>CM053788.1:673125750-673725750 GCA_028749045.1 Cupressus sempervirens | reverse complement strand
TAAACATTTTTAGTTCACACTCTATGATCCATTATTTGTCGAATCTAAAGTAGACTTGCCCCCATATGTTTGAACCGTGATGACCTTATCTCCTCTTACCATCAGACTCATAAATTGTACTCAAGGATTGAACTACAACCCTTTAACATCATCCATCATTTTATTTAACCCTAATCTAATTTCCCATCATCCACCCTTTCATTTCATATAACCCTAATCCAATTTCTCATCATCCCAGTATATTTTGCCTCTACTTGTTCTGATCGCATTTAATTTTAGCAATATATAATGTTTTAAACATAATTCTTATTAATATAACTTCAAGTTTTTCCTTTTTCAAATGCATAATTTACTTTTCAAGTTTTCTCGTGCCTTAAGATCCCCTTGTATTATCTTGCATTTACATACACACATCTCTTGTTGAAGTTGATGAAATAACTCCCAAGAATCACCTGCATGCAAACACTTGTCACAGAAAGAAAGAAGCAAAAGCTATGGAGGCTAGAATTCCTAGATTCATAGATGAGATATTCTTGATAAACAAAAAGAGAAATTGCTATTTTCAGGAATGAATGTTTACAATGAGAGATTGTCCTTATAAAGGAGATCAAAATCCTAAAAAGGTCTAACCTAGGTTGCATCATAATAATTAATAAAAGAATTAATTATTAGATGCCTAAAGTTTAGCTTAAGCAAACTAGAGTTAATTAGGAAATATGTAATTACTCTAACAACCCCCCCTTTAAGATAAACTTAGGGAGTAGCTAAAAACCTAAAAACTACTACTAAAAGTAGAATTGGGTCTCAACAACAAATCCTGATGAGGTACCCAAACACAACCAAATCTTTGAAAAGAGGAGAAATAGAGAAAACCACATGGAAAAAACCAAACTCCAAAAAGAGATGGATATAATGTTGAAAAGCACTAATGAAGGACTCAAGAAGCCTCCAAACTAAGGAATGTCCTAGAGGATAGGAACAAAAGAGATGATCGTGAAGAACACCACTGAAGCATGTAGAAGCTACAAAGCTCTGTTGAAAGTAATTGTTGATCTGAAGAACCTCCACTAAAATAGAACCTAACTAGGTAGAGAAGACTATAATCTGCATCGAATCAAGAGGAACACAAAGGAAAACAATAAACTAAAAGATACAGATGGCATGAAACACCAAAGCTTGAAGAGCTGATCAATCAAACATGGAAGGCTGTAACCAAAGTAGGAACAAAAAGAAGAGTGTCTATATGGTAAATGATCCATCTCATTGAAATGCATAAGTACCCAACCATTGCATCCACTTAGTACATAAGAAGAAATACTGAATACATAGCTCACTCCATCAAACCAAGGAAGCATGAGAAACAACAGAAGACAAGCATGAGGTGATAGGCAACTGGAAAAGTGGCCCAAAATAATTGCATGTCAAGGAATCATGATCAAGATGAACAAAAGAGTACATATGTGTGTACTGAAGTGATCAATCTTAAACATGTTATTAGGTTAATGTCATATAAGGGAAGCTCATTGGACAAAGGAAGATGGAAAAAAAAAGCAAAACATCAACCCCCTTAACACTTTAATCATAGTAGTGCATGTATAATAAGGCACAAGATATGATGAATCCCAAGAATACAATAATCTGCATGAGTGTCCTCAGATGACATTGCTTGAATCAAAAAGAAAAAAAAATCTAAAACAAAAATACAAATGAACTATGGCACTTTATCTGAGTGCATTTGCAAGAATGCATGCAAATGATGTATAAATAGACTTGAAGAGACGTAAGGATGATACAATAAATTGTGCAACCCATGAAAAATCATTTGAAGCAAAAAAATTGATCCTCAGACTCGAAACAACCAAGATATATACTAAACTGCATAAATGCAAAAAACTAAATAGAATGTGCCTGGAGCAGAATTAAAAAACAACCAACATCACTGAAATAGCTTGAAAATACCTTTCCAACGATATAAAGAATTCCCAAATTGGAGATTCGATGCTCAAGATATGTCTCTCGCAGTGCAAAACTCAAAAAGGCATCAAAACTTAAAATCACCTGTACCACTATGACGACCTCAAAACTAGCTTTTCAGTGATATCTCATTTGCAAATAAAAAAGTCTGTATGTCGAAGATATGAGCAAAAATCCGAAGGTAGGTCTAAATAGAGCCAAAAGGAGTGACAGGAATGTTGATGCAATATTGACGTTAGTAAGTGACAAGCATAAATTTGATGGTCAAACGATCATCAAGGCAAAAAAATGCTAGAAAATGATCCCTATCAGAAAAAAATATGATTGTCAAAAACATTATTAGATCAAAGGGCCAGTGCCGAAAGAAAAATCTGGTGGCAAAATTAATGAGGGTGGGCCATGGTGAAGGTTGGAAGGTGGACCAAACAAGGAAGCAAAAAATACTGCCCAAGGTAAAAGACAATCTCAAAACTGTTCAAGGCGTCATAAATCCACCATACAAAGTGCAAAAAACATCATTGTAATTTATTTTTCAAATCACAAACCATGGTGCCTACCAAAAATAACATTTACCCTACCATCTTAGGAGATGTGATTAATGAGTCAGGAGACGTGTATCAGAAAAAAGAAGTCACAGGCCCAAACTCACGCAGAGATCCACAAAAAAATGCATGTTGCTCCTTGAAACTCCTGCTCAACACCCCTAAAAATCAATTCTAGTCAAACTATGTTGACTATCAAAGCACGTGTGTGATGGGTGGGACATATCCCCACACCTCCTATGTGATATGCACTAGACTCCCAAGATCCAAGGCGCACAAAACCCCATATCATGTGTGTGATTGGTGGGTAGGGAATTCAAGAAGCACACCTTTAAAGGTGTTGAAAACACAGTCTTTTCCAAAAAATCATTACACGTCTTTCTCAAAAAATGTTGGTCAATGAAAAGAAAGAGAAATTAAAGAGGATGCACGACCAATGTACACCAAAAATAAGGGCAGATCGAGGAAGACCTGATTGGTGGGGATAGATAAATCCACCCATGGTGTGTACAGTCCAAAGAGCCTTGGGAAGAGTGCGCACCACCTCACAAGTCCTTTGCACTTTCAAAAATCATAGCACTCAGGCTTCCATCCATGCAATAAGGCATCAGACAAAAGAGAGAAGACAGGTTCGTCCATGAAATAAGCCAGCGAACACAGGATAGAAGATAGGTCCGCCAAAAATACCCAGTGAGCACAGAGAACTAGGTGACTACGAGGCCCGCATATATGAAGGCTAACAAAGACCAACACATGTGAATGGTCAAAAACCAAACAACTCCCATGAACTTTCAACACAAGTATCTCCAGACATGGGCTTCCAAACACTTAGCATGCATTTTTGCAAAACAAAAATTTGCAAATACTTTTGGACAAAAAATAAAAAAATATTGCTGCCTCAGCATGCATGCCTAGGTCAATATGCCCTCGGTACAAATGTTTTTTTTGCCTAAGAAGTCAACAACATCCAAGTTGGACGTATTTTATATGAAAATGGGGGTTTTTGAGCGCTCTGAGCTCAATGATGATGTCTGTTTAGGCTCAAAGTTCTTGGAAAAATAGGTCCCCCTCAAATCCAATAAAAAAATCCTTTGAAAGCTAGAGATCTAAAAACCGATGTCAAATCTCTGAGGAATACAACATGGGCATGAAGATCTGAAGCTCTCATACAATGTTGAAGTTGATGAAAGGTCAACCCCACAGCTTCCAAGAATCACCTACATGTAAACATCTATCACAAAAAGAGAGAAGCAAAAGCTATGGAGGCTGGAATTCCTAGATCCATGGATGAGACATTCTTGATGAGCAAAAAGAGAAATTGCTATTATCAAAAGTGAATGGATGTTTGCAATGAGAGATCATCCTTATAAAGGAGATCAAAACCCTAAAAAGGTCTAACCTAGATTGCATCATAATAATTAATAAAAGAATTAATTAGTAGATAACTAAAGTTTAGCTTAAGGAAACTAGAGTTATTTAGGAAATATCTAATTACTCTAACATCTCTCCCTCGATTTTGGTAGGTTATCTCAGGGGTAGCATATTAAGCAAGGCCTTTATGCACCATTTGTTTCCCTCACTTGGATACTAAAGCCAGGGTTCCATACCATAGTTGGTGTAGCCATTGGAAGGTTCCTCATAAATTAGCAAGGGATTAGGAGATCCCCTTTGTATTATCATTCCAATAATAGGCCTCTATTCTTGTTTATCCCTTTGCAACATTTCATCAACTTGAAAGTTGTCCATTATAATAATGTTCAATCCTGCCTTATTTTATAACCCAAATGTTGTTATGTCTACCTCTAGCCCCATCATCTCAATTTGATCAACTAGATTGTTGGTGTTAATTTCTACGATGATTTTATTAATTTCTCTAGGATCTGATATTTCTTTCAAAATTTCACCATTTTCATTCATAGTTTATCCCCCCATTTTTTCCCACAAAGATGTTTTTACTACCTTATTTGCTTGGAGCAATTTGAAGGGATTGCAAAAGTTATTTGAGTAGATAAAAAAAAAAAAAAGCAAAAAGAATATGTCAAAAAACAATAAAGGAGAAATTATAGCAGACCCATTTCCTTTAGTCCATGTTAAGCCAACACACTCTAACAAAACTCCCTTTATGTACAACCTTGGTGCACTTGCTTCTCCTGCCTATGTTCTTGTTTGCCTTTGTTCCTACTTGTCTCTGTTATGGAGCTTCTCTGTCAAACACATTCCTACATTGTTTTATAATGATTATCTTTTCTCTCAAGATATTCTCATTTCTCAAAACCTTAGCCAGAACTTCTCCATGCCCTTCATTTGAAACCCTAGTTTCAATTCTTTGTATTCGAAACTCTCCATGTCTTAGTAAAATATTATTCTTAAACAATGCATATACATTTGAGTGCAAACTTCATGTTTCTTTTATTATAGATATAAAAGGTGAGTAATGTGAACTAGGGTAGGCGTCGTTTCAACGAGACAACACAATCAAGGGGTGGGGAAAAGACTTTTGTCAAGGGATGAAAGGGACTAGTTTCCATTCATGCGAGTAGGCATAAAATAAATTATACCTATATCAAAAGTGTAAATGTCAAACTAGTGAAAATTGTCCACGGGTTGGAAATGTAGAGTGATATGTTCAAAACTAGATCATAAAGTCAATTTAATTTATGAAATTTAACAATAGGAAAAACACTGTCAACATAAAGATATATATTTTTGAAGAATATTAAGTTTCCCTAATCCAAAATAATGATATATATTTTTTGAAAATATTGTTTAATATAAAGATAATATTTTTGACAAATAGGTACTTTTCATAATCTATAATAGTGATATCATTTTTTTGAAAGTATTACTTAACATTTTGAATGATTCTCCATAATTTAAAGGAAGGGGATGTTCTAGGGGTGTGATCCATAATTCAACTATGAAATCTTTATCTAAACATTTTAATTCACACTATCTAATCCATCATTCATCATTCTCACAGAGATGTGAAATGTGACCCTAAAGCACCTTCATAAGTTTAAACTACAATCCTTTAACATCATCTATCATTTCATTTAACCATAATCCAATTTTCCATCATCCATCCTTTCATTTCATAAAACTCTAATCCAACTTTCCATCATCCACCCTCTCATTTCATATAACCCTAATCCAATTTGGGAAGTGGCTTTGATCTTTTGAGAGCTATGAAACTTTGACTATTTAACACTTTTAGCCTAAACATTAAACTTAGTATGTGATGTTTTGGCAACGTGGAGTTATGTTGTGTTGCTACAACTAGAAAGTGAACAGAAATGGGAATTCAACCTGGCAACATTCGGGACGAGGGGTTCAGTTCGGTGTTGCTACAATCATGAACCCACTGAATCAATCGGGAGAAACAAGTGGGAATGGTATAACAACACCCGAATTGAATGGTCGTGCGGCCTTAGTTGCGGGGGACTTAAGGGTTCCATGTGGATGCCATTGATACCTGCTTTTGATGGATTAACTGGTTAGTTTGACATCAATGGCGGTATCCAGAAAATTAAATTAAATTAGGGCTCAGATGGCATTTATCGTTCTACTTTGGAAGCCTACTTTTGAGATTAGTGGTATAATGCCCTCAAGATCGAAAGGTAAGAAAGGGGAAGCGCGTGCCGTACCTGTGCATTTTGAGGCTACAATGCATTTGAATGTATATATGCTCTGGATCTGGAGATGGACTGCAAATCCTCCGTCGATGTGAAGGTGGGTATGGCGGACTTTATCAAACCCTAAGCTGGATATTAATTGTTGAGAGTATTTTTGATGTAGCACATATTTTTGATGACTACTACTTATCTACTAAATGAAGATATTTGGGAGATTCGAGAGCAAGAAGTGCACAATTTGAAGAAGATTGTTTATGGCTTGGATTCAATTTTTGGAGAACGGAGGTAAGCTCTTTCGAGGAATGTAGGATATTGCTGCTTTTTTTTTCCGAAAATTTTAGTTTACATTATTCAATGAAGAAATTAGCAGTGTTGAGGAAAATGATGAGTCTACAGTAGTAGAGAGTTGAAAGATAATATGTACTAGGGTTTTTTTTTATTCGTAAGGTCTGCCTGGTAATCTGCTCTCCATTATGTTACTAAGATTCTGTGGCGTTTGCGGTTCGACATAATTAACAATCCAAATTTCTATTTTGGTATCTGGTGAATTGGGTAGCAGAATCACTTGGTTTTATGTCTTCTCCTGTTTTAACATAGTTTTTCTCAAAATTTTCACTTTATTTTCAATCAAATACTGTGGAGGAGCATTTGTTCAGGCTTGAATGTCTTGTCAGATGATCAGCCGATCACAGTATTTCAAATTAAACTGACCTGTGAACGCGACGTCAGGGCTTAACGTGGGCCAATAATAGTTATAAGCGTTAATAATGTTTTTTCTTTTCTTTTATATATATTTTCTTGTGTTTACAGTTTATTTTATATTTAATATAATTATTACATAGCTTATTTTTGTGTGTTATAATGGTTTTTTAAAAATTTTTTGTTTTAAGAATAGCAAATTGTTATAAATTTTATGTTTCATATAAAATTATATTAATAGAAATTTAATCATTTAATTTAAACTTAATTTATTTACGTTTTAAAAATATATTTTTGTAATAATATTAAAACTATTTAATAATGTTAAATATTTTACTAATTTGTTCTATATGTGTATATATTAAATTATTTAATAAATAGACAAGAACTTACAACACAATCGTAACTTGTGAGCTTGTCATATAAAAAAATTTAATAAATAATAATATAATTTAGGTATAAGTTATATTTTATAAATGTGTCAAATATTTTTTTAATGACTTTAAAACCATTTAACAAAGTAAATTTTTTTTATGAATTTACTATGTTATATATATTTATATATGTATGGCAAATTTAATGTTGAATGTTTTTTCCAAATTTTTACTCTTTTATGGTTGTGAACTCCGAACTATGTGACTTAGGTGCTAGTTAAAGAGATCATACTCCTTTTTAGTGGTTACAATTGTTAAATAAAACAATATATTTTCTAATCAACTTAAGAAAAATGTCAAGTAATACTAAATAATCCTTGGAACTTGCAAAGGGTGAGATACATTAATCCCAAACGAGCATCACCTAAATGCAATCAATGATAATTAGACTCCCGTTCTCATGATTGATGTGTTTGTATGAAATTATATTAGACAAAAAGTATAGGTCGATGGGGTTGAATAAAAAGTGTGTAGTTGAGTTTTGATCCCTTTGCATCATTTTAAAACTTCGTCCGTTGATCCCCCCATTTACAAAACCCATCCTTGCATCCCATATCCCCTTGTTAGGAAAACTTGGTGGAACATTGATATAAACTCTCCTAACCTTGACAAGATTTATGAGACATTCGATTAGGAGATTTACCAAAATGAAATAAGTCGTTCCTACTAAAGATCTTACTTTGAAATTTTATGACCATATTATGCCCATTATGACATGATAATGGAACACCATGAACATCCTGCTACATGTGGCAATCTATGCTTTAAATCTCACATGTTTTGTTGTTAGGTTTGGGATAGTGTCTTTATCTCATAGGTTTGGGAGAGTATCTCTGTTTTATGATGAAAAATGAAAGCCCTTCCTAAGATGTACATTGATGACTACATGGTTAACACAGTGGCTAACCCAACCTCTTGATCTGACTTTCAACAAATTGCAAGTGAGGATGAATAGAGTGACATTAGTTCAAACAATCATATTGATTGATTGATTAAGCATGGCAAAGATGCACTAAAGTTGAGGATTCTTGCCATACACGTCTTTTCACGAGTCACCAATTCCTCTATTGGAAAGAGGAATCATTATATACAGTTTTTATTAGTCACTTGAGAGATACGACCTTATCTTGAAACTTCAGCATTTACTTGTTAAGAAAAATAATAAAGTAAATGCTGGAGTTTCAATGAGCTTTCGAGACAGTGACAGCAGGAGACGGTAAAAAATTTGCTGATTTAGGGGATGAGGGGGGACAGCAAATGAGGACAGCTATAACAATAGGAAAAATCAAAATATATAAAGAAATTAAAATATTTGTATGAAAACATGGATAATATATACTTATACACAATAGAACCTTAAAATATAAGAATTATATGTATCTTTCCTACAAGCGATGGATGTGCCCAATGTTGAAGATTACAAAGGATTTTGTACGATGATATTTGTTTGTGACCATTTGAGTTTTGTACGATGATTACAAAGGACATCTTTTACCTTGCGGCTTGAACAGGTGTTTTTATTCTGCCGCTTTTTTTCTTCAATTTGTACGAGAAATACTAGAGACACCCTTTTGGCTTTGTTGCTTTTTATCGCATTTAATCTATTCATTGGAGATTAATTAGCCCCTCTTCAAATCTTTTCACATTTGCGTGCGGTTCCACTTACCAGTTTTCCCATTTCATTTGGTCATTGCATTTCTACTTTGTGAAGCAGAAGGCTTTATTAGCTTTGGTAAGACAACAGAATGAATTAACATGTTGTGGCCTGCATATGAATGCTCAATGCATTTATACAGATGTATAGACAGTTTAATAACATTCAAAGTTACTCTATAGATACTAAAATTAAAACATGGACCAAAATGAAATTTCATATTGCAAGAACTTACAGGTACAGATCTTAAAGCCTTTCCGCCAAATCCACCACCTACTCTTCTTGTTATAACCCGCACATTATGAGCAGGAACGCCTAGACACTTTGCAATAGCTTTTTGTGTCATATCAGGGCTCTGGCATGCACTATAGACTGTCATGCACTCATCTTCATCTGGTATAGCTAACACAGTCTGGGTCTCTAGATAGAAATAATACTGAGATCCCATTCTCACCTGTTAAACAATTGTTTCTAAGTTAGATTTGATTTCTAAAAATATTTTTCAGGACTTCTCCTTGTCGTCCAATTAGAAATGCATTTCAATTGCTCTAGTAATGATAATAGATCACTAAATGTGATTTGAAACGTTGATACAAAAAATTCAACACACAATCAAATCCAGAATAGTGCATCTTAATACAGTGAACAGTGCTTCAAGCGTTTAGTTAACCTCGGAATATGAGAATGGATATATGCACGAATTACCTCTGCAGATTCAATCCTAATGTCTGCATCTGACATTCCTTTTGCAAGATCTCCTATTGGCTTAGGGGCTATCCATCCAGGAACTTGATAGAAACTATTTTTGGTAACTGCATCTTCTACAGAGAGAATAGGAGGACCTAATGTCTCACAATCGTAATCTACAGCCACTTTATCAGCTGCCCTTTTTGCATCATGCCAAGTGTTCGCAACCTATCAAAATGCATGCAAGCAATGTAAACTTGTTAAGAAAAATTATAAAGTAAATGCTGTAAGTTTCAATGAAATTGATTTTATAAGTGAACTCTGAAATGTAATCAAGCTTGTGATGAGCGGAGAATACAATAAAAGTACTAAAATGACATTATATATTATCCAAGTATGAATTATTTTGATAGCTCTACAAACAATCCCTGGTCATGTAATTACCATAAGTCCTATCGGTTGACCAAAGCACTCCACAGTTTCTTCAGCAAGAAGAATATCTTCGCCAAAGTATCCAACGACGCCTACGTTTCTTCCTTGTTTAGGGATATCATTATAAGATATATAGGAAACCACAGTTGGAGATTCTAATGCATCTTTTACATCAACCTTCTTAATTAATGCCAAAGCCTTTTCGCTGTAAACAAATGCCCCATAAAGGCATTTATCTGGAGAAGGAATGTCATCTACAAATACAGCTTCTCCTGCACATTTTTAAGGCAATGCTAAGCGATTTTAATAAACTCACTATTCATTTGGAACATGACAAGCAAAACTCTAAAAAGAGCATGTCACACAACATCATATCACCAATTGTTTTTACTTTCCAAATAATTTTATATGATCCATTCACATATCACTTAAATTTGAGCTGAAGATACAGGTTTCCTTAATGTTTTTTGAAGTTTCTTTTCTAATTTTTGTGCTCACAATATGCAGCAAACATGAACTGAATTACGAATGGCTACTTCTCTAAGGAAATAGATTTTTCTTATGCAAAACTCATATAGAACAATGGTGTGATGCAGGAGCATCCATGGTTGTGCAATTCTGCATCATTTAAAAAGATATCTAATTTAACGTTTGTTTTAGGCTAGTTGTAAATATTGTAGAAGATTAAATTCTTACCATAAAGAATGAAATATTTGACCAGGACCTTATATTTTAACTTTATGGCTCGTTTTAGGGGCATTTCAAAGAAAAATCCATAAAATATGGTTTCCTTAGCATGGAATTTTGAAGGAGGAAGAAGGATACCATGAATACGTTTCAGATTTTGAGGATGGAGGATATTATATTTGGGCATAAGTTAGGCAGGAGATTTGAATATATATTGATTATTGTTGCTGATTGAAAGTGGAGAAATATTGTTTGCAGCTAAGTGCATAGTTATGGAATTTGATTTCTTTGAGGATGGTGATGACTGTTCTTGGGCAGATATCAGGCTTAAGGCTTCAGGGGGTTTCGTGGTGATGTTATTTGCAGGTTGCTGATTTGATTTCTGTCTTGTTGAAGTCATTCTTATTAAGATTTTGTGAACCTGTTTCCTAGCAGGATGCATGAAATGTGAATTATTTCGGGTTTTGTAGTTTCAAAGTTGTATCAAACAGATTTTAATCAGTTTATATCAGATTAATGAAATGTATTTGAAGCCCATGTGGTTGCCTATGAATGCAATTTCTGGTTTGCATTATTTGATTATAATTTCTAGAGTTTTGGGTGAGAAGCAAGAGACTGAGTTGCATTATATATCATTTCAGAGTTCCTTTGATCTTGCGTATTTGAAGTCAAGAGTACGTGTATATTTCCCCTCTTCATCTGATTTATATTAGATTGGTGATGATTATTTTGTGTCCATATGGTTAGGTAATTGGGAAGCTGGATTGTGGTTGAAATCAAAGAGGAAGGAATTACTCTTCATTGTTCCTGTTAACTGTGGACTGATTTTATGTGAAACTTATCTCAGATTTTAAGTTGATTTGCATATGTGGTTCAAGTAGATTTTTCACCCTTCATCACTATGACCACTTTGGCAAATACCAAATTGACTTGTCTTCCACGAGTGCCTCTCAAGAGGCACAACATTTTCGGCATGTTTGGTTTATATTTACTATATTACAGAGGTTTATATTATTATTATAAGCAATTGCACCTTAGTGTGCAATGGGTACATTGTAAAGGTATGGAACGTAACTAAGTATTATCCCTTTTCCGTCTTTCATTCTTATCCTCTCTATATATCTTCATTCCTATTGATCTATTTGTATTTCTCTATCTTATATTCCCTCCATATTGTTGGTAAACAGATTTGTCACTTAGAAAATATACGATTTGGCCCAATGAAATATGTGGCAAATTGATGTCTCCAATAGTTGGATAGGCCCTTAGTATGTGGCCTTCCTTTGCGTTTAGAGGGGCAGCTCCCTCGTATGATGTAATTTTTAAAAGGTTTTTCGAATAAAGAATCTAAAACTTCAAAGATTGATAGAAAGCTATTTAGGATGAATGTACCATACAACCTTGCAACTTTCTTGAGTAAATAAGGATGATAACAAAGGTGATCAAGGACTACGCTTGAAAGTAACCAGTATTACTATGCACATTCATCATTCATAAACATTCACACAATACCATAAGAATGCTTACTATGAAAGAATCAGTAGTTGATTTTAGAATATGAAACCAAAAGCTTATCTCATTTCATTTCCTTGCACCAAGAACATGATTAAGATTTTTGATTTCAGAGACAAAAATTGTACATACTTTCCAAAATTTATCTCTTATCAAAATTTCAGCATAGTGTTCCCTTAATCTAAAGCCAAAAGTCTTCTCCCCGGTTATACCAACTGTAAAACTTCTCGACTGGAAAAGAAGAACCACCTCACAATAGTTTTCTCCCATTATATAAATTTTGCCAAGAAGTTGGGCAATTGCCCTAACTTACTTCTTATCGAACTTCTATTGCCTTCCGTCACTTTTACTCCCATGATAAGTGCAATATTTATTTTGCACTTTACAATAATATTAATTCTTAAAGAATTAATATTTGTATATTTATCAACTTGCCCATTATTATGTGAGAGATTAATCAATTATTTTGCATTTGAAAATGATAATATTTAATCTTTTAAAGATTTAAATATTATAAAATGCAAAATAATTTATAAATGATAATCTTTAAAAGCTTACCATATTTTTTAAATTGCGACATAGTTGACTTGGAGAGAAAAATTTAGGGTTGCAAAACCTTAGATAACACATATCAATCTCCATCTCCATACCACTCTCTATCGCATTACTCTCCACTCTCACTCTTACTCTTCCCTTTGCACTTCTCCCTCTTTCTATTCTTATATCTCTCTATTTCTCCTCCTCTCTCTGCCCATCTCTCTGCACTTCTCCCTCTATTCTTATATCTCTCTATCTCTCCCACCTCCCTTTACCTTCTTTATCCTTTTATCTCTCCCCTCTCCCTCTATATATCTATGCCTCTTCATCTCTAGATAAACATTTTAGAAAGACAGTTAGGCCAAATGACAATAAGTGCACGAACAATGTTCTCTAAATTATGGAATGTCTCCACAAGATAATGCTCCTCAATGGTGAGAAGTTGACTAGGATCATTGTGCAAATGTGGCACCACAAAAATCTTAAGTTTTTAGAATCTCATTCATTGTTGGCTTTGAAAGCATTATGACCAAGTCCTAATTTGATAGTAATATGGTTGCTCCACTCCATTGTACAAAGCTTGCAAGGGAGACAATGAGTATCTATCCATATCGAATGGTTGGATGCATCCCAAAGCCCATCTACCCATCTCTATCTATCTATTACTTCTAATGATGGAGAGAGCATTTTTTAAATTTAAACCTTTTACACTTGCATTTAATTTTTGTTCATTTCTTTTTTATTAGTAAATAAATTAGAATTTATTACCTTTTTTTATGCAATACAATTTTAAATTAAAGAAAGATAATTTAAAAGAATATTTTTAAATTTAAATTTATTATGTATTTCAATTGTATTTTTTATGTAATTAAAAGGAATATAATAGTTAATTTTCTTATGAATGCATCGTAAAAATATTATGTTTTAAAAATAATTTATTTCCATTTCCATTATTAAATTTTCATATAATTAAGTTATTTAAGTTTTAAAAATATAAAATGATATTCAATTTTAATAAATAAAATTATTTTTGACTACATATTTAAATATTTTACTTATATATTATTCAAATATATTCAAAATTATAGTTTTTATAAAATTATTTAAATATATAATAAGACTCATAGAAATTGTATGATCTATCATGAATGAATATCATCATGAATCATGTAGTATGTGAGATATTGATGATGGAAAATAATTATCTAATTTAAATGTATATCTTGAATTATTAAAATTTTCATGGTATAGATCTTAACATCACTTGATTTAATATTATATATCATAATACAAAATTATCAATATAATAGCAAATCATTTTGTTAAAATAATTATATATCTATTATTATAGATAATAACATATATAATATCAAAATTAATTACATTCATTTAAATATTTGTACTTTTATATAAATATTTATTAAAAAATCTATAAATTGCATATTATAAGTTATAATTTATTATTAAAATAAATAAAATTATAAAATTTTATATATGACTGAATTAAGGTCATAAAGTTATATGATTATAACATTAAATAATTATTAATATTGAGTAAATATAATTAAAAATATATATTATTAAATAATTGTATCTCTAAAAATTATATAATTGTATTAATAAAGATATATATCTCTTAAAATAATTTAAATATTATATAATAATATATGATATAACTGAAAGAGTAATATCATGGGGTGCTTAAAAAACTTTTAAGATCACCACTTACATTCTTTTACAAACTCCAATATACACTAGATAGTTGATTCTGGTTCTCCATATAGTTTGACTTAACAGATGAAAACAATAAATATTTGGCCTAGCTTCTTTCATATGGAAAATGCCTAAGGTGTAATTATTTTTAATATGGAGAACTACCCACAACCTCAAGTCAATTTATCTTTTCACGTCGGCTCACATTAGTATAGTTTTTAAGAAGATAACATATAGTAGTTGTGAAAGGCGACATATCTAATGGGAACACCTAGGCCATATTTTTTCCCTTTACATGACATAAACAACATTGTTAGAAATATTCACTTGAATATAATTTAAAACATATTAAAGATAACAAAATTTTAAATTATACAATTATTTAAATATATCTTAAAAACTTATAAAGAATGAATAATTATTACACAAGCAAGAGCCTAGAACACAATAATAATTAATCAGAACACATAATAATCAATCTTGACTTTAGCCCCTTTCCGATAAAAAAAAAAATATTAGACACAAAATTACTCTACTCTTTAAATAAAAGTGGAATAAATATTTATCTTCATCAAAATAAATCTTTGATAAAATATGTAAACAATACAAATAAAATAAAATAAAATAAAATACATTTAGAATAGAGTAAAATAATTGAAAAAAATTAATTCTTTTCAATCAAAAAAATAAGCTCAGGCTATTTTATATGCTGTCGAACAATGTTGCTTGCGGGGATGGAGTAAGATTATCTGTGAGTCTGATTCCCAGGTGGTGGTGAACTTGCTTTCTTCGCAGGAGCTTGAGGATGTTAGTTGGCAACTGGCCACTGTTATTAATCAGATTATTCTCTTCTCTACCTCTTTTCAATTCATTAGGTTCATGTATATTCCTCGTGAATGGAATAGAGCTGCTGATTGTTTAGCCAAATGGGCTTCTAGTCATGATCCGGGTTGGAATATTATGGATCGGAGGCAACTTTCCTCTGAGATGGTGCGAGAATTTGATGATCTTGTTGCTCAGGATTGAGCTCCTTGTTGAGCTCTCCTTGTTGTATTCCTTTCTGTCTTAATAAATTTTTACCCCTCTTTTTCCAAAAAATCAAAAAATATAAATAATGTAATCTTTTGATACATATAGCCTACAATAATAGGTGAGGGTTACCTTGCATGCTTGTTGGGGTGAGCCCTTACTTTCAATAGGGTCCCTTACTTTCAATAGCCCGTTGTAAAGGCAAATCCCTTACGACCACTGGACTGTGAGACTTTATCACAACCATAGGGCTCCAGCTAAAAAGTGAGACAGTATCACAATCCTCCCCTCAGTGATGGGATCAATACTGTGGCCACCCGTTCACTTTCAAATCCTAATCTTTTTTTTTTTTTTTTTGGAATCAACATCTTGGAGATTAGAGAGATAGGAGTTTGTTCCAAAGAGAGATATGGTTAATAGTGTTCAATTTGTTGAGAGGAGAGAGGATGGAACTATTAATACGAAGTCATAGTGTTAGGTTGGCTAGGTCTAACTAAAGAGGAGAGATGAGAGCTTAGCCGGTTTCTGCATGCACAATCATACATGATCTTTGTTGCTTCTATACTATATATATAAAGTAGTTCATAGTAAATAAAATCATCTACCATTAAGTGATTTTATAGATATTTAAATTTATTAATATACAAGAATAAAATAGTTATTTAAGACTTAGGTATATATGAGATATTTTTTTAAAACTATTATCCATTAAATATAAAAAAGTTAAAAGGAAACAAATACAAGAAAGATGTATAAATTAATAGGAGATTGGGAAGACAAACTACAACATAACTCATATGTATAAACAAATATAACATAAAACAAAGAAATATAAATAGGTAAGTAAGAAGATTTTGAAAATCCTAACATTATATTCTAGCTTTAAGTTGCAGTGTCAATCTCCATCTTTGTAGTATGTTTGTTGAAAGCACCACTAGAGTTGGTGTGAAAATAAACTACATTAATAGTCTTTTCAGAGAGACTTGTTTCAAGAAAAGGATTGCAAAATCACTCACTTGGTTTGTTTTGTTTAGTTGTGATATAAGAAAAGTTTCTATTATTATATAACAATTATTGTAAAAAAAGGCTAAAATTTTGTAATTAAGAAAACCCAAACTTCTTATTGGACAATCATGGATAAAATTCATTTTATACTCTAAGATAAGGTTGTGGTCACAGGGATGCCAAATTTAAATTCAGCCAACTTTTGCTCTTCCTACCTATGCCATCCAAACACCAATTTGTGCAATATGTTGTTATATACTTTAATATAAAGACATTTAATGCATTCATTTTATATATTGAATATTCAAGAGGTCTATCTCATCCTATATAGCGTATACATTAGGATTTGACCCACTAAAAGAAATATAAAGCTCCAGAAATATTTCTAATAGTATATATTTATGGTTAGAGAATATTGTTCTCAATTTTATACACACATTATGACAATCTAACCAAAGCATTCATAAATATGATTAACCTTCAAATTTAAGGAACAAAAAGGATGCAAGTTTGCATGTCAATAATTATGGGCTCATTCCTAATCATCAAACTAACTAATCATCAAAGAGATCTTGGTTGAATATAGAAATTAAATTCTAAACAAATATTATAGTTTTATAACATTTAGTTAAATCATTTCTATATTAATTATAAAGTTAAATAAACAATATACTAAATTATTAAATGTATCAATATATTTAATTAATCCAAATTAAGTTCAGTAATGAACAAATTCAAATTGGGAATACTATGTAGCACAACAATAAATTGCGAGTCTATCATTTAAAATCATAATATTAATTTAAATCCATATAATTCAAACAAATAATAAATGTATTTATATATATTATTAGTCAAAACATATAAAGAAATTGAAAACAAAAATAGTTAAATTAATCAACAATGATGATAGGTAGAAGGTCAAAACCAATTAGAATAGCTACAAATACAATAAATTATTTCATGTAATCCAAAATTAAAAAAGGACCATTATTTCACTAAAAAGAAAAATCTACATGTTTTTGAATTTTCGTCAAAATTCTTTTTGTCCCGAAGATAATCCCGTTTTATATTCACCCTTAATATATTTAATTAATCTAAATTAAGTTTAGTTCAGTAATTAACAAATTCGGATTGGAAATACTATGTAGCACAAAAATAAATTGAGTCTCTCATTTAAAATCATAGTATTAATTTAAATCCATACAATTCAAACAAATAATAAATGATTCTATATAAATAATATTAGTAAAAATATATTAAAATTTTGAAAACACAAATAGTTAAATTAATCAACAATTGATGATAGGTAGAGGGTCAAAATCAATTAGAATAGTTACAAATAGAATAAATTATCCCTGTAATCTAAAATAAAAACAAGGACCATTGTTTTAGTGTTTAGACATAATGCACCAAACAAAAACATTTCTTTTTTTTCTATATGGACATGTAGATCATGAATGCAGGAATGCAGAATGATGGGATTGGACAAAACAAGTGCAGGAATGCAGAATTATGGGATTGGACGACCATTAAAACTCTTTTTGGTTTGTTGGTCACTCCGATTATTCTATACAGATGTAGAGTGTGGGGTGGTAGTATGTCTGAACAGAAATGGCATCAAGTAGAAAGAATTCAAAAACACTTCATCACATGCAATCTTAAAGTCAAGACCACAGTTCTGTATGAGATCCTTTTGGCGGAGGTGGGTTCCTTTCCAGTAGAAGCCATTGCATTGGTCCGGATGCTAAGCTATTTAAAGAAAACCCAAGGTTTGGAAACACATCGTTGGCCCAAGTTGGTCATAGAGGAAAAACTTGTGAGGCGGAAAAGCACATGGATGAAGCAAAATGACAAATGGATGCGAAAATGGGATATCAACATCCAAACTTGCCCGGATAACATTAAAGAAATAAAGAAGTTTGTCAATGAAAAATTTCGCAATATTCTATGGACAAGACACATAAGACGGAAAAAATCTTATTACATTAAAGAATTTAATCCCACTTCTAGTCATGATGAAAATGCCTATATAAGAGCACCTATTAACTGGAAAGCAAAAATGTTGATGGCACAACTTAGCACTAGTTCACATCAGCTGCGATGTGAAACTGGTAGATGGCAAGTTCCAAAGGAAGAATGGGCAAATAGAACATGTTTACTCTGTAATATGGGAATTGTTGAGACAGAGCAACACTTTGTCAAGGAGTGTCTGGCTTACAACGACATCAGATCTGGTTATACAAAAATACTGCAAAACAAGGACTTCAACTATTTATTTGAGGAAGATCAAGTGAAGAGAACAATGGATTTGATTATCAAACTTCAGAGAAGGAGAGACAAGTTAACCAAAACTTTGCAACTGACTAGTTTCGCTCCTGACTCGGGAGGGTGATTGCATGGGTCCCATAGACTATAGTCTCGTGAACGTCATTAAAATCTATCATATCATATCATGAAGAACAAATGATGAAGTTTTCAGAGAAATCTACCTATATTTTGAATTTTGATCAAAAGCACGATTTTTTTAAAGGAAGATAACCACATCCCTATTATTTGTTCGGATCTTCGGGAAGAGGTATTCTTCGTAACTAGCAGAATGGACAGATTCGTCCTTATTAATAGTTGAATTCCGTAAGCAAAAAAATGGCGTTTCCTTTAGCATGTATAGGTTGGGCACCGGCTACGGTGCAACTTATTTGCACCGGGCCTGCCGTTTAACTTAATTTCCATCTTCTCCCATTGTACATCGATAGTCCCATTTTATCCGTATTGTGAGATGTGGTTTCAAGTACTCTCATCTTATCTCGTCACTTTTTATAAGTTTTACGTTTTGGGTTACGATTTAACATTGAGTATTGTAATTTTTAAAATTTAAGATATAACATTGAAGTATTGTAATTTTTAAAATTAATTAAGGTATTGTAATTTTTAAAATTAATTAAGGTGCGCAATTTTTAAAATTAAGTATTGTAACAAGTGATTGTGATTATTATTAAATGTTTAATTCTTATAATTTTTATTTTTTCTAAAACTAAAAATGAGATATTTATTGGTGATTAGAAATTGAAGATTTTTTTATAGTAAAGAAGGTTATTTGTAGTTATCATTTGTATAGTAAATTTTGAGATCAATTGTTGTAATTATTTTATACTCAATATTTATGAATCTTTAGAAAGTTAACTACTTTTATTGTATTTGGGCTAAAATACTATTGTAATCTAATCTTTTCAATTTCTACCAATTAGATACAAGTATTTTTATTTTACATTTAAAGTTTTAAAATTTGTAATGTTTATATGTGAGAATTTTAATTTCTAAATTTGCTAAAATTTGTTCCATATAATTTGAGTCTAGCACTGCAGGATATATGAGGATTATAAGAAAATTATTTAATGTTAAATCGTAAATTTTAAAAATTTTTAAAATTACAATACCTCAATGTTAAATCGTAACCCAAAACGTAAAACTTCTAAAAAGTGACGATATAAGATGAAAGTACTTGAAACCACATCTCACAGTAGGGAAAAAATGGGACTATCCATGTACAACAGGACAAGACGGAAGTTCGGTTAAACGGCAGGCCCGGTGCAAATAAGTTGCACCATAGCCGGTGCCGTATAGGTTGTCTGGTTTTTCTTTCAAAAGAGAGAAGGAAGTAACTAATCGCAGCAGTGGGTCCTGTGTGGGATGTTGGAGATCATGTGATCATCTGTACCTTTGATTAAGATTGGTTCTTTTTAAAAGTACGGTCAGGATTTAACTCCATTCCGCCGAAGAGTTCTTTGGCGAGGTTTAAATTCAAGCTTTTGTTGATGTTTTTATACCCTCCTTCCATTGATTCATTAATTCCGTGGAAAGTATATATAAAAAAAAATGGAAATAAATTATTAAAAGTGGGTGGCTGCTGTCAGGTTTAAGATTATGTATTCAATTTTATAAAAATAAGAAAAAATATCAGCTTATATATATTATATATATAAAATAATTTATGAAATCTGTTACAGAGCTGTATAATACTTTCCAGTAATCTTTTTCGGAAGTACTAGTTATGAATAAACTTAATCTACTACTCCATCCACTCTCCTTCGTTCTCATTAAATATTAATAAAAATTCTTAAAGCACGGGTTTATTGTTTGCATAGGAGACTCTTTAATCTTTGTGATGTGAATATCAGGATTTAACTGTGTGATTTTGAGTCAAACTCGATGACCCATGTTTCATGAGTAGTGATTCAACATGAATCCATCTCTCATGAGAATAAATGGAACACTTAGCACTCATTGGATCTAGGTGATGCTCACAGGGGTGAAGCACCGGGACTTCCCGGGAGGTCACCCATCCCAGTACTACTCCAGCCTGAGCGTGCTTAACTACAGAGTTTCCTCCACAGTTAAACCCAAAGCTTGCAACCCCATTTGCAAAACCTTCACCAAGTGTTGTGCCTCATGAACCATTCATTAGAAAGCCCCTTAAGCTCATCAATTGATAAGTAGGAGATGATTTCCACAACTAGTCAAATTGTGATGTGAATGTCAGGATTTAACTGTGTGATTTTGAGTCAAACTCGATGACCCATGTTTCATGAGTAGTGATTCAACATGAATCCATCTCTCATGAGAATAAATGGAACACTTAGCACTCATTGGATCTAGGTGATGCTCACAGGGGTGAAGCACCGGGACTTCCCGGGAGGTCACCCATCCCAGTACTACTCCAGCCTGAGCGCGCTTAACTACAGAGTTTCCTCCACAGTTAAACCCAAAGCTTGCAACCCCATTTGCAAAACCTTCACCAAGTGTTGTGCCTCATGAACCATTCATTAGAAAGCCCCTTAAGCTCATCAATTGATAAGTAGGAGATGATTTCCACAGCTAGTCAAATTGTGATGTGAATATCAGGATTTAACTGTGTGATTTTGAGTCAAACTCGATGACCCATGTTTGATCTTTGCTATTACATTTTGATTGTATGTATTATTATCAGTTACATTTGCAATAAACAGATGTAAAAAGAATTATAAAATACATGACACTTTATATTGATGAATGCTTGCTTAATTAAAAATAAATAAATAAAGTTATATTTATATGGAAGGAGATGAATGCCATGACCGTTTAAACATTACATCTCAAAGTTTGATTTCTACATTAAAAGTATTAAATAGTCAATATCAACTTATTTTTTCAAACTTAATTTCCTACTTAATATAGAATGTTTTAAGATGGCTAATTGTTAATGTCAAAAGAACATACTTCCAAATGAGCTAGTTTAACTCTCCACCGTTGGATTGATATAGATTCTTTCCTAGTATTAAGAACCATCTGCATAAAAAGAATTCTCGGGATGATAGTCTTAATTTATCATGCAGATGTGTAGCAATTATGCAGATACCTGTTCAGCTGCTGGTCATGTAAATTGAACCAAAAAAAAGAGAAATTACCTGATGCCTGAAGCTCTGCTGCAACTTTTGGAGAAGGCTGGCCTACTGGATTGTACTCGTGATGAAATTCCATTGTTTGTTTCCCAGCTGTAATGCTTTTTGGTTTGAAGGAGCATTTCTTATGATTGAAAGTACTGCCATTCTGATTGTTGTTAATTTCCAGAGAAACATTGATGGAAGGGGAAACTACATCTTTTACAAGAGGACTAATGAAGTCAAAAAGAAATCCAACAGCCACACTTTGCCTGTATGCAGATTTTTTGGTACCTTCCACTGGAATGACATGTAGTTTCAGCATTTCTATTGCCTCCAGAAGAACACCTGGTGATATAACTTTATTGACTAAGAACTCTTCTACATTGGTAGCCCTTATAGCATGTCTCACCCCAAATGCACCGAAAGCAAGTATAAGATTCTTTGCAACCAGATTTCCTTGAGGGCTATTCAGAGAAATTTGAGCCAGGAAGGCAGCATTGACGTAAGACACTGCATTACCAAGTGGGCGAGGGGCTGCCCTGTATGTTTTGAACAACAAATTTTCACAAATTTTAGCACTTCCATTGACACCATTGTCTTCTACAGGATTACTTACTTCATTCCAGCATGGAATGTATACTGATAGCAAAAGTGTCCCTGAATCAAGACAAGGTTTATCAAGGAATTCCTCCATGGTTAACACAGATTCTCTTCTCCCATATGAGATGATTTTGACTGATGCATTAGCTCCAAGGAGAATGGTTGCAATATCTGAGTCAAATGAAAATTTCTTGGCCATAATTATGTTGCCACCAATGCTTGCTGTATTTCTAATATATCCAGAGGCTACCTTTTTCAGGTGGTTGGCAAGGCCCTCAAAAACTAAACTTCTTGTAGGGATTAATTTCCCATTATTCAGAACATCATCTGCAATGGTACTGGTGTCCTCCAAGGCTTCTACGAGCTTAGAAATGGTTACAGCTGCTCCAACTTCAATCCCTGAATCATGTCTTGTAATAATCTTTAGCTGTGAGATGTTACTGATATCAATAAAAACTTTAGCCTCCATGTTTTTGTAGATCCCAGCACTTGTATTACCTACAACCAGTTTAAGTTCAACATGCTCTTCAGCAGCTTTTTCCAGAGCCCCCAAAATCTCATCCAAGCTGGATGGTCTGATCCAAATACGCTCTTCTCCACTGAACTTGTCTTTGTAAGAAAAATTCAATGTGGGTGTTACGGAATCTTCACATCTTTGTCTACAGAATTTGAAATTTGTAGAAACTCCAGTTGAATTGTATACCGGCAACTTATTTGGGTCGGGAACTTCATTTTTCTTCCAAAAGGTGTTGAGACCCAAGTCTTCTAAATCAACATCCCCTGCAAAGCTTTTACAAACATCAGCAATGGGTCTGTAGCCAGTACACCTGCATATATTCCCTGCAATGGCTTTCTCAGCTTCCAAAACTGAGAGTTTAGAAAACCCTTGTCTATGATCATGGCTTCCTTTGGATTCAGCCTGACGAAGAGCAGCATAGAGAGAGATAGACCATCCAGGAGTGCAGTAGCCACACTGTGATGCATGAAAACCAGCAACCCTTTTGTGGATTGCATGATGTCCATCCCTGCAATTTCCAAGCCCTTCAGAAGTTGTGATTGAACAACCATCTATACATCCCAACAGTGTCAAGCACGAGCTTATTGAAAATTCCTCTGTCTTCTCTATTCTAGTGTTGTGTTTCGACAAATGCACAACACAAGCTCCGCATCCCCCTGAAAAAATCAGACAATTTAAGGCCAAATTGGTCTGAAAAACATGCCAAAAGCTAATTTAGATGGCTGTTAACAGTTTCTGGTTCTAAGATAAATTCATCAAAACTGGTTTGGTTGTCTTCTACTCTCTAATGGTTTGTGCATATCTGTTTTGTAGATTTAGACTAAATTCTCCAAAAACTAGTTCACATTACACCTGCCCAATTGGGGCTTGTTAAGATATAAACATGTTGCGTACTGTAGAAGTTTAATTTGAATCACTACAAATTCTTTGATGACAGTTTTCTTGGGTAGATATGCCTCGAAACAGTCTTGCCAAATCAAGAAAACCATATTCTCTAGGAAATCTATAAGAATGGTATAAATTTGCATAAAGCAAAAGAGGTAATTCAATTTAAGTCTGATTAGAAAAGCACTAGAAAAAAATGGTATAAATCTCTGCACCAAGCAGAACAGAGTATAAAATTTAAATTTGGATTTGTGTATGATAAGATTTACCTTCTCCACAGCCAAGTTTGGCTCCTTTGTACTGAGTGTGATAGCGAAGATAAGAAAGAAGAGTAGTTTCTGGGTGGATTTGAGATAAATCCACTTCAGTCCTTTGGCCATTCAACCAAAAAACCAGAGTTTTTGCTGATGCCATTTCTGAGTATCCTTTAGTTGAACAGTATTTCTTTCAATGCTACTGAACACATGAGATTTGCTGACTAATTCATTTGCTCTACTCAGCCAATTTTAACCTTTCAAATTCGTACCATTATCATGATTCCCCTGAAGCCGCTGGTAACGTGGCTTTTTCTGAAACACACTTATAAATTAGTTTCTTGTTACTTACGCTGGTTTAACAAATCGTATTATTCACAATTATCAAAGGATCTTTGAATGTACGAATTCTTGTAGACCACATAAGAGGCTGCCCGGCATTTTCACCTTGAAATTGCATAATTAGTTCTCACCAACTCAGATTTAATGTATACTACGGAAAAGTGTCATGGCAGTTAAAATGAAGAGTTTTATTTTTTTTATAATTAAAATAGGATTACAAATGTATTTTAGAAGATGTTTTTAGCTTATATTTTTTTGAGAATAGGAGGTTTTGGAAAACATGTGTTACTTAAAACAATGGACTTTTATTGTAGAGATCTAGCTTTAAAAATAATAACGATTTTGACATAAGATTGATTTTTGTTTAAATAACAATTATAATTGTACATTTTATTAGTAAAATTTGAAATAAGTCTTACAATTTTCTCTTTCTTTAACATTTATTTTATATCTTTGTACCTGTTATTATTAATATGAATATAATGTTTCCCCAAAAAAAATATTTTTTTTTTAATATCTTTTCACAAATATTAAGATCATTCATTTGTATAATATATTATTAATTTTTTAATCTCCTAAAAATATTTATCAAACCCCATGTCCAATGTTAAGAAACAAAGTGTTTCTTTCTTTTAACATCAAACTACACACCTACTTCAGCATTTCCTTGATCAGTATTAAAAAATAGACATATTAGACCTAATGCTAATTATAATGCTTAATATAGATATTATTTGGTTAGTGATTGTTCAAATATTTCAAACTAAACATTAAAGTTGAAAGAAATTAAATAATTACAAGTTTATAGGTTTCATAATAATATGTATAATAAATATTTTTAAAAATTAGGAAAAGATATGATTTTAAAATAAATAATAATATAATTAAGAATCTTATTCCTAAAAGGGTCTCGGCTGAGGATGCTTCTATTCTTGAGCAACCCTTGTCTCTTGAGGAAATTGAGAATTCCATCAATTCCCTTAATAATGATAGGGCTCCTGGGCCTAACGGGCTACCTATGGAATTCTATAAAGCGAACAATAAAATGGATTAGCAAAGTCTTAATTAATATTTATAATGAAGCCATCGATACTAGAACCCTGGCTAGGGATATTAATTCCAGAATCATTAAACTCATCCCTAAGGAGGGTGATAAATCCCTTATTAAGAATTAGAGGCCTATAACTCTTTTAAATGTTTCTTATAAAATTTTGGCTAAGATTATGTCAACTAGGCTTGAAGCCATTCTCCCTAAATTTGTTTGCCCTACCCAAACTGGTTTTGTGAAGGGTAGATATATATTAGAGAATCTTATTACTAGTTGGGAAGCTCTTGATTGGGTTAAGCATACTAAGCAAAAGGTTTCTATGTTTTTACTGGATTTTGAAAAGGCTTATGATAGAATTGAATGGAATTTTATTAACATGATGCTCGAGGCTTTTGGTTTCCTGTCTTTCTTTTGTGGTATTGTTAAAACTCTTCTCAAGGATGCTCATGCTCAAATTGATATTAACAGATCCCTGTCTACCCCTTTCCCTTTGGGAAGATCGATTAGACAAGGGTGCCCTCTTGCCCCCACTCTTTTTGTTATTGCCTCTAAAGCTCTGTTTTATATTCTTAGGGACAACAATTTATCCCCTGTTGTTAAAGGCATCATCCTTCCTAATAATAAGGAAATTATAAACTGTTAGTTTGCTGATGATACTTCTCTGTTTCATGAAGCCTCTAAAAAGAATTTTGTTGCTGTGATCAATAAACTTAGCTTCTTCTGTAAAATTTCTAGAGCTAGATTATCTCATGCTAAATCTATTTGTCTTGGTTGGGATGATCAACCTCTTGGTTGGTTTAGTAAATTTGATTTCCAATGGGGTGGTCCCTCTAAAATTGTCAGATATTTGAGTATCCCCTTCTCTGTTGATCCCTCTTTAAAAGAGATGTGGGGTTGGGTCAAGGATAAGATCCATAATAAGCTAAACAAGAGGCATAATAGGTCTCTATCTCTTGCTGGAAGAATCCAAGTT
The DNA here is from genome assembly GCA_028749045.1 of Cupressus sempervirens. Lineage (NCBI taxonomy): Eukaryota > Viridiplantae > Streptophyta > Pinopsida > Cupressales > Cupressaceae > Cupressus > Cupressus sempervirens. The sequence goes on along the minus strand of CM053788.1, from coordinate 673,699,174 downwards.
TGCCAAAAAAAATTGTCTTCTTACAATATATATTATGCCTCTACTTGGATGTTTAATGACTACCAAATTTTTGAAATCCAGAAAGCTATTAGAAATTATCTCTGGTCTGATGGGAAGGGAAATGAAAAGTTGCATTCTGTCAATTGGAATTGGTGTCATGTTGATAAGCTCCTTGGGGGCCTGGGGTTGAAAGATCTAAGACTTTGTGGTCTTGCTTTAGCCTCCAAATGGATCTTTCATGCCTTAGAGGGAGATGATCCTTAGAAAGTTTTGATTCGTAATAATATTCAGAGGGGATATCCTAAAAATGCTAAATTCTGAAAAAATCTTCCTCTCACTGATCTCATTTGTGGTGAATTTCCTATTATAGTTCAAGGCTCGGTGGTTTTTAAATCCATCTGGAAAGCCTGGAACCATGTTAGGCAATTCATCACTAACAAAAACTTCCATGATAATAAAACCCTCCATGGTGAAAGATCCATTTGTTGGAACCTTAAGCTTGATAATAAACCCCTTGCTCTTACCCAAGGGTGCTCGGCTAAGTATTAGACTAACCTTGGAATCAAGCAATTCATTGATATCTTTGAAATGGACAGACTTATTCTTTGGGATGATTTAAAGAATAAATTTAAACTTCCTGACTCTCATAAAAAGACTTATAGTATGATTGTTAAAGCTAGTAAAGATATTCCTACCTTGTGTCATGTGGACTCTAATAGTTTTTTGAAGGTAAAATGGCCTGATGGTATCATCATCTCCAAACTTAAAGCGAAGAATATTTATTCTGTTTTAAATTATAATGTTGACATCATCAATCATATTAAAAATATTTGGAAATACCGATTTGGATATTTCTTCTTGGATGAAGGTTTTTTATTATCTTTGGAAAAGTTCTATAGATCCTAAAATTAAATGTTTTAAATGGTTACTTATTCTCAATAAGCTGCCTATTAGGAACTCTTTCTCTGATATTAACAATTGCGGCATTTGTAGAACCCCGGAAATGGGAAAGCATATTTTCTTTGAGTGTAGTTTTGCCAAAGAGGTTTGGTTAATGTTTGGAATTTCTATCCCTTCTAATTTCAATATTTTTGAAGTTATTACTGGTTTTATCTCTAATGCTAGAAAAGATGTCAATATGTTTTGGGATATTACCTCATCTAACATTTTATGGCAAATTTGGAAGTGCAGAAATGAAGAAAGGTTTCAAAATATCCCCAGATTGCTTACTGAGGTTTTTCGAAGTCTCACATATTTTACATTTTTTTTGTAGATTCAGATGACCATGAAAATCAACAAGGCTAAATTCAAAAGGCTGCTCAAGGATGGTCATGCTACCTTTTCTGCGAATGAGGTTAATAATGGATATTTATGGAGGTTGCACTTGGATAATATACATGCTTTCAATCAAACCTTCAACAGATTTAGCAAAGAGATTAAAAGAAGACCTCACAATGCTACTAGTGAGATGGTTTACATGTGAAAACAAATTCAAGATCCGAAAAGCATGGTGTGGATGGATGGCTCCTTGGGCTAGGTGGCTTGGGTGGACACCTAGGTTGATGTGTTTTACTTGGTGTCATGGTTTATGATTTTGTTCTGCTGTTTTGTTGTATATACTTCATTTTTTATGGTGTGAGGCTTGGCCTTTGAACGCTGATACTCTGTGATCTCTTATATTTTTGATCTCCTTATTTCTAATACAAAAAAATAATAATATAATTATTTAATTAGTATTTACTTTTACTTAATTCTATTTTTTAAATATCTAAATGGTTCATATTATTATATAGTAATTCTTTAGATTTTCATGTTAGGTATTTGTGAAGTTTTTGTGAATTTTATGAGAATGATACATTAAAATAACTAAAATAGCTATAACAAGTTAAATATTAATAACTTGAATATCATAAATAACTTTAATAATGTAAACTACTTACTTTAATCTAAATTAATTATTTTATATTTTTTATGTTGAAATATTTAAGCTTTAATAAATGAACAAAATTTTAGTAAAATAGTACCCTAAAAATAAATCTTAATTAATTTTTGTGAGTGCAAAATACCAATCATTATGGAGATTAACATGGCTTTTAAAATTGGTCAATATGTTGTAACTTTAATGTTATGGGTTCTATTTTGGTATGGTGGTTGTCTTGTAAGGTTGTTCAACCTTGTGTTTCTTATGGGTTGTGTTACTTATGGTTCCAAATGATTTTTGTGTAAGACTTTTTATGTTACTTATTTGTTGACATTGGATTTGTGGACCTCATGGAACCAATTTTCCCCTTCAAATCAAACATGGTTTTTAAAAATCTAATCTATCATGTGAATAATTTATATTTTTTCATTTACTCGCATCGTTAAGGCTAGTCAATTATGTTCGAAGTTGAACAAAATGAGGAAGAGAAGAAAAGGGGAAGGACAAACAAAGTAGGAGGAGAAGAAGAAGCAATACACAAATGAGGAGGAAGAGGAAAATAATAGGAGAAAAAGGATTGGGAGGAGAAACTGTAGAAGTTGATAAAAAGACAACTTCACAAATCCTAGAAATAACCTGCAAGCAAATACATGTTACAAGGAAGATGAAGCAAAGAAGGGAAGATTGCTCTCAAAACAAAAATAATATATTCATGTGAAAATGAGAAGCATTCTCATGAATGAGAAATGAGTTCTCAAGATATTAAATACAAGAGAGATGATCTCTATATAAAGGAGATCATGCAATCTCTAAAGGATAGATTGGCCATCCCTATAAAGCTACTAATGAAATTACAAAGCAAATAGAATTCATCTTGGCGATAGGGGAAAAGGTATCAAAGAATCCCTTTGCAACAAGATGTGTCTTATACTTATCAATAGAGCCATCTGTAGCATACTTGGTATGGTCCACCCTCTTGCACCCAACTAGCTTTCTCCTTTTCAAAAGAGAACAAAGATCCCAAGTATTATTCTTCATCAAGGAAGAATACTCCTCTTTCATAGCCAAATCCCACTTTGGGTGTCCTGTCGCCTTTGAAATTTTTTTGAGGATATGCTGAAATAGCATGACTAAGAAGACTAGAACCAGATGTTTGAGCTCTAGTACACTGTGTATTGGAGGGAACACCTGCTAAAGAACCAATTGCCTCAACTATGATGTGTTCCCACCTAGGTAAAGGATGAGAAACTAGTGGTGGGGTGGATGATCATCTACATTATCCTTAGAAGATGGTAAATTCTCAAGAGATGAAGAGGGAGGAGTAGGTAATAAAGAGGAATCTAGTGAGGGAGAATCTGGAAGAGGAATGCGCTCATCAAGTTGGACATCTCATTGAAACAAGACCTCTTTGGAATCGACATCAAACAACTTGTAAACCTTCACATCCTTACATTAGACAACAAATATGAGTGGTCGACTCTTCTTCTCCATAGATTTCCTTTGAGCGTTGAGAATAAAAGCCCATGCCTCACTACCAAAAACTCATAATGTAGAAACATCAAGCTTGGCATGAGACCAAGCCTCTTCAAAAGTCACATGTTGTAATGCCTTGTAGGGCATCCAATTCTAAATATAGTTGGTAAAATTTACTACTTCAGCTCAAAAATAAGACTGCATATCTCATAATTAAATCATAAAATTTGCCATCTTTCGTAGTGTTCTGTTCTTTCTCTTGGCAAAACCATTTTGTTTAGGGGTATAAGGAATTGAAAATTGATGTAGTAAACTATGCACAATGAAAAGTATCTGAATGTCTGATTTACATACTCCCCCCATTATCTATGTGTATTTGTTTGAGAGAAAAACTAGATTGCTTCACAAATGTCTTAAAGATTTGAAAGAAATCAAAGACATCAGATTTGTACTTAAGAAAGTACACCCATATATGTCTAGAGAATTCATCAATGAAGGTGAGTACATAGCGAGCCCCTGGAAAAAGAGTAGGAAATGACATAAGATCACTGTGGACCAACTCCAAGGGTTCCTTAGCACGTGTGGCTATTCCTCTAGGAAAGGGATCTCAATGATGCTTGCCAAGAACACATCCATGACAAACAACATCAGTGCAGGAGATTTGTGGTAGCCTAGTGACAAGTGCCTGTGTGCTCATCTGCTATAAATATTTGTAGTTTACATGGCCCAAATGCTCATACCAAAGCTTGCTCATTGAGTTTGCATGAGAAATAAGAGAAGAACCCAAATTGTTTGAAATCTCAAAGCCATCAAACCGATATAAGTGAGACCGAGGATCAACACTGTTAGTAGCAATAAAAAATCAAGATCGTGAAGGTCTTGAATAACCACATCATGTTTTGAGAACTCAACTGTCTTACTAGAGCCAGAATGACAAATATGATAAACTAAAAGGAGGTTCGTTGAAATGTTAGGAACAAGAAGTACATCCTGAAGAGAATCACCATCCAATGAAACACAACTTGAACTGAGAAGTGAGAGCTATGTTGAGTCACCAACTGCAATATGTGAAGTATCACAACGAGCAAGGGTGGTGACCAAATCCTGTGGATGTGTCATATGGTGTGAAGCACCATAATCAATGATCTAAGAAGACCCTAAAGATAAAGCTTGTTCACGAAGAGCTTGACCTTTCCCTATGGAAGGAGGCTGAGGTGGGGAGATATGATGTTGTTGCATGGCTTCCTCTAAAGCCTCTAATCATTTCCAATACTTGGAAACTAGATGTCCTTCCTTGCCACAAAAATTGCATGGATCACCTGTAGACTTCTTAGTCTTGGAGGAAGACTCACCAGACTTAGAAGATTTACTATATTTAGTATTGAATTGTTGTTTTGAAGTAGACTTCAAAGGTGGATTGGAGGAACACTCACTTCCAGAATTTTTTTCTTGGGCTTCAATTTCTGCTTCGACCTCTACTTAGATGGTTGAGAAATCAATGCCTTGTTCATTGACCTTGTTAGAGAGTCCAATTGCATAATCTTGGCCTTCTTTAACAACTCGTTAAGGAACCCAAAAGAAATTAACCTACAATTTCACTAAGTGTGCCAAACATTTTTTTTTGAAAGCTAATAACCAACAATAGATAATACAATGAAAGCAATAACAACAAGAGATAAAATAATGGAAGAAATAACTCACATATATACAACCATCATAAATAGGTTACATCTCTTAAGGGTCCCATGACGTTGAATCACATTTAAGTTTATTAATATTAAATCTAACATAAAACCAAAATCCACATCATGGAATAATCACAAGTATGAATCCATAAATAATATACAATTACAGGATGCCATTTGGCAATAATCAGAATGCATAGTCATTCGTTGTACAAGTCACAGGGTATGAAAAGCTCAAAGAATATACATCATCAATAATATACAACATCTCACAAGATCTTTGAAATCAAATACATCATAACAAGGTATAACCATCCAACATAAATATAAGATAAAAAAGAAAGGATCAACTGCACAGATATATCCAACAACAACATCCAATGGTCGAATCTCAATGGTATAAGAAAAATGCACTACCACCCAACCTTGTAGAACCTAAATGGCGCACTCCCACCACATTGAGGAGATAAACTCAAGTCCCATAGGGATATCAAAAACACAAGTCATAACCAACATCTAGGTCAAGGAAACACTTAAAAACAAACTATCTCAAAGGGTACCAAGACACAAGCATCAACTAATCCCAGAGGCAACAAAGACATGTAGGAAATCTATTATATAAGTGGGCAAGTGTCATTGCATGAGCCAACTCTAAGGTTACCCTAGCAGCGTCTCTGAACTCCAGCCCCCTAGTGTCTCTATGTGGCACCAGTATCCTTTCATACGTACAAGGCATACTAAAGAAGCAAGGTCACAACCAAGAATCCTCTCTACTCCCATCCTAGCCTATACTAGCACTCAAGGTATGGGAGAGGAAAAAAAATGACTCTTATTAATTCATTTTCAAACCCATTTAATGAAATGCTATCACTTATTAAAAACAACTTAAAATGGGTAACCTAGGCAGCCACTCTAGGCTTTGGCATCCATTGCAATCCACTTCCCAACATACACATAGATTACCTACCCTAGGCTCATAAAAGTACAAATCAAAGAATCAAATTTTCACCTCAGTCCCTTACAAGCGACTAGAAAGCACCTATAGGAAAATCTCAATATCACCTCAGTCCTATACAAGAAACTAGAAAGCACCAAAAGACAAAACACAATAATCGCATCAGTCCTATACAAGCAACTGGAAAGCAGCAAAAGATAACTGATCAAAAACTCAAAGGTTACATAAAGAAAGTCTCAATTAACACCTCAGTTCTATACGAGCATCTGGAAAGCACAAAAAAGCACTGATCATAACTCATCATAGAAACACGTGACACATTACCATGATTAGGTATAAAAGATCGTATACCAAACATCGTCACAGAACAAAAACCCCCAAGCCTCTGGTAAACACCCTGACTGGTCGAAGAACTAAGTCAAACCTGAAACCCATAATAGTAAATCACACATCACATAAAGCACATACAATAGTAACTTTTCATAATTCATTAGGTTTTGGAAACACACAAGCTCAATTTTCACTATGGTTTCAAGTTTTCATTTCCGTTTTCAAGACATAAGATTCAATAGACAATCAGGGTTTCGGTTTTCATTCTTTTCAAGTCTCCAATTAAATAAAGTTTACAAATGTCCCTTTCTCTAGATAAATAATTATTTAATTAAATCAATAACAGATTTAAAATAAATTAAATAACATCATTATTCCCTATTGATTTTAATCAACACTCAATTTAAAATATAAATTAAATCCTTAACAAATTAGATTATATAAAGTTATTGATTATATTTTATATTTAACTATTACAACTAAATTAATAAATAAATTTTAAACTTTCCTAACAATTTATAAACCTTAGCTAATCTTATTTGTAAATATCTATAAGGAAATTTTAATCATATATATACTTTTAAATCCTCCAAAATATACTTTCAAATAAAAAAATTTGAACACCAAAAGTTACCTAAAAACATCTTTTAAGGAATGGAAACCTTAAGTAATAATGAGATAAGTTTATTTAATTAGAGGAGATAATTCCCCCTTTTAAAGAAAAAGTAAGAATATTCTAAGGATAGAAAAGTCAAGCACAACTTAAGTTTCCTTACTCACGTCTATGTAAGGAAGAAATTAAAGCCATGGAAATAAATAAAGTAAATGAAGTATTAAGAATAAGGTTACAAAGTTGAAGGAAGTGCATAGACTATTTAATCTCCATGGCCCCACCACACGAATTTGGTAAAGTCAACTTGTTTTTTTTAAATAACTAAATTTTATCTTCTTCTTTTTTGAACAACCCCATTTAATGGAGGTGTTGTCCAAGGCAACGATGAACTGTCCATAGTACAGTCGGACACTGCTTTGGCAGTGTGCATTCTCTTTAGGCAACCACACAAGCTAGGGGTGGGGGATGGGGAGTATTATTATTATTTTTAATTTACATTTTATTAAATGTAATAATTTTTTAATATATTTTCTTTTATTTTTTTCTAGTACAGACCTGGAATACCACTTTTCCATCTAGTTTTCTTTTCTTTTCTTTTTTTCTCTTTTTTTTTTTCTTTTTCTTTTAATAAAGATAATATTGATTTTCTCAAGTCAATTACCAATCTTAATACAGATCTGATTTTTTAAAAATAAACCCTAGCTAAGTTGATAATCCAAACATAAATTTGCAGCATGGGGGTTTTCAATTAGATTTTTGTTCACATACATTTCAATAACGAAGAACAATAATTACTCAAACAAGGGTTTCAACCAAAATTGATCACAAAAACAAGATCCCCAAACAAACACAAAGAAGACGAAGGGAAAATTCGAAGCGATTCTACTGTGATAATTTTAACAAAGTTCCTACCTCAATCTGATGCTAACCAGGCGAATGCTCGGAAGTTGCAAGAATTCTCCTCTCTTGAAACCCTTTTCGAAAATTTTCTCCTCCCAACCTGTGTATGGAGAAATGAGCTATGATTAGCTAATAATTTTTTTCCCCAAAATAAGGGCTTCGATTTTGCAATCACACGAAACCCTTTTCCCTTATTATTTTATTATATTTTAATTTTCATGTGCAACCTTTTTGCAATTTAATTAAAATATCTTTATTAAATCAAATTCTTTCTCTCTTTAATTAATTCTCGAGACATTTTTAATAATATATTTATTAATTTAACTAATAATATTATTTAGAGTTTATTATTAAAATGAAACTCCTAAATAATAATTATTAAATTAAATAAATATAATTACTCCAAAATTAGAATTTTAAATTTAATTCTTTAATTTAATTAATTTCTCAATTAATTAAATATTGAATTTTCTTTATAAAATTTTCATTAAATTAAATCATTAAATTATCTTTTAATTTGATTTAATTATAACTGAAAATCACAACAAACCCAAAAGACTAAATACAACAACTCAACTGAAGACAAGGAACATAATCAAACTTTGGGGTCAAAATCATGAATTCATGTCACTTGACGAATTCAAATGGGTAAACAACTCAGATACTTGTCTTACTTTCTAGAACAATTGTCTTAGGTTAGGGTTTGGACTCAAGAATTATCTCCCCACTTTTACCATTGAGATATTGCGATAGGGCATGCTCATCCTGGCAATTCAGGGAAATTGATGCCCAATACCTACAATATGTATAAGATCCACATATGTACATACACATATAATCTAAACTAAACATGCAATGGCAGGAAGTGGTGCATCGTGTAGATCCTGACTAGTAGGTGACTATGACTCCCTCCCTCCAGCACATCAAGAATGTCAATCATAAAGTAAAAGAAACAAGTACACCATACACATGCAAGTATGCGGTAAGTAACAATAGAGCTGCATATAAATAATCTATCTACTAATCATCATGAAATAATTAAAATCACTATATGAGCATACAAATATCATAATCGAAATAATCTTGAACACATGAAATAACTGAGCAACTCAAGTAGCTCATCAAATAAATCAACTAAATATGAAATAACATTTAATCAAAATCGGTAACCAAATACTGATAATCATAAAATTGGCCTAAAAGAATCTGGCAATACAATCTAAAAAGTAAACTGGGGGTAGGCATTACATCCACTCCCCCTAGACTTAGGCTTACTCCTGGAAGCCTACAAGAAAGACAAAACTCTAGCACTCACTGTGCGGGTCCCATTGGACCCTTTCCCCCTATAGGAAGATAAGACTCCACTGAAAACACCCAAGCAAGAACAACATAATGCTCGCAAAGCCAACAAAGGCATATCACCTTAAAGCACAATAATAAGGGAACATGTTTGAAATCCAACTCAAAGAGTTATACAAGTTTTGCCTTTTTCTATGTTTCAAGAAATCGAGTTTGAAGTTTCAAAGTGTTCAAGTTGTAAAAGATACATAACACTGTTTAAGTTTTGTTTCAGTTTAACTAGTTTACAACTAGTGGCGTTCCAATATACCTAGAGCTCCCAATGTAGAAAATCACACTCTGATACTAGATTTAATGCCCCACTAGGGAACCCAAAAGAAATTAACCTAAAGTTTCATTAAGTTTGCAAAACATTTTTTTTGAAAGATAATAACCAACAACAGATAATACAACAGAAGCAATAACAACAAGAGATAAAATAGCGGAAGCAATAACTCACATGCATACAACCATCATAAATAGATTACATCTCCTAAGTGTCCCACGAAATTGAATCACATTTAAGTTAATTAATATTAAATCTAACATATAACCAAAATCCACATCATGGAATAATCACTGGTATGAATCCAATAAATAATATACAATTACAGGATGTCATTTGGCAATAATTAGAATGCATAATCATCCGTTGTACAAGTCACAAGGCATGAAAAGCTCAAAGAATATAGATCATCAATAATATACAACATCTCACAAGATCTTTGAAATAAAATACATCATAACAAGGTATAACTATCCAACATAAATAAAAAAGAAAAAAGAAGGGATCAACTACACATATACATCCAACAACAACATCCAATGATTGGATCTCAATGGTATAAGAAAAATGTACTACCACCCGACCTCGTAGAACCTAAATGGCCCACTCCCACCGCATTGAGGAGATAAACTCAAGTCCCATACATATATCAAAACACAAGTCATAACCAACATCTAGGTCAAGGAAACACCTGAAAGCAAATTATCTCAAAGGGTTCCAAGACACAAGTATCAACTAATCCCAGAGGCAACAAAGACATGTAGGAAATCTACTATGTAAGTGGGCAAGTGTCATCACATGAGCCAACTCTAAGGTTACCCTAGCAACCTCTTTGGACTCTACCCCCTAGTGCCTCTATGCAACACCAGTATCCGTTCGTATAGACAAGGCATACTAACGAAGCAAGGTCGTAACCAAGCATCCTCTCTACTCCCATCCTAGCCTATACTAGCACTCGAGACATGGGTGAGGAAAAATAATGACTCTTATTAATTCATTTTAAAACCCATTTAATGAAATGTTGTCACTTATTAAAACAACTTACAATGGGTTACCCAGGCAACCACTCTAGGTTTTGGCCTCCATTGTAAGCCACTTCCCAATGTACACATAGATTACCTACCCTAGGCTCATAAAAGTACAAATCAAAGAATCACAATTTTCACCTCAATCCATTACAAGCAATTGGAAAGCACCTATAGAAAAATCTCAATATCACCTCAGTCCTATACAAATAATTGGACAGCACCAAAAGACAAAACAAAATAATCACATCAATCCTATACAAGCAATTGAAAAGCACTAGAAGATAACTGATCGAAAACTCAAAGGTTATAGAAAAAAAGTCTCAATTAGCACCTCAATTCTATACAAGCATCCAGAAAGCACAAACAAGCACTGATCATAACTCATCATAGAAACACATGACATATTACCATGGTCAAGTATAAAAGATCATATACAAAACATCCTCACAGAACAAAAACCCCCAAGCCTCTGGTAAACACCCTGACTGGTCGAAGAACTAAGTCAAACTCAAAACCCACAACATTAAACCACACATCACATAAAGCACATGCAATAGTAACTTTTCATAATTCATTAAGTTTTGGAAACACACAAGTTCAATTTTCACTATGGTTTTAAGTTTTCATTTCCATTTTCAAGACACAAGATTCGATATACAATCAAGGTTTTGGTTTTCATTCTTTTCAAGTCTCCGATTAAATAAAGTTTACAAATTTCCCTTTCTCCAGATAAATAATTATTCAATTAAATCAATAATATATTTAAAATAAATTAAATAACATCATTATTCCCTGTTGATTTTAATTAACACTCAATTTAAAATATAAATTAAATCCTTAGCAAAATAGATTATATGAAGTTATTAATTATATTTTATATTAACTATTACAACTAAATTAATAAATAAATTTTAAACTTTCCTAACAATTTATAAGCCTTAGCTCATCTTATTTATAAATACCTATAAGGAAATTTCAATCATATATATACTTTTAAATCCTCCAAAATACACTTTCAAATAAAAAAATTTGAACACCAAAAGTTACCTAAAAATATCTTTTAGGGAAACCTTAAGTAATAATGAGATAAGTTTATTTTAATTAGAGGAGATAATTTCTCCTTTAAAAAAAAAAAGTAAGAATATTTTTTTTAAGGATAGAAAAGTCAAGCTCAATTTAAGTTTACTCATGTCTACGTAAGGAAGAAATTGAAGTCATGGAAATAAATAAAGTAAATGAAGTATTAAGAATAAGGTTATGAAGTTGAAGGAAGTGCATAGACTATTTAATGTCCATGATCCCACCACACGAATTCGACAAATTCAACTTGTTTTTTTTAAATAACAAAATTTTATCTTCTTCTTTTTTGAACAACCCCATTTAATGGAGGTACTGCTCAAGGCAATGACCAACTGTCCATAGGACAGTCGTACAATGCTTTGGCAGTGTGCATTTTCTTTAGGCAACTACATAGGCCAAGGGTGGGGGATGGGGAGTATTATTATTATTTTTTTCAATTTACATTTTATTAAATGTAATAATTTTTTTATATATTTTCTTTCCAATACAGACCTGGAATACCACTTTTCCAGCTAGTTTTATTTTATTTATTTATTTATAAAGATAATATTGATTTTCTCAAGTTAATTACCAATCTTAATATAGATCTAATTATTATTATTTAAATAAACCCTAGCTAGTTTGATAATCCAAACATAAATTTGCAACATGAGAGTTTTCAATTAGATTTTTGTTCATAGACATTTCAATAACGAAGAACAATAATTACTCAAACAAGAGTTTCAACCAAAATCGATCATAGAAACAAGATCCCCAAAAAAATAGGAAGAAGATAGAGGGAAAATTCAAAGTGATTCTATTGTGATAATTTCAACAAAGTTCCTACCTCGATCTAATGCTAACCAGATGAACGCTCAGAAGTTGCAAGAATTCTCCTCTCTTGAAACCCTTTCCAAAAAATTTCTCCTCCAAACCTGTGTATGGAGAAATGAGCTCTGATTTTCTAATAAATTTTTTTTTCCCTAAGGCTTCAATTTTGCAATCATGTGAAACCCTTTTCCCTTATTATTTTATTATATTTAAATTTTCATGTGCAACTTTTTTGTAATTTAATTAAAATATCTTTATTAAATCAATTTTTTCCTCTCTTTAATTAATTCTCGAGACATTTTTAATAATATATTTATTAATTCAACTAATAATATTATTTAGAGTTTATTATTAAAATGGAACTCCTAGATAATGATTATTAAATAAAATAAATATAATTCCAAAATAAGAACTTTTATTTAAATCTTTTAAATTTAATTAATTTCTCAATTAATTAAATATTAAATTTTCTTTATAAATTTTTCTTTAAATTATCTTTTAATTTGATTTAATTACAACTGAAAATCACAACAGACCCAAAAGACTAAATACAACAACTCAACTGAAGACAAGGAACATAATCAAACTCCAGGGTCAAAATCACAAATTCACATCACTTGGCAAATTTGAATGGGTAAACAATTCAGATACTTGTCCTACTTTCTAGGAGAATTGGCTTAGGTTAGGATCTAGACTCAAGAATTATCTCCAAATTTTTACCATTGAGATACTGTGATAGGGCACACTCATCCTGGCTATTCAAGGAAGTTGATGCCCGGTACCTACAATCTACATAAAATCCACGCATGTACATACACATATATCTAAACTAAATAGACAGTGGTAGGAAGTGGTGCATTGTGTAGATTTTGACTAACAGGTGACTATGACTCCCTCCCTCAACCACATCAGGAATGTCGATCATAAAGTAAAACAAACTCGTACACCATACACATGCAAGTATGGGGTAAGTAACCATATAACTACATATACATAATCTATCTACTAATCACCATGAAATAACTGAAATCACTATATGAACATATTGTGTATATCATCATCAAAATAATTTTGAACACATGAAATAACTAACTCAAGTAGCTCATCAAATAAATCAACTAAATATGAAATAACATTTAATCAAAATTGGTAACCAAATATCGATAATCATAAAACATAATAATAAAATTGGCCTAAAAGAATCTAACAATACAATTTGAAAGTAAACTAGGGGTAAGCATTACACCACCTCTCTAGTCAGCTGATCACAAAAAACCTCAAATGTAGGCATGGTGAATCTAGGACCCAAAGTATCTGTGGTAGAGTAAAACATTGATGAGAAAATTTGAAAGTTTCCTTGAAGCTTTAAAAGAATTAGGTAAATACACTTCTGATCAATCTTGATTTTTCCACATTCCTGTAAAATAGATATGATAGATTTAAATTTCATCAAGAAATCTTCAATGGAGCAAATGAATCAGGAACCAGAGAAGTCAATTCTGCCTCAATCTGCAGTGCTTTGAACTCTTTTATGGTGCCAAAAAATCCCTCAAATGTTTTCCATATAGCTCGAGGAGTGAGACAACCATCCAGATGAAAGAGTTGACTGTCAGCGACATGAAAAGATAACAAACCCATAGCTTGATCCATGTTGTTCCTATGCTGCATGACCTCAAAAGTACATGTCAACTAAGATTGAACCTCATCCAAACATGACCATAACCCTCGTGACCTTATAAGTCTTGTCATACAAGCTTTCTAGAGATGATAATTGTGTAGAGTAAGAGACTTTAAAGATGAATCCACCATTGTTTTTAGAAGGGTTCAAAAGTTAAGAAGTTTGAGTTTTTTGATGTAAATTATAGAAAGCAAGAAAGAAACTTTCCCCACAATACAATTAACCCAACCAAAAACTTAATTGTATATTTAATTATGTAGAATTAAGAGTTCAAATTTTGATTTCGCAATTGACTTAAGACACAGAAAGGAGCCAATGCATTCATATTTACACAAGATCACGTCCCCCTAGTTTTACTAAATTAGAAGTCACCTCCTAAAATGAAAATTTTTACACTTTATAATGGAGTACAAGTACAATTTTCCAGTTGTAAGAAAATAAAAGTTTCCCCTTTTTTTGTTATGATTACAACTTCCAATCTAAAAGAATACCAGATTTATACAAAAAAACATTTAGATCACCAAAGGATCTAATAGATGTTAAGTACCAAAGAGGCCAAATAAGGACACTTTCTGAAAGTGAATTTTTTTTTTCTCAAAGAAGACTATCGTTTGATAGTAGATCTAGATAGATATAAAAAAATAGGCACTTTCAAAAAAATAGAACTTAAATATGTGTTTGTATGAGCTTGTAAGAAGCTCTAGAAGTTACAAAAATGAGGATTAAGAAGGTACAATCATAAAAAAATGTTTGATACCTCAAAATACATGAATCAAAATGTAAAAAATATTTCACCATTGGAAAATTTGGGAGCTACTACCCAAAAAATAAAATTGCATATGATTTGAAGTTCGGATGACCAAGTTATGACCTTCCAAAGTTTGACTACCAAATCAAAATGCAAAAGCACTATTTTACAATGCAAATGCGCTACAAAATATAACAAAAATGCTACAGAATATTTTAAATGTGCTATTACATATTTAAAATGCATTAAAATATAATCAATAGCACTAAAACAATGTGCAGATGCACTAAAACATAATTTAAATGCATTAAAACATAGTGTAAAAGTGCTAGAACGACAAAAGCTTCTAGATTCTCTATTCAACAGTACACAAGCTTCAAAAGTATTCAAATAGGAATAGGAATCTAAAAATTTTTGGCTCTTATACCATGTAGAAGTTGATAAAAAGACAACTTCACAAATTTTGGAAATAACCTGCAAGCAGATACCTATTATAAGGAAGATGAAGCAAAGAAGGGAAGATTACTCTCAAAATAGAAATAATATATTCACATGAAAATGAGAAGTGTTCTCATGAATGAGAAATGAGTTCTCAAGATATAAAATACAAGAGAGATGATCTCTATATAAAGGAGATCATGCAATATCTAGGGAGGATAAGGTGATAAGGGAATCCTTGTCATCCACTCCTAAAGAGATAAGGGGACCATGCAATCCTATCGTGGATTCCCTAAAGAAATAAAGTCATTTAATAAATGAAAACATTTATTAGATTCCAACTATGCATAAAGGTTAAATCTTAAGAGAGGATAAACGACAACTTTAATAAAACAATTAAAGCTAAGCCTTTTATTCTAACAAAAACAAAAGAAAAATGCTCAAAAAATAAGTGAAGAAGTTAGAGAAGGAGAAGATTGGGAAGAAAAGGAAGAGGAGGAAGAGAAGACTAAGAAAAGGAGAAGGATTGTTGGTCTCAGATTGGTTTTGACAACTAAGTGTCAACACACTTAATAAATTTTCATATAGAAGCTGAGTACACTATATATGTCGAGCTACAGTATGTGCCGAGCCAGACATAATTCCAATAGGTGCTAAGTGATCTTTAGGTGCCGAACAATTTCTAGGTGTCGAGTGAAGATCAAGTGCTGAGTGACTTCAAGTGCCAAGTGAACCATATGAGCTGAGTGATATATAGGTGCGAGTCATAGTTGATGCCGAGCAAGCCAGAGTGCAATAGGTGTTGAGCAAACTAGAATCCTATATGTGTCGAGCACCACTAATCTAGTATATGCCGAGTAACACTGAATCAACATATGAGTTTGTGCCTTCACAAACTCAGATGTAAACCATTTTTTGAGCTGACATAGAAGGATCTCGAAGGATATTAAATATAAGAATGAATCTTTTACATTTCCTATGCAATCAACATGCAACCAATAAGAAAAATGGAGAAAGCATGCAACCAATAAGAAAAGTGCAAGAAATGAGCAGGAATTAAAGATTCAATATGGATCATAAATCCATACTTAACCCTAAGTCTTTGAAATCCTTAAAAGGAGGATGAAACCCCATTGTATGCGCGGATGAGAGTAGTGTATGGGTAAACTATAGTGAAATTCAGTAGGAAGTGTGAAAGACTTAGAGGAACAGAGCAATATTGCAACATCCAATTGATGAAGAACAAAGTGTTAGAATATCAAAGAGTAGCAGATTAGATCTCAGAGGATCAAGATTAGAATGAGAAGAACTAGTGCTTGAAATCAACAATTTGAGATTGTAAGCAATCAGGTTTATGAATCTAATACTCTCTAGCAATTGTATTAGAAAAGGAAAATCCTATGTTGATAGGTTAGCTTAATAGCTAAGTTGTAGATCCTTTGAAGAGGTGATAAAATCCTTTAAGAGGGTGACACTTCATGCAAAGTGTTTTCAAATCCTTTAACCAGGTCACTATTAACACAGTGTATAGTCTTTAATAGGGCATACCATTAGAAGTGGTCAAACATTATTACTGCAGTGATTTTTTGGGTATCATCCCCACCCCAGTTTTACCTTCTCATTTTGGAGGGTTTTTGGGTTACCAAATTTGGTGTTGTGTTGTTGATGCATGTGTTTACTTTATGCTTATTTGATATGTTTGCATGCATGAAGTTTACTTTCAATTAAAAGTTTTAATGGATAAAATGTATTACTTCCGATTCACACCCCCCCGCCCCCTCTTAGAAGTATTCTTCACATTTGATTATTCCAACAATAGCTATTAGAGCTGAGTTCTCGTAAGAAGAAGCCTAACAACTTAGAGAAAAGATCTGAAGATGGAAGTCTTCAAACTTGGGAAGATCATAGAGAATTAGGTGATTTATGTACACCTTGCTCTACACAACTTGGAGGAAGCCAGAGAAGAATTGAGAAAATCCTTGAAAAGAAGGAAGGATATAGCCATAGCTGAAAATGAAATACACTACAAGGAGATTAATACCGCAAAAGTGTTTTCCAATGGAGATTCCAAAGAATTTGATGCAACAATAGTAGAATAGATGGAGAAAAATATAGCTCAAGAAGAAGAAATTAGAATACTCAAGATTGAACAAGAATCACAAGCCATAATGCTTTGTGAAGTAACTGAACAGAAAAAGAAATCCTTTGAAGACAAGGTTATGCTAGAAGATGACAAGAGAAATATTACCAATAGATTGGAGGAAAAGATAATTGAGTTTAAAAGAATCTTAAACATGCAACTTGACACCCTATGCCAGATGATGAATGCACATCATGAGCTGAACATTAAGGACATTGAGATCTCTACACTAAAGATACAAAATGATCAACAACAAAATGAACTAATAAGAGAGAAGGAAGTTGCAGAAAGCTTCAACAAACCCAATGAGGCAATTAAGTACTTTGAGTAGCTACTGAAATCACCAAGGGCCAGTAATGATACCTCAGGACTTGGTTACACCAACACTGAACAAGGAAAATCATCCAAGACTACAGAAGAAAGAAGTAACAAAGGTAAGAACACTAAACCTACTTGTCATTTCTGTGGTAAAAAGGGACATACCTCTAATGTATGCATGAGAAAGAATACCCATCAACATGATAAGCCTAAGAATGCAAGCTACTATCATAACTGTAAGAAGCAAGGACATCAAGCACATGAATGTAGGACTAGGACTATCAGAACACCAAGATTTGATGGTCATTGCTACAATTGCAAGAAGTATGGACATAGAACATTTGAGTGCAGATCAAATCCTACGTGGACATTGAATCAAGCAACAAGAGAAGGTAACCATGGTCATCACTACAATTGGGACTATAACACAATGTATAACTATCAGTATTGTAATGAATATGGATACATTCCTGAAAATTGCATAAGAACACATTTCAGAGGGAATTACAGCAGGTGGTTAAGCCAAACTACATGTTTCATTTGCTTGAAGACTGGTCATATTAGTAGGAACTGCCCAACAAAGTCAAAGGCACCCAAGTTAAAAGTCAGCAAAGGAAAAGAGAAGGTTGATGTTGAACACATCAGGGCAGAGATGAACAAGACATGACAAAGAAGGGATGGAGCCAGTACATCAAATGGAGGGATCACTTCACCCAAGAGGTTAAGTGGTCACACCTCATCCAACTAAGCATGGATAGGTGTATGAGACTGATATACATAGTTATATCATGCATCAACCCCAAGACAAACAAGCACTAAAAAGAAGAAAATAGCATGAATCAAGATGCAAAGTCAAAACTTCAAATTTCAACAAGTGTTGTCGAGTTGCCCTCAAATGCCAAGTAAATGTCAATGAATGTCGAGTTGCTAGTGGTGACCAAGTTGGTAGTTAGTGCCGAGTTGAGAAATGTCAATGTAAGTTGAGTGAAGTGGAAATCTAGTTAGTGCCGAGTAAAGAAAAACCAATGGAAGCTGAGTTAAGTTGAAACCTTCAAGAGCTAAGTGTAGATCTGTATGCACTAAGCATTTAATGCTAGGTTTTGAAAGGTATAAGGTTAATTTTTGATCATTTCATTTCATTCAAATGCAGAGCAAAGATGAGAAGAGCACAAAAGAGATCAAAGAACAACATTAAAGCCATTTGCACGGATTTCAACAATGATCAAGCACAAATTTTGCTAATCTAAGGTATTCTTCAAGTGTCGAGTTGCGTAGTGTTAAAGTTTAAATCTTTTAAAACCCTAGATCAGTGAAATGGCTTCTAGTTCGAAGAACCCAAAGGATAAGGAAGGTCATGAGGTCCAATTGGTTAGTAATGAGGCCAAACAACCCGAGTTTGGTGTTGGATGTTAGAAAGTGTTACAATTCCAAGATAGGTGCAATAGGAGACTTGAAAAATTTTCAAGCATATGATAAACCGTGTGATAACAAAATTTTGAAGGAAGAATTTAAAATAGTTGAGAAAAAGGGTTTAACCAGTGCCCTAGTTTTCCCCACAATTTTCAAGACTGAGTGGATACGGATTGTCTTGAGCCAAATTCATGATGGTTGCTTGTGGTTAGAAGGAGGACCGGTTAAAATAAAAAAAAGGATAGTGCATAGGGTTATAGGCTTTCCAACCCTAGATAGGCACAAGACCTTGCGTAGCGATTCAAAAGAAGCTATTGAAAAGAACATCGGGGCTAAATGGAATAAAAGGGGCATGACCATTGACACAATCATAGATCCGTCTCTAGATTTTGTAGTGAGAATCATATCTCACAAGTTTTATCAATCTAGTAGATTGAACAATGTGCCATGCATTTCTATAGATGTAGCCTACAAACTTGTGAAGAAATATCATACATATGATTTGGCAGAACTGTTGTTGCAGTAGATAAATGAAAACTTGGGAGCAATCAGAAGATCCAAAGGTGCTCAATGTAAGTTTGGTTTAGTTATTATTTGCATATTTTTCTATGTTTTTGAAGAGTTTCCTTCTTTTGGAAAAGTCAACTAGAAATCAAATAAGTCAACAATTACACAAATCAATGAGTACATTGAGAAAATGGGCGACAACTTTGAAGCTCAAATGACAAGTTATCTTGAGGATTTTAAGAAATCCATGAAACAAAGATTGAGAATACTAGTTTCTCTAGTGGAACAACATGTCAATGACATCTGCTTCTTAGTTGATATTGATTACACCTACATCCAAGTAGTAGTTCCAAGGGTGAGATGGCTAAGGCCATTGGGTTATGAACTAGATGTGGATGAAGCATCAACATTAATCACAACATTACTTGCAAAGGAAATATACAAGACTACCAAACCTTTTGGCACATATGATGTGAAATCCAAAGTTGAGACAGAGTTGAAGACAACCTCTGTAATTAAGAGGAAGGATAAGTTGGTGAAAAAAATAAAAAAGAAATTTGGCGAAGGCATTGAAGGGGTAGAAAGTGCTGAAGAGGAAGAAGAAGAAGGTGAGAGTGAAGAAGAAGAACAAGGGCAAGGACCAATGGAATCAACTCAAGGCTTAGGTGAAGATAAGGAGGAAGGTACCGAGGAAGCACCAACACAAGTCAAGTCAAAAAAAGAAAAGCCAAAGTACAACCTCCAACCCAGCCCAAAGCCAAGAAGGTTACAAAGCCTACACAAGACAAGAAAACACCTACAACAAGAGCTACCACAAGGGCATCTACTCAAAAGGCCAAAGAGAAAACCAAAGAGAAGAAGAAGGGCACTGAGTAGACTGGTGAAGTGCAAAAGAAAAGGAGAAAGTATGTAGCACAACCAGATTTTGATGATGAGGAGAAGATTGAATCAGATGACATCAGCTAGTATAAAGTGGTAAGCCATCCTCCTAAGTCACACATAGATAAAATATGTGAAAATATTAAAAATACAAATTTTACTGATTTGAAAAATATTGATTTCAATAAGTTAAGTAGAGAGGATCAAAACAAGATAGAAGAGTTAGTGTATGCCATGATGGCAGAATTCAAGTACACAACTCTTGAGTTAGACAATACTATGCCTAGGGAGTTATATGAGATTATTGAAAATAAATGAAATTATTGTTTAAAAATGGAGAAGGAAATAAGAGAATCAACACTGGTTGATGCAGGCAAAGGGTGAATAACTAGGGCCAAAGGCTCACCTAGCTATCCAAACCACCCTGCAAGAGTTAACACAATAGAAGCAAACACAAAGAACAAAAACCAAAGGAGGAAGAAGAGTGAAATAATTTTATTGATTCATAAAAACCTCTTCATACATGCCCAACTATATGGCATTTTGGGTTATAGCCAATTACAAATACATTCACATTCAAAGATCCAACTGCAAATTTGCACTTTTAGTTCTGCTCTCTAATCTGATACCAACTGATGTAGGCAAAAGGTAAATAACTAGGGCCAAAGGCTCACCTAGCTATCCAAACCACCCTGTAAGAGTTAACACAAGGGAAGCAAACACAAAAAAAAACAACCAAAGGAGGAAGAAGAGTGAAATACTTTTATTGATTCATCAAAACCTCTTCATACATGCCTAGCTATAAGGCCTTCTAGGTTATGGCCAATTACAAATACATTCACATTCAAAGATCCAACTGCAAATTCGCACTTTTAGTTCTTCTCTCTAATCTTCTTCCCCAAAACCTACCTAACACTAAGCCTAAACACTCTATATATACTTGACAAAATGCCTTACAGATTATTCTAGAACATTACATAAGAGGAAGGTCGACCCAACAATGGTCTGGATGCATCCCAAGAAAATATCTTAACATAAATGTCATGAACAAAATAAATCTTGCAAGTTAGCTTGTAGAAATCACGTCCAAATGCTGACACTTAGCATACACTGGGTAACTTGACGAATGAAGAGTCATTTGGCATACATTGGATAACTTGACGAATGAAGAGTCACTTGGCATACACTAGGTAACTCAACAAATGAAGAGTCACTTAGCATACACTGGGTAACTCAAAAAATGAAGAGTCACTTGGCGTACACTGGATAACTCAATAAATGAAGAGTTACTTGGTGTACATTGGGTAACTCAGTTAATGAAGAGTCACTTGGCATACATTGGATAACTCAGTTAATGAAGAGTCACTTGGCATACACTGGGTAACTTGGCGAATGAAGAATCACTTAGCATACACTGGAGCATCAGTAACTTGACATTAACATGCAGAATGAACAAAATGAGCAGGATAACAAGGCAACCTAGGATGCTCCTACATTAGACAATCGAGGTTGAAAGGAATGATTCTCCTAAATCATTGAGATGTCACAATTTGAGTGGAATCCAACTTATATTGAGACATCCATGAAGCATCTTCAATAGGTCTATTCTTCCACTTTACCAAATATTCAGAGTAATCTTTTCCTCTTCTGCTCCTGCCAACTCTCTGATCCAATATCTATTCAACTTCTTCAATCTTCTTCTTAGGATAATCTTCTAATAGAACAACTTCATCATCTGACTCATGATACTTATACAAATACGCAATATTGAATATAGGAGATATATCCATGTCATCAAGTAACTCAACTTCATAAGCATTACCACTGTCAAACTTCTCCAAGATCTTACAAGGTCCAAATTTCTTCATCTTTAGCTTGCTGTATGTTCCAACTGGGAATCTTCCTTTCTTTAGATGAAACATCACCTCATCACCAACTTGAAAATCATGGTGTGTTCTAGATTGTTCAACATTCTCCTTATACTTCTGATTACTTTGTTCCAACCTCAACTTCACTTCCTCATGCAAAGACTTCATAAAATCAGCAAATTCTTCTCCTGCAACGCTTTTTTTTTCTTCACCAACAACATCTCTCCAATCTGATATACCTCTAGGATGCATTCTGGTAACAATCTCAAAAGGTGTCTTCCCTATACTCCTATTCACAGAATTATTATATGTAAATTCAGCTTGTGCCAATACCAATCATTAATTACTTGGCTTATTCCCAACTAAGCATCTCAACAAATTTTCCAAGCTTCTATTCACAACCTCTGTCTCTCCATCTATCTATGGATGGAATGTAGAACTAAACTTCAGCTTAGTACCCATCTTCTTCCACAAAGTCTTCCAAAAATAACCAAAAAACTTTACTATCTCTATCTGAAATAATGCTTCTTGGTAATCCATGAAATCTCACAATCTCTTTAAGGAAAAGTTCAACAACATGCTCAACATTTGATGTCTTCTTACATGGTATGAAATGAGCCATCTTAGAAAATCTGTCCACTACAACAAATATAAAATCATACCCCTTCACTATCTTAGGCAATCCAAGAACAAAATCCATACTAATGTCAGACCAAGGTTTCTCAGGAACAATAATAGGTGTATACAAACCAATATTTTGACTCACTCCCTTTGCAACTTGAAAAATTCCACAACTCTTTACAAATTTTTGAACATCCTTATACATTTGTAGCCAATAATACTTCTTTTTCAACAAACTCAATGTCTTATCAATTCCAAAATGTCCAACTAATCCACCACTATGCTTTTCCTTAATCAGATTCAACCTCATTGGAATTCTAGGAATACACAACTAAATACCTTTAAACAACATACTTTCTTGAATGAAATATTCATCATACTTACTTATGTGGTCTGTCAGATTTGGTGCTTTGCACTCTCTCCACACCTCAAAAAAATCTGGATCAACATCATACAATTCTTTCATTTCATCAAAACCAAGAACTTCAACCTTCATTTCAATCAACAAAGAACGTCTTCTACTCAATGCATCAACAACTCTATTAGTAGCCCCACTCTTATGCTTGATCACAAATGCAAAACTCTGCAAGTACTCAACCTACTTCATATGTCTTTGATTCAATTTATGTTGACTTTCGAAGTATTGTAAAGCTTTATGATCAGTATACAACACAAACTCTTTAGGAATCAAATAATGTCTCCACTTCTTCAAGGCTTGAACAATAGCATAAAACTCTTGATCATACACATAATATTTCCTTTTAGCATCAATTATCTTTTCACTAAAGAAAGCAATAGGTTTACCTTCTTGACTTTATACAACTCCTATTGCATTACCACTTGCATCACATTCAACTTGAAATACTTTTTTGAAATTAGGCAAAGCCAATACAAGTAATTCAACAACCTTTTTTTTCAAAGTCTCAAAACTCTTATTAGCTCCATGTGTCCACTTGAATTCCTTTTTATCTCCCCTCATTGTTTCAGTCATAACATTACAAACAAAACTAAAATCCTTTATAAACTTTTAGTAAAAAGTAGCCAAACCTTGAAATTATCTTACCTCACCCACATTCTTAGGTGTAGGCCATTCCAAAATTTCTTTAACCTTCTCAGGATCCATCTTCAATCCATTAGTTGAAATCACAAATCCCAAATACACAATCTCCTCTTGCATAAAAGAATACTTTTTTAGATTAACTAGCAACTTTTCCTCTTTCAACCTCTGCAATACTTGTCTAATATGCTCAAGATGTTCTTCCTTAGTCTTGCTAAATATTAGAATATCATCCAAATAAACAATCACAAACTTACCCAAGAATCTTTTCAGAACTTCATTCATCAACCTTATGAAAGTACTAGGTGCATTAGTGAATCCAAAGCGTATAACCAACCATTCATACAAACCATCTTTCATATTGAAAGTGGTCTTCCATTCATCACCTTCTTTGATTCTGATCTAATGATAGCCACTCTTCAAATTAATCTTGTTAAAATATTTTTCTCCACTCAAACAATCCATTATGTCATCCATCCTTGGCATAGGAAACCTATATTTCACTGTGATTTTGTTAATAGCTCTAGAATCAGTACACATTCTCCATTCTCCATTCTTTTTAGGTGCTAATATAGTAGGTACAACACATGGACTCAAGCTTTCTCTGATCAAACCTTTTTGCAACAACTCATGTACTTGTCTATTTTGTTCTTTTTTCTCTGCAGGTGTTAATCTATATGGTGCTTTGTTTGGCAAACTAGCTCCAGGAATCAAATCCATACAATGAATTATACTTCTTACTGGAGGTAAACCATCAAGAATATCATTGAAAATAATTTCTTTAAACTCATTTAGAAATTTGGTAATTTCTACTAGCACTCGGCTATCATTATCTGCCATCTCTCGGTCATTACTAGCTTCTACTGCTCGATCATTACTACCAACACTTGGAAAAATAGATTTGATTATTTTTCATTTCCTTTTCAAATTGTTTCCCATTAACCATGCAAATTTTTATAGCAGTACAATTAACCTCATCTGGAATTTCAATCAAAGGCAGTAATGTTTGTTTGTTCCCATTTACCCAAAGAGTCTATTGATTCAATATTCCATCATGTACAACATATCTATCATATTTCTAAGGTTTACCCAACAAAATATGACAACAATCCACAGGCATAATATCATACAAAAATTCATCAAAGTAATGTCCAATTTTGAACTTCACAAGACATTGCTCACTTACCAATATCTTATGCTCATATTTGATCCATGAAACATGATAAGGTTTGGGATGTTTCAGCCTCTGCAGCGGCAACTTGGTAACTAGCTCTTCTGATGCCAAATTTGTACAACTTCCACTTTCAATAATCACCTTGCAGCATTTTCTAGCCATCTTATATCTAGTCTTGAAAAGGCTTCTCCTTAAAACAGGTTCCTGATCACTTCCCTTATTACATAAGGTTCTTCTCACCATCAGATTTTCTCCAGCCTCTGGTCCACTTAGTGAACCCTCATCATCTTCTTGAATCACAAAATTTATGTTACCTTGCCTACTTTTAGAGGATCTACATTCAAAAGATCTATGTCCCTCTTTACCACATCTAAAACAATTACCATGAAATGCACCTCTAAAATAGGAATTACCTCTTCCTTGGTAAGCATTAGTGCCTCCTCGATAAGAATTACTACTTTTCCATTCGGTCCTTTCTTTGTCATCATTCTTCCATTCAAATTTTCCTTTGTCTTGCATAGAACTATCAGATTTGCCACTTTCTCCATAAGATCTACCTTTGCCTCTCTGGAATCTACCACCTCTACCTCTTTGTCTTTGTTCATGCTTCTTTGTCAAGATCTCCTCAGCTTTCAAGGCATATTGATATGCTTCTTCTACACTTTTCAACTTCACAAAACTTATTTCATCTTAAATTCTAGATCTCAATCCATTAATGTACCTTGCAATTTTCTCAACATCATCATCCACATGTCCAAATCTGATGTCTAATCTATAGAATTCCTCAGTATATTCTTTCATAGTCATGTCCTTTTGCTTCAAATTTTGCATTTTTCTCAACAAGCTAACTTGGTAATCAAGATGAAGGAATTTGTTCTTTACCTTGTTCACCATCTTTGGCCAAGTTTTGATCTTCTCCTTTCCTCTCCTTTTTCTATCAATTTGCAAGTGCTCCCACCACAATGATGCATGACCTTTCAATCTAGTGACTGCAACGTTCACCTTTCTATTATCAGGAGTGTTTTCATACTCTAAGGACTTCTCCATATCAGAGATCTAATCCAGCACACCATTGGTATCTAGTTTTCCATCATAAGGAATAACTTCTACAACAGGCTTTGAATTTTCCCTAGACAATATTTGCAACAATCTTTCCTCATCTTGATCTTTTTCAGGTTTTGGATTATGGTTTGGTGCTGCTGCTTCATCATCACTTACATCATCAAGATGTGCTCCTCTCCTCTAGGTTGTCTCCATAGCATCTAATCTAGCTTTACTTTGTCTCAACTAATCCAATATAGCATTATGAACATTATTTCCTCTACCATGAACCATCTTTACAAATCAGGTTCCTACAAGATCGTAACCCTCTGTAAGTTATAGGTAAAATTCACAGATCTGCCACCCTACAACCAAATCCAAATTACGGTTCTACATGATCCAATCTCCACAAGGATGAACCCAAGCTTTGATACCAACTGACGTAGGCAAAGGGTGAATAACTAGGGCCAAAGTCTCACCTAGCTATCCAAACCACCCTGCAAGAGTTAACACAACGGAAGCAAACACAAAGAATAGCAACCAAAGGAGGAAGAAGAGTGAAATACTTTTATTAATTCATCAAAACCTCTTCATACATGCCCAGCTGTAAGGCCTTCTGGGTTATGACCAATTACAAATACATTCACATTCAAAGATCCAACTACAAATTCACACTTTTAGTTCTACTCTCTAATCTTCTTCCCCAAAAATTACTTGACTCTGAGCCTAAAAACTCTATATATACTTGCCAAAATGGCTTACAGATTATTCTAGAACATTACATAAGAGGAAAGCCAACCCAAAAATGGTCTGGATGCATCCCAAGAAAATATCTTAACATAAATGTCACGTACAAAATAAATTTCGCAAGTCAGCTCACAAAAATCACATCCAAATGCTGACACTTGGCATACACTGGGTAATTTAGGGAATGAAGAGTCACTTGGCATACATTGGGTAACTCAGCGAATGAAGAGTCACATGTAATACACTAGGTAACTTGGTGAATGAAGAGTCACTTGGCGTACACTGGGTAACTCGGTGAATGAAGAGTCACTTGGCATACACTAGGTAACTCGACGAATGAAGAGTTTCTTGGTGTACACTGGGTAACTCGGTGAATGAAGAGTTACTTGGCATACACTGGGTAACTCAATTAATAAAGAGTTACTTGGTTTACACTGGGTAACTCAGTTAATGAAGAGTCACTTGGCATACACTGGGTAACTTGGCAAATTAAGAATCACTTAGCGTACACTGGGTAACATGGCGAATGGAGAGTCACTTGGTGTACACTAGGTAACTTGGTGAATGAAGAATCACTTGGCATACACTGGCTAACATGGTGAATGAAGATTCACTTGGCGTACACTGGGTAGCTTGGCGAATGAAGAGTTACCTGACGTACACTGGGTAACTTGGCAAATGAAGAGTCACTTGGCATACACTAGGTAACTTGGCGAATGACGAGTCACTTGGTGTACAGTGGAGCTATGGTAACTCAACATCAACATGTATAATGAAAAAAATGAGTAGGATAACAAGGCAACCAAGGATGCCCCCCCATTATTGGCACAAGTGATGCCTAATTTGACTAGAGGTCAAATAACTAAGGCTAACAAGAAACATGGTGGCAAATTTGCACCAAAGTATAGAGCCTTTAGAATCCTACAAAATAAAATTGAAGATGTAATAAATAAGTCCACAAAATTGTGGAAATCAATATACAAATTGATTAATGACAAGGATGAAAAAGAAAAAGAGGAGAATGCAGAAGCAAATAAGGGAAAGGCTAGTGAGAAGGAGAAAGAAGACAAAATAGAAGAAGAGGAAACAAGAAAAGGAGAAGAAGAGAAGAGAGAAGAAGAAAAGAAAGAAGAAGAGAAGAAAGATGAAGAGGAGAAAGAAAAAGGTGAGGAGAAGGAGACACAAAAAGGAGATCAAATGGAAACAGTTGAGTAGGAGCAACAACAACACCAAAGTGTGCAAGACACACAATTACCACCTCCTAGCCCTCATGTAACCATCACACCTAGAGACACTATAAATATAAAGGATGTTACTGACAAATCATGTTAGAACATCAATCCATTAACTGTAGAGGATCTTAAGAAGATCCTTCACCAATCAACACTACCAGCCCAATTATGCACAAATCCAGTATTAGTGAGTGTTGATGAGCTACAAAAGGTAGTAGCTGACTCATCAAGAGACAAGGTGAATCCATAAGAACCACCTTCCTTCTCTACAGCTACTAGTACTCAAATTTTAATGCTTCCACCACCAATTGCAATAGTTGATACATCTGTAACAGTTGATACCACAGTGCAGGAGCCAAGTGTAGAGTCAATGAAACACACATAGAAAACATGACAAATTGCTACATTTGATCCTACAGTATAGTCAATAGGTACACCTTAGACTATTTTGATTGATCATGGGAGAGCAGATGAGAAAAAGGAGGACAAATCAAAAGAAGAGGAGCAGGCTGCAATACAAACATTGGTAGAGTTACCAAAAACTGGCACTCCTACTAAAACTCTTCAGAAGCCAAGCACTGAGATGATACCATTGCAAATCTCTACACCAGGCTTGAGCTCAACCAAAGTGACCAGGGTACTTCACTATGTAGACCCTGAGTTAGATGAAGAAATTAGTCATACCTACCTATGACTCCAAGACAATCATCATTGAGCAGATCACAAAGATGCAAGATGCATTGAATAGGAGAAAGAGGCAAGAAATACTCAAGATGGAGTATAAACATAAGCAAGCATTGCATGAGATTAAGGACATCTTTATGGATGCCTTTAGCTTGCACTCACCAGATGAGACAAAGCCTATAATGGAACAATTGTTAGATATTGTTGACTAGGTGACAAGTGAAGACCAGGAGACAAATGTGAAACTCATGGAATGGTCTGAAAGGAAGTTTCAAAGAAAAGTAAATGAGAAAATATCCAATGAAATAACACTTCAACAACTTGAATTGGCCAAGAAGATTGAAAAGGTCAAAACTATACTTGAGAATATCTTCTCATTGTACAACAAGCTATGTGATTTTTCCAATTTCACACAAGAGACAGGCCAAAGGATCCTGAGCTTGGAGAGAATTCTAAAGATTTCTAGCATGCAACTACCAAGAGATCTAGCTCAAAGTGAGAAGCATTTTACCCAATTGCTTCACACCCAAAAGGAGTTAGTTGCACTCACAAGTGAAGAGGCCAATATAAAGGCCAAATTAATGTAGATTCAATCTTCCATAACCCCACATTTGGAAGTACACCATAAAGAGCAAGTCTATGCTGAAACTGTTCTAAAGAAAGATCCTAATCTTTCTACATTAGATGGACTTGTACATCTTGCTACAGAGATTGCCATCCAACATAAGTCACTAGAAATTGCTTTGGAGAATTGGGATGTAGCTCTAAAAATGATTATGGAGGTAAACAATACATTTTTGGTGAAATATGGTATTACTCCTTAGCACCCTTTGACATAAGTGTCAAAAAAGTGGGAGAAATAAAATAAAGGGGGAGATATGATAGGGAGAATACTAAGTATTTACATTCTTTCATTTTTCTTTCATTCTTTTTGAGAATAAGAGATAAGGGGGAAAGATTGTATAGGAGATAAGAGATAAGACATAGTGTGGGCCAGATATAGAATTTTGATGTTTTGAGGAGTTTGTAAATAAGAATGGAAGGTAACTCTGATACAGAACATAGGTATAGAGCACAGAAACAGGGAAAAGGCAAAGAGCATCAAATACATCAGCACAAGAATTTTGGTTACAGGAATGAAATGGCACAATTAGCTCAAGGGGAATTATAAGAATTTTAAGGTATATTGTTCCTTACAAAATTTTGAACAAATTTTTAAAATTTTGTGCATATGTCAAATAGATTGGATAATGTACTCATAAGACCAAGTATAATGCTTAGTTAAGTGTTTTTGACACTCATGTCAAAGGAGGAGATTGTTGGTCTCAGATTGGTTTTGACAACTGAGTGTCAACACACTTAACCAATTTTCATATAGAAGTCGAGTACACTATCACTAGTACATTTGGGCTCATTTTTTGACCTTTATTGGTTGAAATTTTGACCCAGTTTCTGACCAAACTTCAACCAAATTTGACCAACACATTGGTCAAAAAATTTTCGGTCAAAAATTTGACCAACCTACTGGTTGGTCAAAATTTCGACGAATGCGTTGGTCGAAAAAAGTTGAAATTGTGACCACATTCTCTGCCATTCATTGGTTGAACTTTTGACCAATGCTTGGTAGAAATGTGCAGGCCATTGGTCAAAATTTTGACCAATGCTTGGTGGAAAAGTACAGGGTATTGGTTGAAACTTTTTTGGTCAAAAAATGTTGGGATTGTTAGCGCATTTTCTACCATTCATTGGTCGAACTTTTGACCAATGCTTGGTAGAAATCACTAGTTCATTGGTCGAAATTTCAACCAATGCTTGGTAGAAAACTATAGGGAATTGGTCAAAATTTTGACCAATGCTTGGTAGAAAACTACATGGCATTGGTCAAAATTTTGACCAATGCTTAGTCAAAATTTTTTTGCGACTCACAGTTATTGAGGTCCACTTCAGTAATGGCCCTTCCTGTGAAATTGTTGTCTAAGACCTTTCTAATGAGATAATGTGTTATGAGCTCTTCATCAATGGGATGGAACGTGAATCCAGGAGGCAGTTGTGCATGCACAACTGCCTCCTAGATTTACGTTCCATCCCACTGATGAAGATGCACAATTGCCTCCTGGATTCATGTTCCATTCCACTGATGAAGAGCTCATAACACATTATCTCATTAGAAAGGTCTTAGACAACAATTTCACAGGAAGGGCCATTGCTAAAGTGGACCTCAACAACTGTGAGCCTTAGGGAGGGTTCAATTGCCTCCTTTATTATTCACTATGCATATAATCCCATACACGCATTTGATCTCAAATGATGATATGTACTGAATGCTGAGTGTCTATGCTGAGTGCTCCAAAACCATCCATTTCATGCCTTCATCTATACACAATGTCTTTTTGGTTTCTTTCTACTCGCACACCCATTTCATTTCATATGATCATCTGAAAATTTTGTCACTCTAAGCTCTCAACTATTTCCTCTTGATTGATTGGACTCGCTAAGTTGGCTCGCCAACTTGCCCCACTAAGTCGACTATTCAAGTATGCTCACCAAGTTGACTCTTTGAGTTCAGTCATCAAGTCACCCCACCAAAGTGCCTCATCAAGGTCAATCATTAGGTCCACTAATCGAGCTCACTCACCAACTTGCCCCACCAAGTTTCCACTTTAAGCCCACTCACCATGTTAGACTGTTAGGCCAGCTACCCAAGTCAGCTTGCCAAGCTAATAATTGAAGTACGCTCACGAAGTCGACTCTCTAAGTTTGCTCACCAAGTTTGCCCCCTAAGTCAACTCTCTAGGTCAGCTCACTAAGTCACCCTCACTTGCCCCACCAACTTGCCACTTTAAGTTGACTTGCCATGTCAGCTTGCCAAGCTGATTCCCCTAGTCAACTCGCCAAGCCGACAATTCAAGTACGCTCACCAAGTTGACTCTTTATGTTCACTCACCAAGTTCGCCCCCTAAGTCAGCTCACCAAGTCACCCCCACCCAGTCACCTCAACGAGTCGACTCTTTAAGTTAGCTCACCAAGTCAGCTCACCCAGTGGTTTTACTACCTTGCCCAAACAAGTTGGCTCATTATGTGTGCTTGCCAAGTTGTCCCACTGAGTTGCTTCTCTAAGCCCACTCACCATGTTAGCTCACTTGTTTAGCTCACCAAGTCGACTGTTCAAGTACGATCGCCATGTGGGCTTGCCAGGTCACCCTACCAAGTCATGTCAACAAGTCGATTGTTCAAGTATACGCTCGCCAAGTTGACTCTGAGTTCGCTCATCAAGTCACCTTGCTGAGTCACCTCAATGAGTTGACTCCTTAAGTCTAATCACCAAGTTAGCTCTCCAAGTCATCTCACCAAGTTGAGTCACCATCTCATCTCACCAAGTGGGGCTCTTATGTAGGTTTGCCAATCTGCCCCACCAAGTCACCTCTTTAAGGTCATTGACAATGTCGGCTTGCTAGGTCTATTCCCAAAGTCGAATCACCGAGTCAATTGTTCAAGTATGCTCACCAAGTCGCCTCACCAAGTTCACTCAGCAAGTTCGCTCACCATGTCAGCTCACCAAGTCGGCTCACCAAGTCACCCCTCCAAGTCACTTGAAGCAAAGAAAAATTTGGTGTTATTCAAACTTACCATATCTGAAGGGATAGAGTGGCTAAAAGTGCATATTAGATTCATGGCACTGAATACGATGGCTAGAAATTGCATATCAAACCCGTGTAGGATAATATCAATCTTTCTATTATAGATCATACTTCATATCATACTTTAAAGTGGTCATTTACTAGTCCTAAAGTGGTCTACAGAAGCCTACAATAGCTAGCTAACATCTGGATGTGATACATGTTGATTATATGGCATTAAAACCTATGGATTGAATTTTTATAGTTTGATTTGTGACTGATGATAGGTCTATAATCTTTCTCTTTAGTCTTAGTAGTAAATAATAAACTCATATTTTGCCATATCATTTAGCTGTACATGTTTTGATTCATTGCATAGTCATTTCCTTTAATCATTTGTAATGTGTTATCATAAACAAGCATCAAAGTGAGCTCATTATCATGAAGAGGGAATATGAATACCAAAAATATCATTAGAACCATTTTCATTGGAGCTAATAAAACAATCACATTAAGCTCTAAACCTTGTTTATGTTCCTCAAGTTAAATGCTTGCAAAACCAACCTTCAATAACACCATTTTCAGGCTACATATAAATGTCCATGGCACTGTCCTCATTGTCATTACAAGCATAATCATTTTTCAAGGGTGGAACTCACTTTTCATTTCATCCTCGTGTGCACCTACTTGCAACAGGGTGAACAGTAACACAACATTCCTCAACAAAATAAAAGCCTTGGATTACACATCCAGTAGATGCTAAGTTTTAACTTTTTATTCTTTGATTGAAATTTTGCTTCAGCACCATTGTGACCTTTTCACACCTTCATAACCATTGTTGCTTCATGGCACTGTCCTCACTGTCCTTACCAACATAATCATTTTTTAGGGTTGAAAAAGTTGAGTTTTTTGACACATAGTCAAGTTTTTGCATCTGCTATAGATGGAGCCAAAGAGGAGCTTGATTAATGCCCTCCTCTTGAGGCTCCAAACCCAAATTCGTCACAATTTCCTCAATCTTGATACAACAACTAGACAATTACCTGGTAAGTAGTAACAACCAAAAAGGCAATTACCTGGTAAGTAGTAACAACAAGTTCCATAGGCTTAGGGTAAAACTTCCCATTAATATTACAAGTACCCAGAGATTATATCCATGTAAGCTTTCTATGCTTTGTCTTTGTCTGATAGAACTACTTGAACACCTCTACGCATCTTACTTGCATTAAGTAGCAAAGGTCAAAATGTTAAAATGCTTTAGAAATTGGCAAATTTAAAAGGTATACTGTATACAAAATGGGCATACCATCTTGGTTGGTAGGTTAAGATCAAATGATTTCTAACTCGGCCAAAACCCAGTTGTCAAAACTGTCACAGTCAAGTCTATGCCAAGATGTTCTTGAGAATTTTCATTAAGATAATCGTCAAAATGCCCTTGGTTCTCCTTTTCCAATGTTAAATCTGTGACCTACATACAAGCACATAGATTTTTACACAATATACAATTAGATTAACTTCATTGATAAGAATCAAAGTGAGTTTTTTATTTATGTATGATGCAACATACCATTCCCTCCATTCTAGAAGTAAACTAACCACCACACTGTTGCTTCAGCTTTGTCAATATGCTTCTTTCATGATCAACATTTGCACTTTTATCAAACAAAAGTCTCTGTGCAAGCTTCTCCTTGCAATTTCGACAAATATTAATTATATATCACAACACATAACAAGACAAAGTCCTAAATTTTAAAATAACATTATATGGATGAAGATTGTCATTCACGTCATGAATTCCAGATGTGTAAAGTTGTCATTCACGTCATGAATTCTAGATGTGTAAAGTTGCCATTCCTCACGCTTTATGGCCTTTGGCAGAGTCTGGGTTAATCTATACTTGATAATTCCAAACAATAGTCATTTAAAATTTTTCAAAGCAATTAAAACTAGACTAGTACAAAAGGAAATTGAACCATATATTAAGAATATGGAGTATGTAACCTGGACAGACCAAAATAGAAAATGTATCATATTCTAATAAATAGAACTCTACTGTTATAAACATTGGATTAGATTGTTTGAAGTAATAAAGCTGAACCAGCTAAATAATGGGCTAATAAAACATGCTTTATTACTAGTGAGAAGCATTAAAAACTATATTAATGGTATGTTAGCCTGCACACCCAAATTCTGGGTTAGTTCAACCATGGAGATTCCCAGGGTCCTGTCAAATGGGTCATACCAGAAAACCCTTCTATTCTAAAAACCTTAATGGGTGGTCCACATTGACTGTCCAAGCAATTGCCTCCTCAGGGAATCGGCATAGCAGATGCCTATGTACCAACTTTTGGTGCCTTCTACATTAAAGAAACCTATTTTGAAGATATTTCCTTGTACCAAGAAACCTTTTGGACAGAGAACTGCCTATCAATTGAGTCAATCGTTTCTTTTCAATTTGTATAATATGTTTTGTTGAAACACACATTAATTACCTCTTTTGGCTATTATAATTAGATGCCCTAGTCTTCCGAGGGTGACCTTGATGGCAACCCCCCCTATGCTTGTTTGGGGCACAAACATAAGTGTTCAAGATGTCAATCAAGCAATTCAACATTTTTTGAGGAATTTTAGGGATGATCCTTTAGACCTTGAGGGGAAATACATGAGGCTCTTGGAATAGGTTCAAATTTGTCCCTACTGGCTTCTTATGGTTACCATCTAGTCTCATTTCAAATTATCGGTTGAGCACATTTACTTTTGTATTCACTTCATTTAGTTGATTTCTCATTTGGACAATGGAAGTCGAAGGTGATTCACTGAATATTGATGCAATGAACATCTTTGAATATGATGAAGAAGTTTATGGCAAGATGGTTAGATATCCTCTTGAAGTTCTCGCCATTTTTGACATTGTATTGATGGATGTAGCTATTCACCTCAAGCCTTTGTGGGAGAAGCACATATAGGTGAATGAATTGTATTTTTGGAAAAAATATGTTTTGTCAGTTAGTATGTTTTCATTTAATGACTTTGTTGTTTCAGATTTTGTTTATTTATGCACATAAATATGCCTCAGACTTACATATAACTGCCATTGCATTCAGGCAAGAATATTCAATCTTAGAGATACAGTTAACATGCAAGATCTGAATCCATTAGGTAGGCAATGCTTTTTAAAGTTACATCTTCATTGTTCAATGCTATTTGAAAAATCTAATAAGGGGGTTTTGTTGTCTTTGAAATCTAGATATTGAGAAGATGGTTTCAGTCAAAGGAATGATAATTTGGTGTAACTCAATTATACCAAAAATCAAAGAAGCATTCTTTAGGTGCCTTATTTGTGGATATGCTCCAGCACCAATACCTGTTGATAGAGGTAATTCATTGGATTGCAATTGAACTCTTAATATAATAGTTAATTGTGTCTTCATTGTATGTTATGTTTGTTTTTCAATTCTATTTTGCATAAACTGTGGCGGAGAATCTACGGCTTTAAAAAGATTCATGCTTATGAAAGTGATCTCAGAAGCTTTTAGATTCCAAGATTTTGCAAATAAGATCTTACTCCTTATTGTGACATGGTCATTATTGATCTGCTCTCTGTAACCTTAATTGGAACTAATAGGACACCGTACATGAGGTTCTTCTCACATTGAGATGTTTGCTTGATGAAAGCTATATATGAGAGAGCACATTTTTTTAGTGTGAAAAAATCCCTGTATGAGAACTTTCACACCAAATTTTATTCTCATATTCCATGAGAATCTTCTACTGAATTTTGTCAAATGTATTTCATGTTTTAAAAAAAAATCTCATATCTTTGCTTCACTACGTACAATGGTACTTGCTATCTAAAAGTGTTTTTGCTAGATTTGTATTCACATCCTATTTTATGCTTCAAATGCTTAGGTTAGATTGATGAACCTACACGTTGTGCAAGGCTAGAATGTGTTGCTATGAATTCTTTGACATTGATGCATAACAGATGTAGGTAGGAACTTGTTGATTTTAGTTTATGCATGATTTGAAGCTGCATTTTCAAGACTCTAAAGACAACTATATCCTTTTACTTTGTGGTTAGGTTTGCTCATAAGCAGATTGTAAGGCTGCAAGAAATGCCTGATGCCATTTCAGAGGGGGAACTCCTGCACATTGTTAGCTTGCTGATGCACGACAAACTTGTTGATGCAGCCAAACCTGGTGATCGAATTAAGGTGTGTTTGACATTACATGATATACAAATTCTACACTCATTTTTATTGCCAAGTGTTAGCATTTGAAGGTTGACATTGGTTTTTTTTTGTAGGTTACTGGGATTTTCAGAGCTATGACAGTTAGAGTGGGACCAAACCAAAGGATTATGAAATCTCTATTTAAAGCAAAGCTCTCAAGCCTATCTTAGTCCATTTAAGTTGGAAATGAGGACCTTAATGCTGTATTCTATGATTTATAATTCTAATTTGTAAATCATTTGCTGGTGCAGACCTACATCGATTGCCTTCATCTGAAAAAGGCAGACAAGACAAGATTGCGAACCAAAGATCCAATGGAATGTGATACCAATAGTGATAGTTTTACCTCTTTTCAAGAGGGTGATATGTCACCAGCTGATTATGAAGCTAAGGTATAAACTCATACTTTTTACTTTTTGTATATAACATGAATTTTGCAAGCTCTGAAATTGAATTTTGATTGCCAATTTCCAAATTGAGAAGTTGAAAGAACTATCTCGCATGCCCGATATCTATGAGAGGCTAACTAGGTCCTTAGCTCTGAGTATTTGGGAGCTAGAAGATGTAAAGAAAGGGCTCTTGTGCTAGGTATCTTTCTTTGCATTCATGTTTGATTAATTGGTAATTTGTTGCATGTTCTTTGAACCATATGTTAACCATTATGCTTCTTAAAAATTTTTTTAGGGGAACTGCAGTAAAACTAGCTTCAAGCACTACTTTTCGTGGTGATATCAACATCCTGCTTGTTGGGGATCTAGGTACGAGTAAGTCTCAACTACTTTAGTATGTGCATAAGTTGGATCCTTGAGGCATTCATACAAGTGGTCGTGGTAGCTCTGCGGTTGGTTTGACTGCTATGTATCAAAGGATCCTAAAACTAGTGGAACAATAAGTTATTAACTCAATTTGTTGGTCATTGAGCTCTTTGGGCTGCCTGCTCCCCCATTGCTACCTACCACTTTATTCTATATAAACTGCTTATTTCTTTGAACTCAACAGGTTCTAGAAAGTAGAGCATTGGTAATGAGTGATAGGGGTATTTGCTGCATAGATGAGTTTGACAAGATGTCAGACAATGCTCATAGCATGTTACATGTGGTGTGATTTTTCTCTGAGCTCTTCGAATTATGTGCTTTTACTAGTTTCTTGACTTTGTAATCTATGCTGTTGGTTGACTTGTATATCAATGTCTGGTCATTCCTTTGAATTAGGTTATGGAACAACAAACAGTGTCAATTGCAAAGGCTGGGATCATAGCATCTCTGAATGCAAGAACATCTATTTTAGCTTGTGGCTATCCTAGTGGTTCACACTACAACCCTAGATTGTCAGTGATTGATAATATCCAACTTCCTCCAACATTTCTTTCTAGGTGGAGTATGTTTGGTTTTAGAAGTCAAGCTGGACAATTTATTTGTTGTCACTCAAGTATAAAAGAATCACAAAAAATGCCTGCAGGTTTGATTTTATCTACCTAGTGCTTGATAAAGCTAATGAACAAATGGACAGACACCTTGCAAGGCATCTTGTTGCATTACATTATGACAAGCTAGAGGTAAGTTCTGATTTGGTCAATACTATGTGGTAATTAATGGGGGGTCCAATGACCTGATATTTTTGATTTGAACTACATTATGATTCTAGGACCAAATGCTGGATGCATTCAACCTCCTGGCTCTCACTTCCTATATCACTTATGCAAGACAACATATACATCCTAAGATATTTGATGAGGCAGCAGAAGATCTGATCCATGGTTATGTTGAAATGTGTAGGAAGGGAAACTTCCCTGGCAGTAGCAAGAAGGTTAGCTCAATATATTCTCAAATTCAATTTCTATATAGTATGCTTACAAGTTACACAAGTGAAAAATGTAACAGTATATCTCATGCTTCTACTGAAGAATGCATCTAGATGCAGGGCAATTCTCATGTTATGTTAACTTGTTCTCCTAAATGAATTGTATAGGTTATCACAATGACTCCATGCCAAATTGAAAGCTTAATAAGAATAAGCAAAGCCCTCGCCTGCATTAGATTCTCTGAGTGGGTAAGAAAATCCTATGTAGACAAAAGTGGGTTACATTCTTGAATGTTTTAAAGCTAGATTGAGGCAATAAAAAGATATCTTACATTCCAATTTTGCAGGTTGAAAGGTGTGATGTGGTATAATCATTCCGGCTTCTTGAAGTTGCACTTCAACAATCTGCCACTGATCATTCAACTGGTAACCATTGTGCATATTTGGCAATGAGGATTGTCAGTTCATTTAGTTGTATATTGAATGCATTATCATCACAAAATTAGTTAGCTCTGAAAGAACTATGTTAATTGGAAGCCACTGAATGCATTTGAGTGTCATGGTTACAGGGACCATTGACATGGATCTCATAAACATGGGAGTCTCAGCCAGTGAAAGAATGAGATGAGCCAATCTTATTTCATCACTGAGGATCCTTATCATGGAAAGGATGCAAGCATGGGGACCATCAACCCGTATTACCGAGGTAACATTCTTTATACTACCCTAAATTGTGTTGAGAAAATTGTTGGTATGGCACCTAACCAGATATGAATGAATGCAATCACAGTTGATGGAGGAAATGCACAAATAGGGATTCAAGGAAGTCAGCCCGAATGATGTAAGTAGTTCTTTGTTGTGGGTAAATTTCAAGCTATTTCTAGCTTCATTTTCTTGGGGGAAATGAATACATTATGAGTTATGTTGTTCGATTCCAGATTCGTAATGCAATTGGAAACCTTGTGAGTGAGGGGTTTGTTACAATTCATGGGGACAATGTGAAGAGGACTTGAATGAGTTTTGAGGATGATATGGCCCCTATAATAATTAGTAATGAAGTATCTGATAAGACTACGGTCAGTGTGTTGTGGAAAACTATTTTAATATGCCCTGAGCTTCATGCTCTGTAGTACATCGATGGGTATTTTCTCTTGTAAAAAATCCAAAAAATTGAAGGAATCCAAAGCCTGGGTGTACTATCTGTGACAAAGACAAACACCGAGGTAATGATGGATATCTTATAATTCTTACTCAAATAAGAGGATGATAATTATAAATTATGAGAATCATTGGTGTTTTGTTCTATCAAGTTTTGGAGTGAGGAAAAAGTAATTGCAATTATAAAGGTATTTTTTTTCAACCAATGTAATGGAAAAAGTTCATTTTAATGTTCACAATGGTGTTTGTCCTCTCCCTCTAGTTTCACGTGGTTACCTAAATATAAAGAGAATTAAATATAAAAAGAGAAATTTATTTTAATCTATATTTTAAATTAAATATAAAGAGGAAAAATTAGAATCTAATCTTGATGTAGTGATGATTCTATGGCGGTGACTTCAACAATTGAGAATGCTGAATATCATCAGCAGCTTGTCTTCCATACACACCAATGATGTCAATCATGGTGCCATGAAGACTTGGTTTGCTATGAATAGCTACAAGGGAGAAACAACAAAAGTGTAGAATGCAAATGAATTTACTTGGCACAGTGCATCATATGCTCTACTATGAAGCAACTACAAGATGTGCAAACACATAGCTATTAGCTATTTCTCTAGATATGATCATAAGAAGTTTTCAAGATGTAGAACATTGTTATTATAAAATTAAAGCACTTATAAGGAAAAGGGACTAGAAAAAAAAGACGACGAAGAATCATTATCAAATTGGGAAGTCATTGTTCAAAATTTATGAATCAAAGGGAATCACAATGTACAAGATATTATAGAGGTGAATTCAAAATCTTTATAAGAGTCTAGCAATCAGGACTATGATACATCGCAAGGATAATCTCTAATAAATGCTACCCACAGTCAGTTTCAAGCTAGAGAATTCAGGAAAGAATAGGGATTGTTTGAAATTACTCAGATGTAGTATTGATGCAAATTCCTTCTACAGTACTGATGCAAATTTAATTTATTCAAATACATATCTATGGTTTTAAATTTACAGACTGAGATTTATATGCAGTACAACTAAATGTTTCAACTAGTATACATCCAGCCCCACCGAGTTGAAGCAATTGAGTGTCATGAATACATTCTTGATAAGAAAATATAATTATCATAGTACATAGTACAACTATTTTTTATAACACTCAAATTTATGTTTGAGATTACAGATTCTCTACCTGAAATCTGAATTTTTTGACAGGAAAATCAATAAAAACTGATTAACTAAGAGTTTGAGCTGTAGATCCCACCATGGCACAAGGAATTCCAGTTTATTTTTCTTCCTTCAATTGACTTTCCATTGGACCAATCTCAGATTGCTTGAAACCATTTTTCCTCCTCCTACAATCCAACAAAGAGTGTGTATCAAATCTAGAAAATTTATAAATAATCAAGTCATCTACATAATAATGTTCATCTCATTTTAAGATCAAAAAATACATAGTTAAATGCAGTCGAATCATGGTGTTGTTACAAACAAAAATGCATTTTGAAGGAGATTGTACTCAAAAGTTCAATCAAGGGTCAAGATAACTAATTTCCTTAGATTTCCATATTGGAAAAGATAATCCAAGTTTTGGGGCTAGATATCATTAGTGTCGAGTTTGTGCAGATTGACCAAATGGATAATGGTTAGATTTTTCTACATGGAACTGAAAGACATTGTTTGAGGGTTTGATGAAAAAGATTTGTTTTTGAGCATGTAGATTGATGTATCTTTGAATGGGATGCAGGAGCTCAGTGACAAACTATTTTCCAAAGTACAAGAGGAATGAGTTATTTTTAATTGCCTTAAATTTTCTACGTGTTGAGTTTCTCCTCAATATAGAAGTTGTTGTGAAGGTCCTCTAAGAATGAATAGGGAATGAAATTGAAGAAGTATAGGAATCTCCAAGGTAAGTTTATAAAGTTGCTATTGAATTTTAATATATCAGAATGTGTAAAGTAAAGTTCTGCAATAAAGATTTATGCATAGAGTCATTGTCTAGATTTGACAGTAAGGTAAAGATAGGATTGTGGTTATGATAAACCCATCTAATGATAATACAAGGAAGATTTGGAATGTGTTTGGTCATTAATAGGCTTGAGTTTTTAGAACTGTGCATAGAAGCTAGCATGTGGGAAGTCTCCAATTTTGACAACCTGATAGTACTAATTTCATTCAACTTCTTTGACAACATTTTTGAGCAACTATTTTAATTGTATTTTTAAAATTTATAGTTCGGAGTTTAGCTATTCAAATTATTTAAATACTCTTAAGTATAGATTATAAAGAGTCTTTAGCAATTCAAAATGATAATTTTTACTTCTAAAAATCTCTACTGACTATATTTACTTACCATTGTTCATTTTTGGTAGATTACCTATTTAAGTTTTCACTATGATGCATGAATAAGTAGACATTTGAAGCTTTAGTTGAGTTGAAATTAAATATCAGATCCCAACTTTATATTTTGCATGAAGAGTTGTGGTGATCAAAGTAAGTCCATTGACCAATTGATCAATGTAATTTTATATTAAAAAGACTGACAATGTAAGAGGTAGCAACTGATTACAAGTATTCCACAAATATTTGCAATAATTATGGTAGTTTATATATCCCTTAAAGGTTGAAAATATGAGAAACAGATTGAATATTGTAGCAACTAGGTTGAAGAGATAACACAGGGAATGGAAAATAAGTGATAACTATTCATTGGTGTATTTCAGACCTGTGCACATCAAACTTGGGACTTTTTTCATAAATCTGAATTAAAACTTTATTTCAGAGAAAATAAAAATTTATTGTGAATAATTCAATGAAAAACTAGAACCTGCATCTTAGTCTTAGTTGTTGCCCTATAAATCATTTTGCATGCAAGTCATCTTTCTTTGCATCCATGTTCCCTTAGATTTCATCCTAAAAGTTTAAGCTAGGATAATATTTCCTCGCCTCTATCTCATTATCATACACATTGGTTGTGCATTGAATTCATGGTGGTATAAATAATTTAATCCATTATTGGCCTGATTACAAATATGTAATGCCCCACCCAAGTTAGTGCCTGGGCTCTAATGCATTTAGAGCCTTAGGGTGATGTCTTGTCATTTTGAAGTTTTGTTTCATCAAGATAGATAAATCAACAACTTAGACTATGGCTTTGATCTTCCTAAGATTAGCTATGATAATCTGGTTGTAGTTTTGACTGATATGTTTATGTTATGTTTAGGGCATACCAGAGCTCTTCTTAACTAACATCACGTTGATGTTTTGAAGTCCACAGATGTCTGAGACTAGTTGGGCTCATCCAAGAGGTTTGGGTTGAGAATTTCGTCTAAATTATCACCAAAAAAGAAGCAACTTCTGTATCCACAGAGAGACTTATTATGGAGAGGCATCCTACTATTTCTTGTGAACTCCCTATGCTACACATTGCTTGGAATTGATGATAAAGGACATTTGGAAGCTTAGATGTATCAACAATGTCATTGAACATGCTAAATAGGTTACCAAATTAGCCTATAATAATACACTATTCATATGTCCTCTCATTGATAAGAGAACACAAGAATGGCAAGGATCTTATGCAACCAAGAGACATACTATTTGCCACCCACTTCCTCACTTTGCAAAGTATTTTTCATTCTCTCAAGGAA
Organism: Cupressus sempervirens; assembly: GCA_028749045.1. Lineage (NCBI taxonomy): Eukaryota > Viridiplantae > Streptophyta > Pinopsida > Cupressales > Cupressaceae > Cupressus > Cupressus sempervirens. Next base: position 673,655,756 of record CM053788.1, on the reverse strand, counting down.
ATGTTTTTGTTCAATGCTTAGCTGGAATATCCATATGCCAAAAAATTCTATAGGGAAAAGACTACAAGAACAGTTTTTGATGGCTTAATTGTAATGTAAACAAAGTTACTCCAGATAACTAGCAAATATTTTATTTTTTTCAAACAAATAGTTAGGCGAAGGGGTTAACAATTGTCCTATTTTCAAAAAAAAATTCAAGTTTTAGGTGACAAATCTTTCCCAATATGCTTCATTTCATGGACAAAGATGGCATGTTGATGGGTTACCTCTAAAAAGCCATGAATGGGCCCAAGAGGTTGCTTTAATTTTGGTGGATAGATCATTTGGCACATCATTGAACAAGCTAGACACAAACTCCTCTAACCAATATATGCATTAGCTTAGAGGTCGAACCCAAAGTTTTACTTCTGTACTCCATTTAAGGCCAATGAGAAGGTCATGACATGCATTGTTTTATACATTGATAAGGTGGTGCTAGATGATGAGATAACAGAGAAAGTTCTTGATGAGATGGAGATCTTAAGGATGAGGATACCTTTTCTCCTATAGCAAAGATGAGAACCATCCATTTAGTTTTGGTTGTGGCATCTCAGTTTGCCTTGGAAAGTTTGGCAAATGGATGTAAAGAGTGTCTTCATCAATGTGTGAGAAACTATAGGACCAAATAAAATTAATTCTAATTTCTAACTTTGACCTTATAGTTTTGTGTGCTTGCTTCTAATATTATTATTATAATTACTAGTTTGGAGTGAGATTCAACATTGCTTGTCTTGTTACTTATATAAAACTACTAATAGTATGCAAGATGGTTGATGAGTAGCTATCCAAATAAGTATGATTATGACCATTTCCATGGAAAACACCAAAGCATGTTGCTGTGAGGGAAAATCTTAGAAGGATACAAGATACTGATATTAATAAAAAATAATTTATTAATCATATTCTAATTGACATGGTAGAATGCTCATACTGGTTGAGGCAAACATGAATTCCCTATGTATGCAAGAGAGTTACCAATTTCTCTTTAAATTAGAGTCATCCTATCTCACAGGCTCCAAGGTTGCAAACCCCATATTTTAAACCTATTTTATTCTTCTAACAGACACTTAGCTAGTGTCTACCAGGTTTTTGCGAATCAAGGTATCAAGTTGTGGCTATTACATCTTGTTCTCAGAAAAAGACTTTATTCAAACACCTGATGGGGCACAAGCAATATCTTGAAGGATTATAAGAGCTAACAAAAACTTGTGTTCAGAATCATAATTTAGTGCACAGTCAAAATGGAGACAGTAGGTTGTCGAACACAAAATGATAGTAAGCTTGTAAAAGGAAAATCAAAGTGAAATCAAAGGTCTTATACATCCTAGGGCATCACAAAATAAAAATAGATAAGTAGAAATATCACTATAGGAAAATCAACATAAAATAGTACAAAAAAATGATGGGCCAAGGACAACATAGAGTTAGCTGATTATAAATATCTACTTCATGTTGTTTATATGTAGAATATTTACAAAAAATTGTATATACTCAAGATAACCAGGTGTGATAAAGGACATACTCTATGGCTTGGACATCAAGCATCTACCCATGGCATTTTCCTAGGAGCTCCACAACAACACCCACATATGTTTTTGGTACTTCAACAATAGCAATCTATATTTTATTATTTGTAACGTATGAGAAGTAATGTTTGATATTTCAAATGCATATAGTATATATTGTCATCATCTTTTCATCATTTTACTCTTTATAGAATTCCATAATCATCAATAGAAATCTAGGTGATGAGGATATTATTGTACCTCATAGGGTTCAAAAAATTTATCATTAAATTTTTTGTTTATAACTTTAGGTATCAGTGGTCACTCCTAGGGGATGGAGAGGACTCTCCACAAGGGAAAAATTGCATAGGTAACCAACTGCTCTCTAGTAAAAGGCATGCCTACTGGGTAAGCTTCATTTGTCATAATAACATTCATATGATATTGGATAGCCATAATGTGCTATTTAGTAAATTGTCTCTAGGATTACTATTGGATAGGGTATTTTAATGCATCATAGAGTTGGAAATAGGTTCTAAGCTTGTCATGGATATCCTTTACTACCATCCACAGATGTATAGAGAAGAAAAAGAAAACATTACAAAGAAATTGCTGGAGATGGATCACATCAGGCCAAGTTCTAGCTCTTTTGAATCATATGTGGTGCTTCTAAAGAGAAAATATGGTATGTGAGATGTGCATAGACCACATAACCTTGAGTGGAAAATCATCAAGAATAGGTATTTGTCTACCATCAAGAATAGGTATTTGTCTACCATCAAGAATAGGTATTTGTCTCTCACGATGAATGGCTTATCAATGAGTTGCATGGAGCAATCTATTTTTTAAAGATTGATCTCAAGTTAGGATATTGTTAAATCCATGTGTGTAATGAGGATGTGCACAAGACAACATTCAGATTCTATTTTGGGTACTACGAGCTTTGGTCATGGCTTATGGCTAATAAATGCTCTAACGACTTTCTTTTCATGTACCCATTGCCAATCAATAATCAAGTAAGATTTTTTTTTTGATGATATATTGATTTACACATAACATAGCAATACCATCTAAAGCATTTAAATATAGCTCTTGGAATAGTAGAGCAATAGGATATTTTTAAAGAAGTGGGCTAGTGCTAGGTTGGGGTTATAAATTTTCTCTTCTTGTGCCTTGTTATTAGTGATCAAAGTTTTTAGGTAGATCAATAAAAAATCCAAACCATTGACATGGTTAAGGGGATGCTTTGGCCTTTATAGTTAATGTAGGAGGTTTGTTAGGATTTTACTCTCAACTGAAAAATCCCATAACTAATATGATTACAAAGTGAAAATTCTCATGGGAGTGACATTTCCCAAGAGGTCTTCAAGAAGCTCACAGAGGTAACGAATTCATTATCATGCATAATGAGAAAGAAAAAGAGACAAAAACTAGTGCTTCCCTAATAAAAAAGTGTTCATAGAGAAAGAAGAAGAGAACATACCCAAGATCTGGTGTTGCTCTTGAGAATGGTGATGTTAACTTCAAAGGCTTCAGATAAAACAACTACTCTTCTTAACTGATAACTCTTTGTGTGTGATATCTTCTTACCTACTGCCAATGAACATGACATTGTAAGAAGACTCTAAACAAAGATAATATTTCATGAATATCACCATGTGTTTCTACACATTTTTCCAATTGATGATGTAATAATTCCTATAATACTTCACCATATAACACCAATCTTGCCTTTCGTGCCATAAAATCACAAGATTTTTAGTTTGTGTGCATTTCCCTCAAAAAGGTTTCTCTTTGATTGTATGAAATTTGATAATTTGCAGTTTCAACCAAAGCTACTGTTGTTTTTTTATTGTACTTTTGACAGACCTGTAAAGGCAAATAGGACAGTGCACAGAGAGCTATTGGATTGTTGCATGTAATTTGCCAAAAAGCACAAACCTATTGAATCCACTTCATTTCTGAGTTTCCACATATCAATATTATCTCTTGTATCAAAATTTATATGGACCATAACTATTTAATTACTTTTAAATTTGGATGTTGTTTGTGAAAAGAGGATTTAATATAATACATAATTGTGCACTAATTCCATGTTTCCCATAAATTCTATCCTGCACATAATAATAGTTTTTAAAGACAGTAATAAGGAGGTCTTGAAGCTATCTGTGAGGGTTTAACAGACATTGTATAGAGAGGGATTAAGAACAAAGACTATATTAAGAGGGATTGGACTTAAAAACAAAAAAAAAAGCATTTATATCTCTAAATTATCAGAGGATTGAACAAAGCCCATATAATTTTGGAGCTTCTAAGATGGAGTTCTAAACATATAAAAGACAGTATCCCCACTTCCATTAGTAGATCTATGCAAAAATATAAATTCTTGCCAAATAAAGCAGATTTTGAGCTTCCTCTATGACAGAGATAGATCATAGAATCATAGTTTCCAATACTTTGGTGGGTTTGAATGAGCTTGATCTCTGCACCAAACCCAAAAATCCATAAATGTTGTGATGAAAGAAATCAAATTTCTTTGCATGCAGATTAAATTTTCTTGAAAGTTGTGGAATGCCCTTTCAAAAAATCCATTTTGCATATATCATGCAAATCTGCTATACACATTCCCTGCAAGCTGTGTTAAGACTAGTTTTCCACATTTTGCACTTTAGCAAACTGTGGATGTGAACGGGATCGAAAAAAAGCTAAGTGGCAATAGGATAAATGGGAACTGCAACATGATAAATGGAAAATAAATAAAAAAGTTTGGTTGGATGAGAAAGGTCTAGATGTAAAAGAAAACTAATCAAGTGGTCCTCAATCAAACTAGTCACAGTGAAAGAACTTGCAAATAAGATATTATTAACCACAATTCAACAATTCCTTTTGAGCAGTTATTTTTCATCATTGAGCCATTTTATTTTTAAAAATGGGTATGTCTAGGTCAAGATATTGACATATCAAGATGGAATATTCCCTTTTCATTTAACAAGCACTTATAAGACTAGGAATGTTAGCCAATCCATCTAAGCATATGGGTATTAAGGGTCGAGATATGTGTAGTGGTAGTCATGAACATTGCTTTTTATTTGCATTTTTTTCTACATTTAATACTTTTCTTATAGGTGGACATGTCTATCACAAACATCCAACATGTCTGTCCTTAGACTTCATGACAAAAACCCTACCAATAACACAAAAAAAAAAAGGACACGAACCATCCAAACATCTCTAATAGCTTGTGGATATCCCAAAGATGCATAAGTGCATGACTTGTGAAAACCAAAAGGATAAGACTAACTTGTGTAACAAGCAAATAACCAAAATGATTTTATGTTTGTGTTATGTTTGACAATGATAATGATATTTGGATTCAAGTATGAGGAAATTTGTATCAATCAATTCATTAAATATCATTTGAATACAAAGAATATTTTAAGAGATTCAAGAGCATAATTATAAGCCAAATTTGTGGAAGACCTAAATCAGACCTAAGTGAACAGACATGTGAAGGCTTATTTTGAATATGATGAGTAGATCTAAGGCATACTTTTTATGAAGGTATATTCCAAGTTTAGAGCATTTATTGAAAAACACTATTTCAAATCTTAGTGGATTATTCATAAGTACAAGGCAGATTTTTTGAAGACCTTGAAGGAGATCTAAGGAAAATCTACCTACATTATAAAGACTTTGCATTTCAAAGGTCAACTCCTTCTGCATTGTAGGATTTGAGGTTGGTGTCTCTTGCTAATTGAGCCTACAAATTTGTTTGAAGTTATATACATACATACATATATGTGTGTGTGTGTGTGTGTGTGTGTGTGTGTACATACACACACAATTCACCTACAAGGATTTCCATGCTAAATAGTATATGCATCTCATCTTCTTTTGTTAGACATCAACTATGTGAATGCTTTCTACATTGCTTTCAGTTGACTAAATATATATAATAAAATATGCAGGTTTCTATGCCAAACTAACTCCAATGTGGAAAAATATCTAATAATTGGGATTTAAACTAAGCAATAACTATATGTTCAAGGAACCAAAAGATGACTGCAATGAGACTATTACAAGCGAAAAAACTTCAGTCTTGTTAAAGAGAATTGGGATGTGTGTTTGATGACTTAACAAATTTGAGCTTCACTTGGTTTCAAGAATTCTATAATATTCTCTACTTAACAAGGCCAACCATGTGAAGGTGGAAGCTCATCTGGCCTTACCCCCCTCCCCCTAACATCAATTTAAAGTACCCATTATCATCTAATTACATACTTCATTCATTCATTCATTCATCCATCTATGAACTATAACATTCAATCAATACAATCACATAACATTCATTAATATGATATAAAATTCATTAATACACAATAGTAATCAAAACTTTATTAACACATAACAATATTCATTAACACAAAATAAAAATCTATATTAATACACATCATTCATACATAATTACTTAAAACAAAGTTCTTTCATTATCCAACACGGTTTATCAAAGAAGATTTTTAAAACATCATTTCTTTTTATTTTATTTTTTTGAGCTATCTTAAGAAAAGTGCTCATAGGAGCATCCATATCTGTGTCATTCTCCTCCTCTTCTGGCATGTGTAATGTCAAATTACGATGGCTCCTTCTCTTTGGAGGAGCAAGTGGTTGCTGCACTAAAGGAGGCTTTGTTGCAAGAACAAGTGAATGCGATAAATTGGCATACTCTTTTTCTTTTTCTAATTGTTACAAGTTTGTAATTAAGTATGAGTACAACATAAAATGCATTTTTTTTACCTGACAATGCTATATCATGTACATTAACATTTTGATCTACCACCGCGTCAACATGTTGAGCACTTGGAACATGGTCCACTCCTTCAAAATGATGTTCAACATGCTCTGAAATATTCAAAAAAAGGATACACATCAAATTTCAATTGAAGATGTTAAATTGTATTCATAATTGCATAATTAATTTCCAATAGCAAATTAATACCTCCACCACTATAATGCACATCATGGCCTTCGTTAGGAGCAGGTTCTGTGGTAGGATATGAAGGTTGCAGTAAAATGTTATGCACATTGTTATGTAGTCAGTTTACGTTTAAAAGTAATACCAAAAAAGAATCTTCTCGACTATTTAATTTAATTTACTTTTCATCTAACCAATTTACCTGTGAGATATCATTTGGTGCACTGGATTCTTGGGCAAGGCTTACAAATTCTTCACGTAGGCGTGCAACCACAACTTTATAGCCTTCCTTCAAGGCAATTTTTCTATCTTCATCTGTGACCTCCACATTGAAATCTGTGCCCTGTGTTTTTTGCTTGATAACGTCAGTTTTCCATGTGTGGTTTCATTAAACAAAACTGTTTGCAACATTATATTTAAAAAAAAAACAAAATTCATTGCTCTACTTACAAATCAAGACTGCAGATTCATATAGCCACCAGAGCCAAGTTTGTGTTGGCCAACCTTTTCTATTCTCGATTTTGTAGCCACGGATGTGTCCTGTAATCTATGAACAATTTCAAACATCTTAGATTATATATTTACAAATATCAATAATTAGTGCATGATTTCAATGTACTTAATACTATAATGACATACCTCTTTTTTCCCTATGCTGCTTCATTATCTCTATCTTCGCATAGCCTTTTCTCCTTTGCATCTTCTATTATTTCATTCCACTCCATCGGTGGAATCATAGGAGGATAGTCGTACTTTGGGTTATCCTTAAGACCCCTTCTATATTGATCCCTCATAGTCTTTATATGCTTTGCTGCTCTTTTCAGAAGTAGGCCAGTGTCAAAAATGTTTTTCCCAAATTTCTCCTCAATGGATGCAATCAGCTGATTTTTTAATTCCACAGCTTGTAAATTCCACCTTTTTAAAAACAAATAGATTTTTAGAATAATAACTTTAATATATTACAATAAATAGAAGAAAACAAAAATTATGTAGCAATGATATGAAACTACGTACCTTTTACGTATGGTGGGTTCAAATAGTCTCAATGTCATATGAAAAAGATGTTCAAAGAAAGCATTATTACCTACAAAAACATAAAAGATTTATTAGTCCAAAATGAGTAATGTAAAAGTAAACTAAATTTACACTTTAAATAATATCAATTTTAAAGCACCTGGAAGCTTTTGTTCTCTTAATGGAAACATAGTTTTCTTATTTAGCAACAATGTCCCTTCATATGAACCAATACTAATCACACGAACTGATCCAGGAAATGGATCAGCTTCAGTAGTATTACTCTTTGTTTCTCTATCAACTGAAACATCATAACAATTAAATGACAATTTTAGTACTGCTCTCTGTTGGGCTACCTCCCTGCCTATGTCCATGTCTCTCTATGTGTGGCTATAGATATATGTATGTATGTGTGGTGTGTGTATGCATGTGTTTGTGTGTATGCAAGCTTCTATAGACATCATTTAAGCACTAATATGCTACTTCATTGTTCATCAACTTGTAGAAAGACATTACAAAGTATAGCACATTAAAAAATATAGCAAAACAAGGTTTTACCAGTTCTACTGGGCATAGATGATGATGTTTGCATGGTCCTTGTTTCTGACAATGCAGTAGACAATAGTGGATTGCCAACCAAAGGAGGAGTCTACACTTCATCATGAGCTAAAGAATAGAATATTGCTAGCAAAGACATTTGCAATGGATAAAGATCAAATGGGATACTAGCAAGAAACGTCGACAAAAAAAAGGTAAGTGTTATAATGTTGATCAAAATAAACAAAGTGCTACTTACATGAAGGTACTGTGAAACAACCCTGACCATGTTCAACATGTGATGTCACAACTGGCACATATGTCTATACAAGAACACATAAAATTAGAGATCATGATCCATAAGATACTATAAAATATTAATATCTATTGAACTTCTATTACTGGTTTAGTCGAATTACTGCTTACTTTCAAAGATTGGATTCTACGGTCCAATTCTATTCTCAGTGCCTCTTTCTCCTCACTTCTGTCACCCTTTATGATAATTTGAACAAGCTCATCAGTGTATCTTTGTGTAATATGTTGGGTGATGAATACAGGGTCAATACTAAGGCCAATGTCATGTAGATATGATGCCCACATTTCAGATTGCATTTGATCATCGATCATTGTAGATTTTTCCTATCATTTCTGACATCAAATATTCATATACTTTCATCAAAATAACTCCAAAGCCATAAAGAAAAGAACATAATAATAGGACATTTATTTCTATATTAACATTAAAATTTACAATAATTAATATTTACCTCTACTGAAGGTGTCTGAGATGGTGCATCCATATCGCCTTGTGAAAAAAATTAGTAAGTCTTAGAAATCAGCGGCGAAATTAAAGTAATAGACTTACCAAAAAAAATATTAATAATAAAGTAGATTGTATATGTAAATCATTTGTCTTAAGTTAAAAATTTAGCGTAACTAATGTTTATATCTAAAAAAATATTTGACATGTTCTACTTAATGTTTATATGTGCACATATGGTTTGGAAAGAAATATTTGGTCATACAAGACCCCATCATAGTTGACATTGATTGTACCTAAAGATTTCATTGATCATCATGATCTTCATCCATGTCATCATCATCATCATCATCATCATCATCATCACCATCATCGTACTTGTCACTTTGATCATCGTCGTCACCACCACCATCTTCATCACCATCATCATCCTCTTGATCACTATCATCATCATGACCATCATCACCATCTTCATCACCATGATCATGATCGTCATCAGCATCATCATCATCATTATCACCATTATTGTTAGCATGACCAAAATCATCACCATCTTCTTCTTCTTCATCACTGGGTAACTATCGTTCCTGATAATCATTTACTTCCTCTTGTGCTTCTTCAATATCTTCTTCTTCGATCACATTATACTTTATCGGCCTTCCTCTTGGATCATGTCTAACAACAAATGACCAACCTAGTTTTTCTGAAACACCAAAGTAAAACACTTGCTCGCATTGACTTGGAAGAACATAGGGCTCATCTCCGACTGGCTCAAATGACCTTGTATTAATCATAGTAAATCCACTGTCGTGTTCAATAACAGTCCTATCGGGATCATTTCGATTTAGTCGTAACCTAAACCATTTGATGACAAATAGAACTATTTTGAATGAATTAAAGTCGCACTCAAGTATATCATCCAAAATGTCATAGTATTGATTTTCATATTGTTGAGGATGTATGTCAGTTCTAGATTAAATATTGGTGACCACAAAGACAACACTTATCCCAGAATCACACATTCTCTTCATTTCATCTAAATTTTTTGTGCAAAATTTATAGTCATGGTAGTACATAGCTTTGTGGTGTTTGACCTGCAATTATTCAAACATGTCAAGAATCTTCTCATTGATCTGTGAGTTGATATTAAACTTATGTCTTATGATTAGTAATCTTATGCATACCTTTGTATCTCTTAAGCCATATATTAGATCAAGTACCATTGGCATAACATTGGGATCTCCATTACAATGAGCTTCTTTAACCAATGATGCAACACCATCCCATGTTAATGAGTGACCATTTTCTTGAGACTGTTCAATCCACATTGTCATCCAATCAAGATTGTTTGCAATATACAAATGTAGTGCATCCCACTCACGACCAACTATAAAGAAGACAATTACACCAATTAGAAACAACTTATATATATATATATATTGATGATGGATAAGAATTGTTAAATTGCAAAAAAAAACTTATAATTACCTCTCATCCTCCTCAATCTACCTTTCCTTGTTAGGTACTCCCCTTTGAATTTGTCATTACAGTTGGGATCCCAAATGCGATCTACATGGATACCTGCTCCAAACTTTAGAAGATATTCACTGATATACACCATGGTCTGGTATATCATATATCCCTCTATCATAGAACCCTTAGGACATGCTCTTTTTTGAACCAAGCCCTTCATAAATTTCAAGTTCCTCTCAACCATCCACATTGATCTAGCTTGTACAGGTCCACACAATTCAATCTCCTCAACTTGATGTATGAGGTAGTGTTCTTGAGCATTGAAAAATGTTGGAGGTAAACAGTTTTGCATTTCACACATAAGCTGTGGAATTTTTCTCTTCCAAAATTTTATATCTTTTTTATCAATTTCTTTAGATGATAACTACCTAAAAGAGATTCAACACGCAAAAACACATAGAGGAGATTTCAAATAAAATTATACAATAGATTTAAGATAAAACGCTACAAATCTAACAAAAAAAAACTCTTCTAACCTCATGTATTTTCCAAGATCATATATAACTTGTTTAATACTATTGTCAAACTGTTGTGAAAGGGATAGAGGTAGGACAAACTACAATCATTAAAAAATGATCATTTCAATATATTATTAAATAATGCAACTGGTACTACATTCAATCTTACAAATATATTGTAAATAGAAAACATGACTTACCTTGAGGAAGGTATGCCAATCACGTGTCTTCAACCTTGGCCAAAAATCATGTTTCTTTGATAGAAAAGTGCTTATATTTGCAGCAAATCCTGTTGGGAATTTTTTTTTTTTTTTTTTTATGACTTCTTTTAATTCATCACTTTGTTGCTCCGTTAATAACCAAGGAAGGACACTTGTATTTATGAGATCTCCATTCCTATTTGATTCAATGAAAACTTTTAGTGCATGATTAGATTCATGAATGTCAGTACAAATTTTAGCAATTTGTTCTCTATCACGCCTTCTATCCAACATTTTACATTCTTTCCAATATGCATAACATTAAACAAATGCGCAATTGGGAGATCCTTGTAGTATGGTAACCTACTAAATTGAGTAGGATCACTTTTCATTCCTTTAGGAAGTTGGTCATTGATGCCTTGATGACTTTCATGAGCATCAGTTACAACATTAGTAAATATAAGACAATATTGAAATACAAATTGTAAACTTCAAACGATAAATTGGACATTACCTCGACGATTTAGTTGATCGTATTCCAACTTCCATAAATGAGGTTTCATTCTTCATGGCCTTGATGATGTCTCTTATTTCTCATTGAAAAGATGTTTTTCGGCAATTTGATACCTATGATTATTGTGGAGAAAGTGTCTAAACTCGTCAAACACCTGCTTTCCTAAACTTCACGAATGATGACATTTCATCTTCAGACCACAAACTGGACATGCAAATTTTCCCTTTGTTTGAAGACCTAAAAGATCATGTATAATTGGATCATGTACAATTATCATGTGCAAATTAAGCATTCGATAGTAATGTGTAAGCACTATAACAGACCAAAAATATGTGATCTTAATAATATAACATACCACAAAAATGAGTTAGCCGAGGGGCATCATGTATTGTCCATACAAGCATTGCATGAAATTGAAATTGTCGATGTCCTATCGGTCTAGAGATGTCATACATAGTGATGCCATTCCATAACTTCAACAACTCGTCAATTAGGGGCTCAATATACACATTCATATCTTTAACTTGGTATTTACCTAACAATTGAATGAACATTAACATTACGTAATTATTATAACCATTTTCATGCACTATTTATAAATTAATTTAGATAACTATAAAATAAAAAAATACCTAGCACAATCATTGACAACATTATGTGCTCCCTCTTTATGGACATCCAAGGAGGAATGCTATTGTTAATAACAAAAATAGGCCATACTAAGTAAATAGATCTCATATCTCCATATGGATTGACACAGTCCGCCACCAATGAAAGTTTCAGATTACGAGGTTCTTCTTTAAAGTGTGACCATGTTTCTTCTATCTCTTTAAATGCAAAACCATTGGCAGGCATTCGCATAATGTCATCCTGACTTCTATTGCATGTATGGTAATCTATAAATTGTGCCAAGCTAGCGCACCTAAATAACCATTCAAGATGCGAAATAATGGGAATGTATCGAAGAACCTTGTGAGGCACTTTTTTTGTTATTTAATCTAACCGATATCTACTAACATGACAATCAGGACATTCTATTGCAAATTCATGTTGTTTATGATATAGAATGTGATCATTGGGACATGCATGTATTGTTTGATACTTCATTCTAATCTGATCCATAATGTTAGATAATTCTCGGTAGGAATGAGGCAAAATGTTTGATGGTGGTAACAAAAACTCACTAATCAACCCACAACAAAAAATATGCATTGTTAATATAATGAATAGTAATTGTATGCTAACATTGAAGATGAAAAAAATGACATACCTTAGCATACGCAACATTGCTACATTAGATATACTATTCATAACCTTTAAGTTCACCAACAACACTATAATCGACAGTAGAGTTGTTTGTGAGCCTTCGTATACGGGCTTGTGTGCCTTCTCAAGTAAAGGTATATCAAGACCATCTTCATCATTATTATTAGATTCGCTAGTACCATCATTGTGAGCCTCTTCATCACTTGCCCCAATACCATCTTCTTTAATCATGTCCTTTGGCACATTATCATCTTCTTTCATGGGAGTGTTATCCTCAGTTTGGATATTCACACCTCCATGTTCTTCTGGTAGGAAATCCACATTCAACAATGGACAAAAATTGTGGCCCCCTTCAACATGAACATATTGCCTACAATGACTCTGGGTTGTTGTGATTAGAATTCTTCCATTCTTTAAACCCTTACACTTTTTTCAAGGACAATAACATTTATCAAGTTTTCTTCAGAATTGAGCCGACAATGTAGCCATTGTCCCATTATTTTCTTCTAGGTTCATATCGTCAGGCATGGTCTTTCTTCGCAGGAAAATATACCTACAAATAAATTGGACATGTTGTGATTAATGTTTATATCTGCACATATGGTTTTTGTTAATTAATGTTTTCAAATGTAACTAAAATGATTACAAACATATAAAAAAGGACCTTCACAGGGTCTTATTACATCAACTATTCTAACATGGTCATGTTGGTTATCTTGAGACCTTAATGTCTTCTCATGCCTTCAACCTTGAACTTGATGCTCTTGTATCATTCTCCCAAGGATCAAGGAAAGTTGGATCATCATGGAATTGAGTAGGCAGACCTTCTAGGAAGTTGCAATACTTCAACTTTGTAAGTGTCACGTCAATGCAATGGGTACTAAACAAACAATTTAAGTTGATGAGAAATGGTTGTTATGAATTCAAATTGTAAGCATCACCTCAATGCATTGGGTATTAAACAAACAATTCAAGATGATGAGTATGGGTTTTTATGAACCACAACTCATGAAATATGCATTAAGTCCATACCTACTATTTACAATGAGTATGGGCTTTTTTTTCTAAGAACATACTTGCTGTTTATAGTCAATAAGTTTCTATATCCTCTAAGAAATTTAAAGCAATGAGCCAAAGTCACACGGTTGAAGATGATCATTGTCCCATCAAAGCGCCATCGTTTGATAAATTGTTGCATTGAAATATGATCTAGAAGGGTCTTTCCACATAGTATGTTGGCACTATTTGGAAATCATCAATCATGTGGTTATTGCAAAGAGGCTAAGGACCAAACATGGAATCATGGAGATAGTGCACGAATGTACAAAGAAAATTTGTTTTTCTTTAGCTACTAATCTTGCTTTGTGCTTGTCAATTAAAACATTATTTTTAAACTTGATCTTAATACATTTTATAATCAATGGATTTCTTTCCAATGTCTATCTCTTGACTCAACACATTTTTTCATTTTTCTTTCCTTCTTGCTTCATCATAAATACTTGGTTCACAAGTGCTTATGGTGTTCTTCTTGCTAAGATTATGAAGTGGACAATGAATTTCAATCTAGATAATCAAATGTTTGGCTCAACTTTTTTTGGGTAAGTGTGATGATATGTAGTGCACTATAAATTTTCTCTTGAATGAAAGGATTAGCACCTCTAATTTTCAAATGGCAATCAACTAGAACTAGCTAACAATCTAACCTTAAAAATACATTTTATGCCAAATTCCAATCACAGTTAAAAACATTTAGCTATTGGAAAATGGCAAGATTATGTCTTATTTTAGATATGCAATAAAATGGGCAAGAAATGTGGAAGAATGTTAAGTTTTTATCCATCAAAACATGAGTAAAATTGTATAAACTGAATGTATTTTTAAAAATAATGTCAATTCCCTTTAAAAAAAATATTTTGCATGCAACTTACTTGCTGAAGATATTTCAAGTTCAACAACTCTTTAATCATAGGATCTACAATAGTTGGAAGCTTTGACCTGTCTATCAGCTGTGGCTTGGCCTGCAGCAACAAAAAATTCATTAGTATATGCATCTCAACATTTAAAAAACACATCAAGCAATTCAGGTCAGTTCCAGTCTGTAAATTAACTGGCATTTGTTTCTTCTTTAATATATTCAACAATCAAGTATAAGGTTTTTTAGTTTGGACTCTGCCCTAATGAGCATTCCCTTACAATCAAATTTACTTACTTTGGCATTGTAGTTTGCATCAAGGAGAACATTTGATGATTTCAAATCAGAGTGAATGATAGATGGATCGCAGTGCTCGTGCAAATGCTTCAGCGCTCTGTAATATTTAGGGCATAATGACTTTAGATTCTATTGCACTGTCTTTATTTTTACAAAAGAAAAACACAGAGAATCTGCTCTTGGTTCAAATCATTATCACTATTGGCTCAAACCATTTTCACTGAAACTAAATGAATAGGCATCAGAAAAGAGATAAAAAAATGCCAAAACAAAAGATGGTCTATTTAGAAGTTTTAACAGCCCATAACGACTTTAAGAGGCTTATTGAACCTATTTAGAATTGAAAGTGAATGAAAATGGGACAAGGTTAGGAATTGAAAGAGAATAATAAATGAGTATAGAATCTCACTTGAAAACAAATACAACTAAATATTTAATGTGATGAAGAAGATTGGAAAAGAAAATGCCAATGAATAGAGCAGATCAGGATGTAATGATCGTGTGGATAATAGAAACATCTACCAATTTAAGCTCTGAAGCCATGGGAGTTGGCGCAAAACCCACAATCATCCATAACACAGTTTTGAATTAGTGAGAACCTGCAACATCAAATTATGTTCTTGGTAGCAGCAGCTGAAGATTTTGTGCATGGCCAACATTTGTTGAAGTGCCACGACTCTACAATATTTTTATTCTACATCAACAAAGTGTAAAATGGACTTAAAAGTACAAAGTTATTTTTGAACAAGTTATAAAATGAAAAAAAAAATGCAAAAATTACAAATATAACTACAAGCAAATAAAAATAAAATAGAATAAAGCAAAAATTGAACATTCCAACCATTCGTTAAAGTAATTGATGCAAAGTGATTGAAATGCATTTAGACAACCAATGCATTTAAAGATTTATTGGCTACAGACCATTATCAGATTGAAATCAAACTATATATATTTCCAAGTCTGTCTTTAACACCTATATTATGTGCAACATTTCATATATTGATTGCTACCCAAGACTTTTTGAATTTTAAATTTAGACTTCTTTTTCTTGTTTCCATATAGATTATAAATCACTATCTTATGGAAAACATTTATGATAAAATTTTATAGAAACAAATTCTAAAATATATTAATGACAGATAAATCTAAACTCAAAAATAGCCTTTTAGCTACAAGATTTGAATAGAAATAAAAAAAGTCCAAATTGATCGACATCAAAAACAAGTGAATAAAAGAGATATACCAAGTACAAAGGAAAAGTGATCTATGAAAAGTGATGAGACTTTTGATAAGGTTTTGGGCTAATGAGATTATTGGTCAAAATTTATCAAAACTGAAATGCTACTGAGATAATTGCTGGAAATGTTTTTAAAAGATCTTTGGTTCTATTATTGTATTTAGAAATAGGATTTTTAATTTGGGCTAAAATTGAATTTCATATTTTCTTAAATTGTGAGCTCTTGTAGCTGCAATTTATGTGTAGTGAAAAGAAGAGGGAATACAATTGAGAATAATTAGAGAGGCCTTTGATTGACCATTTCTATTTGAATTTAGTGTTTCATTGCAATATTCTTTGCACAATGCTGAAAACATAGACTGATAATAATCCAACTAATTCATTGCAATGTTCTTTGTGCACAATGTAGCTAGTATTGGAAGGTGGTGAATGAAAATGCACATACCTGAAATGGGGGTTTCCATGATCAATTGAATTGGGAAGAACATGCATGCTCTCAGGCATTGAATATTTTCCATCTGCTCCTAAAGTGTGTGGGCAATAACCAAATTCCTCACAAGCTAGAAAGATCTGCATGATATGAGAAAAAGATCACTAGTTTTGTAAGCATCAAGATCGTGATTTGAGTCATAAGCTGAGAAAAGAGAAAGCCGAATTCCCACATGCTCTGCACCAATTTCATCAACAACTACTTCAACATCTTCAAGAGAAAATCTTATTTAATTGTAGAATAGTTGATGTAATAAGTGTAATGGGATAGTAACAAAGTTATTTTTGGCCAAGTTGGAAATGCTTCAGTGTCTTTTGGTGTGTAGTGTTAACTATTGGTTCCATTGTGGGGGTATAGCTAATCTAGAAGAAATATAGGATCAATAATGGTGATTCCCTGTATTAAGTTGCACACAGGATCCTCCAAGTTGGAAATTCTTCAGTGTCTTTTGGTGTGCAGTGTTAACTAGTGGTTCCAATGGGGGGGGGGTTAGCTAATCTTGAAGAAATATAGGATCAATGATGGTTATTCCCTATATTAAGTTCCACACATGATTCTCCAGTTTTCAATTGATTGATTGCAACAAATAAAATATTTCTCTTTCTATGTATTCAAATAAGTAATTTAGTTGAACCAACCAAGAAATGTATTCAAGAAACACTTGTGTCCTGCTTCAAATTCCAAGAGAACTCAACCAATGTTGTTCCCGCTTTAGTAGATAGCCCCTTTCACATCCTCCCTTGCCTCTCTAATTAAGTGAATACTCACAAAAGTTGCCTATCATGATAAATGGAGCCATGGGGATTATATTACTACCTTAAAATTCAATAATAAACTAGGTGTTCCAACTATTCATATATGTGCTATTGATACAGATTTGGAAATGGTCCTTACTATCAAGATAATTCGAATGGAGATTGGATGTGAACATTGATTATGAAGAAAATGCCTACCCAAATCAACTCAGAGCAGCAACCTAATAAGGTACAATAAGCTTGTCTCCCAAAGAGGAATAATAGTTAAGGAAATGCAAGGCTTAACTGATTTGATAGCATTGTGGAAGCATTCAGGCCTAGTCAAGCTTCTTATAAGGAATCAACTCAGAGCTATTCAAGAAGACAATATTGTGGAAGATATCAAAATTAAACACCTAAACAAGTCAACCAAAGCCATTCAAAACTGATTTGATACCAAAGAAAAGAGAATCAAAGAATTACCTTGCATGAAACTCCAACTAAATGCTTTTCATACCAAACACCAATGCTGCAAAACTGTAAAATAAATAACTAGATGTAAAATAAAATAAATAACATCAACATTGGAAACTATGATTGCATTAAATAAAAGGTAATCTATTCCATCCAACATACATTTCTTGAAATATGAAAAAACTATTCAACTAAACAAAATGTATGTAACTTGTATGCACTCCATACTAATAAAAAATGTGGTTTGAGGTTCTTGAAAGGGCTAATGTTTAGATTCAGTATGTCACAAGATACTCATTAATGCTACTTAGGATTGATAACGCTATGTGGAATGGTGTGCAAAATGTTTGGTAAAATTATTATTATCTACATAATGGAGACCATTGAACATGTAAAATCAACAATTTCTTGAGTACTTTGATTTGTATAATACCACATAAAATGTATGGTCAGCTTATATTCTACTAATATCTTGCAACTATGTCAAGTTGAAAACAAATGCATGCTCAAAAGAAACTATATTTCATATTGGAAAATAGAACATGCTTTCAAGTTAGTAAATGTCAATAAACCTCCCTGGCTGAAGGTCTGATCTCTCTTGGCAGGATAGGTTGAGGTGCCTAGTTCTTGTAAGGGACTTGATTTCCTCCTCATGAACCCTTACATGTATACTTTAATGGAGGTTGGTAGTACTTTTGGATGAGTGTCAATAATATTTATTTTCAAGTTAAGCTTTGGGCTCATTATTTGGGGAGTATATCCCTCTGATGTGTGTATTTCATTGGTCATTAAGGTTGTCAAAAATATTCACTCAATTTCAAGAGTGACCTTTGTTATGTTAATACATGTTGTGCTGACTAGTTTTATTATTTTAATTGTTGGCTAAGGTATTTTATCAGAGGACTATACATTTTTAAATGCAATGGTTAGGTTTTAATTGACAACTATTCGTCCTTAAAATGGTACTAATGTTGTCACAGAAAGGGCACATTTATGAAAGACCCTCCCTATATCACTTGCACTACAAATGGAAACCTCTGGAATAAGGTATTAATTGTTATATACTAATGCAATCATTTTGGTTTGAATTGTTATTCTTTTTTTTCTACCATGACTTATTATCTTGTAGTGGGGTAGGATTTTTTATGGTTACATCATTGTGTGCATGTCATTCTGAGCTCATCCCCCATACATGGATCATATCAAAATAGAAAAGGTCATTGGAAAAGCTAAGAAGCTCAGTGATGTGTCCAAGTTAGATTTGATGGATGATTTCCTTGAGATGGAGAGATTGGCTTCCATGGATTCAACTGGATTGGATCAGGTAGAAGTAGGAAATTTAGATGAAATAACTGACAAGAATGTTTCAGGAAGTTTTGATATTTCATCTAATCAAGAAGATAGAGCTTTCTTAGAAGAAGCTCTTGCATAAAAAGAATCAAAGCTTCAAACTGTCAATCAAGAATGCTCTGAGTTGTTAAGAAAAATTAACCATTTACAGGAAAATCTAATTGTTCTGCAAACAAGAAACACTTGGAATGAATCTGCCCTAGTTAGTCTCAAAGAAAAGCATGATATGTTCCTTGCTATTGATGTTGAGGGTGTAGACCTACACAAATTACTAGATGAGGTCAAATATCCCATGGCAATAGATGCTAAAAGTACTAGAGATTCTCAGACACATATCTAGTCTTCTGTGAAAGCTAACTTCACTTCTCATTCTAATACTAGGATTAGAATTAGTTCTATTGACGTAGAGTTTACAACTGCTATTGTCAGCGTCGTTAAATTCTTACAATCTATAGCCCAAGACCCTAAAAAGACTCAAAAATTTAAATCATCAGATATTGATAAACTAGTTTTTAGAATTTAGGAGTTTTCTCAATTAGTGGATTACTTTTTGTAGTACAAAGAAAACATTACAGAGTTAATTGTTGAACTGATATCTTTTTTATCTCAATTTAGGAAAATGTTTGCTCTTGGTTTTAGTGAAATCTTCCAAAATGAAGCCACAGATTTTGGCAACCAATTTCCCAACCTGATGCAGTCTAGTTTTCTTCGTAATTCAATTAGTATAGATAATTTCACAAGACAAGAAAGTGCTCAGGATCTTTTAGGAGAAGAAAAGGCTAATAGCCTATGCTTTCAACTAGCTGGTGGCAATTCATACATAATTAGGAAGCTTAACAGCATTCAAGTAGAAAAAACATCTTTGGAATCTAAGTTGAAGGCCTAGGTAAGCATAATTGGAGGCTTGAACTCCCAAATACAAAGTTATTGTCATTTTTCTTTATAACATATGGCTTAAGATAATAATGGAGGCCTGAATTCCCAAATACTTAAGCCTTTTTTGGTACATCTAGAGTGGCCAAACACTTGGCAAGTCGAGGTAAGACATTGTTATGGAAATGATTAAGGATGGGCTAAACTTGTGTAATCACTTAGTGATGGGGTTCAAGTCCATGGCTTTAGTTCTCTTGGGACTTCTTTTAATATCATGCATCTTGGTACAAGCCTATAGTCAAGGTAATCTAATGCATAAGTTGTAATATTGTCAAGTTTGAAATCTTTCAAGAAGCGGGTCATCTATGCATAATTCATGTTGTAGCAAGTGATAGTAAGCATATCTAGAAGTGATGATATGGTCTTCATTGAAATCTTTGTAGAAATGGATCTTCTAGTATAATTTATATTGTAGTCATTGATAATCAGTGTTAGCTATATGAGATTTCTACAATCTATAATATTTCTTTGTGCTGTTTGTGGACTATGTTTATTTGTATGGACATCTTACATCATATCTATTGATCCAACATCCGGATCTTCAAGAGTTCATAAGTAGAAAGATGAAATCTGTAAAGTTCTGATGTTGGATCATTGAATAAGATCTGAATGTTGATGGAAATAAACATACACAATTAAATCAAGAAATGATAGAAAGAAATGGTAAGTATATCTAAAACTGATGAAAATCTTGTAACATCATAGTTGAAATCTTCATTAAAATAGATCCTTGCATAACTTATGTTATAGAAATTGACAGTAAGCATGTATGAACTGATGAAGAAGTTACAATACTATCTTAGTTGGAATCCTTCAAGAAATGGATCCTCTAGCATAACTTATCTTATCGTAACCAGCAGTAAGCGTATCTGAAACTGATGAAGAATTTAGCCTACAATGATAAATTGCTGACTTGGGTCTCTTCTCTTGTAGATTAAAGTATAAAGAAAGCATTACAAATGGACCATCCAGCTACTTCTACAACCGATGAATCATTCCTTACCTCCTTTGGGAAGCACAAGGTATTTATATGATATAAAGCTCTCTTATCTTTCTAGATGGGTACAAGGGTTTTCTCCTCTTTAAGTCTTGAGTGACTATATATAAGACTTCTATAAAACAAAATGAAGTCAAACATTGTGTTTGATACAACCTTAGATTCGTGTAGCATATATTGTAATTTGGTTCTTTTTGTTTTTTTGGTACAATCTTATCTAATTCATGATATGTTTTTCATGGTAGGCATTAAGGAGCAGAAAACTATTAGTGGAAGGGGAAGCATTGAGAGAGAAGAAAGTGGGCCGTAGCAGCAATAAGTAACTTGAGGGTAGCCATGCACAAGCCTCCAAGATTGGGTCTGATGATGAGTTGACAGGTGCCAGTTTAAATCATAAATCTTCACAAAATGAAGGGAAACATTTGGCTTCAAATGAGATGACTAAATAACCTACTCAAGTGCACATACCTCCTCAGATGTATGGGAAGCCTAATTTTAATGTTGATTATAGTGGACCCTAAACCATGACCCTAAGCACCACTAAGTTGGTTCTGCAATATTTGTTTAAGCATCATTCAAAGAGGATATTACTAGACAAGAGACAGGATTAACATTTAGAGTTTGGATGTAAGCAAAAGTATATGTAAACTTAGACCAAGTAAAAGAGAACAATCAAATTAGGGCTTCTGTATAGATTTGTAAGAAGCTCATGACTCAAAACTCAAACTGATTCTGTAAGCTCCATCCATGGGGTCAAATGTATGAATTAGATAGACATCATAATATTCTATCATAGGTCTTACGAGATAAAATTTGCACATTAATCTCTTTGGGGTGTGTGAAATTTGACAAAATTATCCATTTATGAAAACTTAAGTTATATGTATATATAAACGAGTTTTTTAATATCTGGTTGTATGTTGTTTGGTGTGTAATCCAAAGACTCGGTGCTTAGCACTATGAATATTAAACAAAATATATTAATTTTCTACGATCTATGAATTAATTGTAGATTTATTTTAGATTCAATCGTGTATTTGTTTTTGTATTAATATTTCAAATTATATTCTATGATCTATCATCATTGTTTATTATATTAATTCTTCTTCATCTCGATGATAGATCATAGAATATTATCTAAAAATTTGATAAAGAAACTAATGCAATTTAATTTAAAAAAATCTATAATTAACATTATAATAACTAGAATGAACTGGTATTATATTCTCTTTGTTTTAAAGCTCTACAGTCTGGATCTTCAATATTTAAGCTTGAATTATGTTTGTCTACTAATTCTCAATTATGATCACCAAACTATATTTCATAGTTCAAGCTTGTTCTTTTTCTTCTGATCTAAATTTAATACTACATATTCTTATTTGTTTATGGGTGTTTTATGTCTTCTTCAAGTAAGTAGGGTTTTTGAGGCTAGTTGGTAACAAAATCTGATGGAGAACTGTTATTTCTTGCTACAGAGAAACAAGCTTCTTCCATTTGGACAACTAGGGCAATACAAGTGGTCAATAGAGAGGAAAAATCCAACTTAGAGGTATTATATAACAATGTTATCTTTAGATTGGTTTTTCTTTTCTAATTCTTATTTCAAACTTCTATTTCATTTCATACTAAATCATCAAGATTAGGATTAGGGTTGAAATTTCACACCTATTGATAATAGTTGTTTCATTTCATTAAGATTAGGATTACGATTAGAGTTGAAATTTCACACCTATTGATAATAGTCATTTCATTTTATCTTAACAGACGAATGAAAAATAACACATGATAACATCTTTGAAATTGTTTATGAGCAGCCTTCTTAGAACATTACACAAGAGGCCAGCAATGCTAAAGGTCTCCTCCAAGAAGATGTCTGTTAGAATTCTTGCTTCTAAAAATGTCATTCCAAATTCAAATAGTGAGAGACTTAGCCCAAAAAATCCACTTTCTCAAGAAAAGTCTTAGACATTCTTCAATTCACATTCAACAAAATCAACTAATTATGATGATAATGGAGAGATTACAAGAATGGACTACACTCCTGCTCAGAGAAAACCCCCTATTCACAATGAGGCATTACCTTAAATGTAATCAAATCAATGCAAATAATAATACTCTTAATCACAGCTTGCACCATCTTTTCACCTTATAGAATTGCCCTACTGTAATTTTTTTTTGAGAAAATGTGTATAAGAGAGTCATATGTGTTATCTATAGATAAGGACCCATATTTTATGGTCTTGTAAGTTACTTCAAACAAGGGTCAGATTTCAAGAATAGTTACAATGCCATTGTGATCTATTGTCCCAATTTCAATTTGTGATACTTCTATTCAAAAGAAATAAAATCAGTGTGTTTTATTTATTCATCTTCTATGTGTTCAGATTTCCAAACATAACCTTTTTTTCCTTAAGCATGAAACATTCTTTGTCTCTCTATTCCTCACTGTAATAAGTTAACAACATTTGTCTCTCAAAAATGATACACAAGTTTTGTTTTCTATTCCATCAATGCTGATGGGCTTCCATACCTCTACATTTAATGCATGTGGGCTTAATTTGGATAGAATAAAGAGGTCTGTAAGAGTTTTTTTTGAGACTTCCATCACTTCAATGTGCTGTGAAGTGGTTTGTCTATTTGGAAGAAAATATGATAAGCATGTGAAGATGATATGGGATTGGCTAAATGCCTTGTGATTTTCAAATTATATCATTTATGATGGAGGAGACAGTATAATTAATGCAATCAATTTTTGTCGACTTGGGTCTGGATTTAGGTATTAAGACAAGCCGTCCTAATAATGAGGAATAGTTCTCATCCATTTGGGTGTGGATGCATGAATGGAGACAAGGTGTCCCAATCAAAACAATAGAAGTTCATTCCCTGGAAGTTTCAGAGCCATTCAATCATTCACCTAGAGGATTCACCTCCATTATTATCTTAAAGATGACCATCTCTCTTTCGTGGGCATGCTGACATCTCAACTTTCAAATGTTAATGAGTTGATCAACTTAAACACCTATACCTACATGCTTTTCTTATCAATGTACTTACTTCTCCAATGGATTTTTTCTAATCAACAAAAAGGAAAAAATAAGATACATTGATCTAAACTACCCTTAATTGCATACCCATGCATTTTTGATTTCTTGGTTTGGTGACATTTTGATCAAGTTGTTTTCATATATATATGACCATATATGTTGATATATTTTTGTATGAAATTTGGTGAATAATCTTATTTTAGTTTCATTTATATGTGTGAATCCTATAGGTCTAGATCTAGTTTTGGAATTTCTATTATTCATCACCTTAATTTTGATTCATAGATGCAAAGGTAACTCATCCAACTTTGATACACAAATTAGAGTCCCAAAATTTAACATAATTTGACATCATTTTAATCAGGTTGTCTTGTAAATTGATTAGATTTAAAGTAGGTGATTTTTTCATGGAAGTTGGTAAATAATATCAACCCAACTTCATTTACATGTATACATCCAAAAGGTCTAGCTCTAATCTTGCAATCTCTATCAAACATCACCGAAGTTTTGGTTCATAGATGCAAAATTGACCCATGTTATTTTCATTACTCATTTGAATTTCTTGCATTCACATCTCCAAATTTAAGTTTGACCCATATTCCATCTTTCCTACTAACTACTATGGGTTGCTAAAATACAAATTATTTTAAACTATATCCTAAGATGATGCTTTAAATGATATGCCCAAATTCATTATTATTAGCTAATTAGAAATTCAAGAGTAATATTGATATAGTATAGAGGGCATAGCTAGAGTTTTAGCATTGCATCATCATAGGCACACTACATAGATTTTGATAGTATTTGATATTTTTCATTTCCATTGAATCAACCCACTTTAAGGTTTGGAAAAAAACATACTCCCTAACTAGAAAAATCTTCAATAATATTTTTAAATATTATTGGCCAATTGTTACATGCCAAGAACACATTGGTGAATAGATCATAGAAGCATCAAGAAGAGAAGTTCACATCCTCAACTCTATGTGCAATTTTGCATATTGGTTTTATTTTGTAATAACATAGATCATTTTAACATGAGCATAGAGGATAATTGGATAGGCATACAAAGGTTTTTAGTATTGATCATGCATGCATGTAGAGAGCATAACTAGAACATTAGCATTACATCGTCATAGGAACACTAAATGGATGCCTGTTGTTTTGATCTTTGATCACTAACATTGAATTAAATCACTTTAAACTTTGAACAAAAATATATCCCCTATCTAGCAACCTCTTCAAACATTGTTAGGTAGTTGTTATAAGTCACAAACACATTAGTGAATAGGTAGGATTCATCAATAGATGCTCACATCTCAACTCTAAGTATAATTTTCACATGGGTTTTATTTTGTAATCACAAAGATCATGACATACTCATCTAAACGAACCATTTTCTCATACCATGAAAAAATAGTATCTGTCTATCATAATAATTCCTTCTTGACTTTTGGAGTTTATTACAAAATTTAATTCATTTAATTACTTGACTAGTTTTCTATGTTTCTATGAAATTTGTAAGTATTTAATGTTCTCCAAGTTTAATAATATTGCTATAGAATTATATTTAATTTTAAATTTATAATTATGATATTATGGTAGCATGAATACATAGGATGGACTTTTGTTGCCGGATAAAGTACATAAGTTGAAGCATATTCTGAATTCATGCAATGCCATTGTCATGTCCCCAATTTTTGGTGACAGTTTGATTTAATTAATTCAATTAATGGTTGTCCAAGGATGACTAATTAATTATTTTAATTAAATAAATAAATATTAAAAGATAACTTTATATTTAATAAAGTGACTTGGATTATAAAAATATTTAATAAAGTCACTTGACGGATAAGATCAAAAATGTTCTAGAAGTCTCTGGAGAGGATGGAGAGAAAAGAATAAATAGGCACCCCGAGGCTCCATTCGAATGAGGCAGTTGTTTTATCTCTTTGATTTCAGATTGTGATTTAATCACAGGTGCATTGTGGAACGTAGGGTTTCTGCAATTGTCATAGTTGGCCATTGAGAACGATAACTCTCAATTGGTACGCAATTTTGAGGGTGTGAAATATCACCTAAATTATTGCAGATTGGAGGTGACATCACAGTCATTTCATCAGGACGAAATCTGTGGCCTAAGGCCAATTTTGAGGATCGTTGATCATTGGGAGATTAGTTAGAGTGGAATTAATTGCCGTCTACACAAATCATCGCAGAACTGGAGAATTCGAAAGAAGCTGGAAGCACATTTTTATTCATAACTTCTTACTGCGAGGGAGTCTGAATTTATGTCTGAGAGGGGTTATACATTAACCCTCGGCAGTCCAAATCATACCAAGTTCGACACCCAATACCAAGCAGATTATTTGCTGAACAGGGCCGTACAGGTTAGAGCCGTACTAAGATTCATGGTCACAAATTTGTTTATTTTCCACAGAACTGATTGAGAGTTTCAATTTAAGCTTTAAAGGACTATCTAATATCCCTAGGCGGTTCAGTCCATACTAGTTTGGGCGCTATTTTTGGAAGTCTGTAAATTATATTAAAATTGCACAAGACTGTACGGGTACAGCAGTGTGGACGGGTTGAGAGGAGCAGGTCAGAATAGATCAGAGGTCTTAATCCGACAATTATACAGTTCATATTAAGACACAGGGACTTAGCATGCAGTCTGAAGTTTAAGAGGAACAGAATTGTGCGGGAGCAACCCAGCCTTCATAACTGATCCAAATTCCATGCAATTTGGGGCTTCGTCTTCCTTGACACCAAGCGGATTCAGTTCATGTCAGATTAGGCATTGTTTGAAGGTTGCGAATTATTACAACAGTATTGGTAGGTGGGTCAAGAACATCTTGAAGATTCACTCCAGATTCATCGGCACTAATGGCAAGGATTATGATGGCCAAGTCCAAGCCTGTTCCAGCTGGGAATTAAATATTGACTAGAGTATTCATGTACAAGTCTATTCGACTTTAGAATTTCCTCAGCAATTGGGCAGCGCTGACATTCTCAGGTTCTTATGTTTGCATATCAATTTTTAAGATTAGGCCAAGGACATAATTGAGTAATCATTAATTGTAATAAACAGACATATGAAGGAGGAGTGATTTAAATAATAGATGTTTCAGTATTCAGCATTATGGCAAATTTTTAGGTTTACAGCTATATCTTTACATTTCTCACCAACTATTTGTAAATTTGTCTTAGTTAGTATAGTACGTTTGGGGCACCATCTATTAAATAGTGTTAGTTCTGTAAACAATTTCCGACAATCAGGAAATCACTTCCAGCAGTAGTATTCAGTACATGCCCAGTTTTGACAAATTGTTTTAAGACTAAGCATTGGGTTTTAAGTGACCTTATTAGTCAGGGTCATTTCAGTGGTATCAGAGCCTGTTTGCCAACTATTTGACGAATTGCCACAGTACAATGTTGGAATTTAGTGACCTTTATAGCTAGGGTCATTTCAGTGGTATCAGAGCGGTTTTCTTGCCATCCTGTGGGGTGAGAACCGACTTACATGAGTGATCAGCACTCTACTTCAACCAACATGGACAGGTACAGCACAAAGTCTCCAAGGACACAATCTCGGACAAGTAATAGACATAGTATGCAGAGTCGGAAATGTGGAAAGGAGGACTATTCAGGCATTCAGGATGAGCTCAAAAAAATCAAACATAACATGTCTGAACTGTTGGTTAAGCACCGCCATATGCTTGACAGGCTGTCCATCCCAGCTAAGGTGAATAAATCAACCGGATTTCATTTTGGCAAATCTTCTCACAAAGCGTTGACTGATACAATGAGAGATGCTACTAGGAACCTTAATGAGGAATTCGAGAAACAAGTGTGCAACCAGTCAGAGGTTTCAGTTCGGTCACAGGAGGAAGCGGTGAAGGACATTACGCTGATGGATAGTAACTGTCAACTTGAGACAGTTGAATACGAGCTTCCCAAGGGTGATGTCTCAGGTACTCAAGGTAGTTTGGTTCCGACAAGCAATGATTACAGTGAAGTAAGTTCTGATGATGATGAAGATGTCATTGTGAATGATGATGAGATGCCTGGTGAAAATGAGCAGACATCGAGCATTTATGATTTTGCTGACAGAGAATACCAGGCTCAGTTAGATGCTTCGTCACATGAGGATGAAATTGGTGGTACTTCACATGATTGGTCCAGCCAGCTGAAGGTGAGCAAAGATAGTATTGTGGCTTCTTTATCTCATCATGACAGGATGCAGGAGATGTTAGAAGAGCACATCCAGATGATTCAGTTACAAGGAAGACATAAGGGAGTTCAAGCAAAATCTTCTTGTTGTGACTTACATGCAATTGGTGAAGGAATGGGAACGACGAAGTTGAGCTATTTGCATCTTCTATCAGACCGTGACTATCTTCTTAGCCTTACCAAAGATTATTCAGATGCCTTGAGGAGGAAGGAGGAGGAAGTTGTCAAGCTTTCTTGCGAGCTTGAGAACACTCGAGCAACTTTGGCATTACAGGACTGGGAGAGACATGAGAATGAGCATGGCATGGAGCTAAGTTTAATTTCATCTGGTACGTCTAACACTCAGCTTTCTACATTTGACAGATCATATATGGTAGCTGATAATGCTACGAGTTCATCTTGCATTCACATCCAAGATAAAAGGACAATGGCAGACAGGTATGTGAAGTTAGCTGGTATTGGTCACATTACTCAGGTAAGTAGTTTGCTTGAGTTACTAGTTGTTTCTTGCATATGGATTCGGGAATGTTTCAGCAGCATTTGGGATTCAGTCAACCGAAGATCTTTAGCACTTTATGATAGCCATGATTGTTTGAGTACTATCATGGATTTGATTAGCAGAATATACGATGTTATCTTCCCTTGTGCCAGAAGAACATCCGATTTTGGTATTAGTTTTTATGCACCGTTGTTGGGTTTGGTTCATATTTCCAGTCAACCATTCTTGCTGGAAGGTGTTGAAGATTTTTCATATTTGGAAGCATGTACAGATGAGTCCCAGGATCATTTTGGCCTTGATGACATCTGGGAGAATGAAGTGAACAGTTTTGAAGATTCAGCTTCCTTGACAGTTTCTTTAGGTACAGAAGAGCTTGACAGCAGAACTATAGATTTTGACACTCCAGATGAGGATATGAGTTTTGGAAAGGATTCGCAAGATATGGATGACAATATTCTAGAAACCAGTAACCTTGAAGATACTCCTTTAGACAATGTGACAGAGAAGGTTTGTGGAAGACAGTTCAGCCAGAGCCATCATGTGATTAGCCAGTTGAAAGTTAGTGAGCAAGACATTACTATCGCTTGTGAGCACTTTGATACTGCTCGTCAGTTGTTGGTTGTTACTGGTTGGGGTTCTTCTATGACAGATGAGTCCAGTGATGGTTACTTTTCTTTGGCAGAGATTCATGCCTTGCGTGAAGCTGTTCGGATTTTGAAGCAGGATTATTTACGATTGGTAGCCGACCGTGATCACTTGGTTGAGTGGGGAAGTACAGCCTATGAGGCACTCTTGGATCGTGAAGAGGAGGTGAGTGAGCTTTCCCAGGAGCTCATAGCGACTACTGAGGCTTTAGAGGACACACAACGAGATCTACAAAAGTCGCAACTTCAGTTAAAGAAGGTGACTGTAGAGTTGGAGGATTTGCAGTCAAAACCAGCCCCAAACCCAGTTCATTTGACTATTGAGGTGGACGATGGTAAGTACACTTCCACAGTTGCTACTAAGGAGCATATTGTTGAGGCTGACACATATATTCAAGATTTGGTAGTAGCTGGTTCTAATGAATTTGGGATACCAGTAGAGTCAAGTCTCCAGATTGATTCTTCTCTGATAAACGACAGTGTGGTACAGCTGAGTATGCCACCCTTTCAGGAGGACCAGATGTGGTGTAAAGGGGAGTATGTTAATGTTTCCTCATATAATTTTTACTGCACTGAACCATTCATGGAGTATTTGCTGGATAGTGCATGTGTTCATTTGGACTCGCATAAAGTGACAGAAGGTGTTCTCATCCATGATACTAGTGTTATTTGCAGAATGGTTGAGAAGATTATAGGGGTCCTTTCTACTATGCTACCTCACAGGGATCTCGAGAAGGGGTTTGTTGAGCAGAGTGCACAAGGACCTATCCGACCTATAGTCACTCGGAGTCAGAAAATGGAGCCATATGTTGATTACCAGTTCAGTGATGATGAGCTAGCAGCAGAATTTGGAGGTTCTTACCGGCATTATACGGTAGGGTACGCTCATCATTTCTCTTTTGACACAGAGATAGAAAATTTTATTTCACGCAGATGTAGATTGGCTCCAGTTTCTTACCATCCATTAGGGGATAGATTGGCACCATATTTTGAAAATAAAATTGGCAGTTGCAAGTTACTCAGCCTGCAGCATCGACACGCCCGGAACAGTTTTTCAGAGATTGGATTTGATGGCAGTGTTTCAGGTACCTATGGCTGTTGTCATATCTACAGTGCAGTTGGGTGCAGGTGTCATTCTGACAGGGGCTTGAATTTCGATAGATTTGATGTTTCAGTTGGGTTGAGATCTACAAGAAGGTTTCTTCTATCGCCATCTACAATTGGTTTACAGGTGATTTCATCAGAGTTGTCGGTTGTTTGGATGTTGAGTACAGTTTTTCAGCTACTGGTATTGATGATTTCTCCACGAGAGTATGATGAGGATTGGGATGATATACAGATTTACATTTGGGACCCAGGCATACTGATTGGTTTATGGTTCAGCCATTGCTTGGGGACAAGCAATTTCAGGAAGGGCGGACTGTCATGTCCCCAATTTTTGGTGACAGTTTGATTTAATTAATTCAATTAATGGTTGTCCAAGGACGACTAATTAATTATTTTAATTAAATAAATAAATATTAAAAGATAACTTTATATTTAATAAAGTGACTTGGATTATAAAAATATTTAATAAAGTCACTTGACGGATAAGATCAAAAATGTTCTAGAAGTCTCTGGAGAGGATGGAGAGAAAAGAATAAATAGGCACCCCGAGGCTCCATTCGAATGAGGCAGTTGTTTTATCTCTTTGATTTCAGATTGTGATTTAATCACAGGTGCATTGTGGAACGTAGGGTTTCTGCAATTGTCATAGTTGGCCATTGAGAACGATAACTCTCAATTGGTACGCAATTTTGAGGGTGTGAAATATCACCTGAATTATTGCAGATTGGAGGTGACATCACAGTCATTTCATCAAGATGAAATCTGTGGCCTAAGGCCAATTTTGAGGATCGTTGATCATTGGGAGATTAGTTAGAGTGGAATTAATTGCCGTCTACATAAATCATCGCAGAACTGGAGAATTCGAAAGAAGCTGGAAGCACATTTTTATTCATAACTTCTTACTGCGAGGGAGTCTGAATTTATGTCTGAGAGGGGTTATACATTAACCCTCGGCAGTCCAAATCATACCAAGTTCGACACCCAATACCAAGCAGATTATTTGCTGAACAGGGCCGTACAGGTTAGAGCCGTACTAAGATTCATGGTCACAAATTTGTTTATTTTCCACAGAACTGATTGAGAGTTTCAATTTAAGCTTTAAAGGACTATCTAATATCCCTAGGCGGTTCAGTCCATACTAGTTTGGGCGCTGTTTTTGGAAGTCTGTAAATTATATTAAAATTGCACAGGACTGTACGGGTACAGCAGTGTGGACGGGTTGAGAGGAGCAGGTCAGAATAGATCAGAGGTCTTAATTCGACAATTATACAGTTCATATTAAGACACAGGGACTTAGCATGCAGTCTGAAGTTTAAGAGGAACAGAATTGTGCGGGAGCAACCCAGCCTTCATAACTGATCCAAATTCCATGCAATTTGGGGCTTCGTCTTCCTTGACACCAAGCGGATTCAGTTCATGTCAGATTAGGCATTGTTTGAAGGTTGCGAATTATTACAGCAGTATTGGTAGGTGGGTCAAGAACATCTTGAAGATTCACTCCAGATTCATCGGCACTAATGGCAAGGATTATGATGGCCAAGTCCAAGCCTGTTCCAGCTGGGAATTAAATATTGACTAGAGTATTCATGTACATGTCTATTCGACTTTAGAATTTCCTCAGCAATTGGGCAGCGCTGACATTCTCAGGTTCTTATGTTTGCATATCAATTTTTAAGATTAGGCCAAGGACATAATTGAGTAATCATTAATTGTAATAAACAGACATATGAAGGAGGAGTGATTTAAATAATAGATGTTTCAGTATTCAGCATTATGGCAAATTTTTAGGTTTACAGCTATATCTTTACATTTCTCACCAACTATTTGTAAATTTGTCTTAGTTAGTATAGTACATTTGGGGCACCATCTATTAAATAGTGTTAGTTCTGTAAACAATTTCCGACAATCAGGAAATTACTTCCAGCAGTAGTATTCAGTACATGCCCAGTTTTGACAAATTGTTTTAAGACTAAGCATTGGGTTTTAAGTGACCTTATTAGTCAGGGTCATTTCAGTGGTATCAGAGCCTGTTTGCCAACTATTTGATGAATTGCCACAGTACAATGTTGGAATTTAGTGACCTTTATAGCTAGGGTCATTTCAGCCATCATAAGTTAAAATGTTCATTTGAACAATAAGGGG
The DNA here is from genome assembly GCA_028749045.1 of Cupressus sempervirens. Classification (NCBI taxonomy): domain Eukaryota; kingdom Viridiplantae; phylum Streptophyta; class Pinopsida; order Cupressales; family Cupressaceae; genus Cupressus; species Cupressus sempervirens. The sequence goes on along the minus strand of CM053788.1, from coordinate 673,622,865 downwards.
CCAAGGAGATATAATATCAAAGAACACCATATCATGGAGTCCATACTAGGTTTATATAATCAATGGCTTTTATAAATATTCAAAGATCCACTATGTATTGAATCTTAGGGCTCAAGGCCTCAATGCATTATAATTATTTTTAGGCAATAATAGATATCATCTCAAACATAGTTATGTTTTGGTATAATGTATTAATTTCTATGCTTTGTTTGTATTTCCATTATGCATCGGGTTAGTTGGTGTAGTGAAGTGAATTGGTTTAAGAAACCTTTAACTGGGTAGTTTGATCTTTCCTATATCATTGATGGTATTAGTGTAGGAATTTATGAAGTTTAAATTGTGTGTTCAAGAGAAGAACCAATAGGAAATAATATATCTTAAAGGGTAACCAAGTTTTCTAAACCTATGTCCAAAATTTATATGCATAGTTAAATATACATATATAATTGCATAACTTGTTGTTAACATGCTAGTGAAAAGAAAGGTTGGAAGAAGTATACATATATTTCATTATATAATGAGAATATTGAAAGCGAAAAGTGGAGATAATATTTTGAAGGAAATAATTCTTCAATTAGTCATCTTTTAGTAAATACAACCAAGAAAGTAATAAAGGAGATCATAAAAGGGTCATATAGAGAGCACCGAGATAGTATCAAGCCTCATGAATGGTGAGGCAATTGACATTGTGTAATGGAGTAAATGAATGATAGCACAAGATATTATGATGTACATGCATCATTTAACTTTCCAAATGAATTGGGTATAAAATGCCCCACTTTTGTCTCTGAAATCTAAGAAAAAAATCCAAGCTATACATCATCTTGGTATTGTTGTAGCACACCCCCATTTTTCATTCCCATTCTAAGATTCTTAGGCACCTGAGTTGACCCTAGTTTATTAAATATTTCTTTAGATATCTCATGGTATAGCATTCCTCATTATATTTTAGGAACTTCTATCTATCCCCAAATAGTGATGGTGATATTATTATGGCATCTAATCATTTTTAAAGAGGGCTTGGTTTTTGTTAGGGTGATTCAAGCCATATGTAAACAGAGATGGGAATGTGTAACCATCCCCAAAATAGAAGGATTCTTGACATCTATTAGAATTCTCTAGAGTTCCTAAAGTATGTTGGAAGTGTCTAGGCATTCTCTAGTTTAAACACCTAGGAACAAAAAAAGAAAAAAGGAAGGAGTTGGGCCCAAAGGCTCCTCTACTTTACTACAAATGCTTCTATTTGCAAGTGATAATGTAACTAGTTCTTGGACAAGGTGTGAGGGGTTGTAAAAATTTAACCTTAAAAAAAGGATTAAAGGTGGGCCTGATATGAATCCCTATAAAGCTAGTTTTGTTGTAGGTAGAGATAGGTTATTGCCAAAAGATGATACTCAGCCTCAAAATAGTAAAGTAGATTTGGTATAGTCAAATGCTTACACATATGGGCTATTTATGAATCCTAAGACCTCAGAGATAGTTCAGAGGTGTGCAAATTCCTCACTTATCAAAACTTGTGAGCAATGGTGTAGATAAGAACCACTTACAATACTAGAAGATGATTTTAGTTAATGAATCTAGAATTCCCAATCCTAAAATTCAGGTAGAAAAATGTATTATAATGGAGGGAAAGAAAATTTCAATTAGCTTCAACATCAAGCCAGGGACAAGAAATCTTATTACCTACCAATCATATCATTGTCTCCCTCCTTCCCTGATCGATCTTTTCATCAACATCAAGCACCAGTCAGGGATTAAAATGGTTTTTCAAGTAGGAAAGGAGGAATGAGAGGCAGGGGAAACCCTTATAGGTCCTTCATGCACTCCATCTTTTCCTACCACAATGTAGAAGAAAACCCTTACAGCTCGTTCATGCACTCTCAAAAACATACAATGAAATGCTCCTTCGTGTGCTCTCAAACTGCATCAATGAAATGAAAAATATTTTTCCATTTTGAACTTAAGCTCGTGTTGGTCAAAAATTTGACCAAAACGGGCTTAGATTTTTAAAAAGTGATTTTTCCCTTCTCCAATCTGACCAACGTAAAGCGTTTTAATTGATGGTCACAATTTTTGGTCAAAAAATAAGATCAAATGTAGTAGTGATGGAATAGAGAGCTATTGAAGCCAAAAGATCCTATAAACCTCCAATTTTATCACTTTGAAACCATTATGGAGAGTGTACATAGTCCACACCAACCTCTATTGAAAGAAGATTTGGTTCAAGCTTCTCTATTTATCAAAAATGATGTAATTAAATGTATCAAAAAATACTTTATGGAAGAAATTAAAGGGTTTAAGAAAGGTTTAGAGAAATGAAGATCACGGCTTAGATGTGAAACAAAGATCAATAGAAGAGAACAGGTCTTGCACCATATAAAGTATGAAACCCCTGTGAGGAAAACATGTTACTGATAAAGTATAGTAAGCTAACTGTCATAATGGCTTGACATGAAAAAAAGCATAAAACAAATAAGAGAATCAAAGATGATATCATGCTTTCACAATAGCCCAGAAGAGATAGGACAAAGGACTCACTTAGTATTCATTGAATGCATGTATTTCTCAATAGATTCATAGTAAATGACTCTAAGTTTCTTTCTAGGAAAATCACTACGATTTATTTATTTCTGTCATAATAGTTTTTGGTACACCCAATTTCATAAAACCCGATGGAATAGTTGAAGTGTTTTAATTTCAAGATGTTCTGAACTCAATGTCTTCCTTTGGTCATTGTCTCAAAATGCAACTACAGTCTGGTTATAGATGGAGAAAAATGGAAATGAAGGGAGAAGATCAATATATGAATAGAACACAAGAATCAGAGCAAGGATTTTGCAGTTCAAAAACACATTGTTTTGAAAAAAAAAAACATTAAATAATAATGCATACCAATCGCCATTTTGCATAATGATTCATCTCATCAGCATTGAGTAGCATAACATGTATCGAGCACTTTAAAAACATAGAGAATGAAGGCATAAAATCTCTAAGTAAACAAGAGGACAACACTCGAGGTTTAATATTTCCAAAAGCTTACCTATTATATTGAAAATTTGTGACAGACCAATAGAAAGGTCTCTTCAATAAGACTCGCACAGAACTTCATGAAAACACTTATTCATCATGGAAATGTGGAATGAAAAAGCCAAATGAATAGGCCATAGGTTTTATGAGGGCCTTTGCAATTGATGCCTACCTCTCGATGCAAGAATCTGCTGGATCGCGTGCGATGCATACAATTAAACATTGATGTGGATCTCTATCATAAAAATAAACCTGTAAATCTATGTTTTCACTCAGAGCTCCTTGGTTCTTCAACTCCTGCACACATGTTGAAGCTGAATGGAGAATACAATGAAATGGGCAACATTTGCTGAATAGAGAATACAATGAAATGGGTGGCATTTGCCCTTTTTAGATATTAAGCTCATGTTGGTCAAAATTTTGACCAACACGAGCATAGATTAAAAAAAGCCATAGTTTCCCTTTCCATATCGACCAATTTAATAAATGGTCAAAAATTTTGGTCAAAAAATGACCTCAAATCTACTAGTGTATATATGTCAAGCTATAGTATGTGTCAAGCTAGACAGAATTCCAATAGGTGTTAAGAGATCTTCAGGTGCCAAGTGAAGATCAAGTGCCAAGTGACTTCAGCTACTGAGTGAATCATATGAGTCGAGTGATATATAGGTGTCGAGTCATAGTTGATGCTGAGAAAGTCAGAATGCAATAGGTGCCAAGCAAACTAGAATCATATATGTGTCGAGCACCAGTAATCCAGTATGTGTCAAGTAACACATAATAAACATATGAGTTTGTGCCTTCACAAACTCAAATGTAAACTATTTTTTGAGTCGACATAGAAGGATCTCGAAGGATTTTAAAGATAAGAATGAATCTTTTACATTTCCTATGCAATCAACATGCAACCAATAAGAAAAATGGAGAAAGCATGCAACCAATAAGAAAAGTGCAAGAAATGAGCAGAAATTAAAGATTCAATATGGATCATAAATCCATACCTAACCCTAAGTCTTCAAAATCCTTAAAAGTAGGATGAAACCCCATTGTATGTGTGGATGAGAGTAGTGTATGGGTAAACTATAACAAAATTTAGTGGGAAGTGTGAAAGACTTAGAGGAACAGAGTAGTATTGCAAAATCTAGTTGATGAAGAACAAAGTGTCAGAATATCGAAGAGTAGCATATCAGATCTCAAAGGATCAAGATTAGAATGAGCAGAACTAGTGCCTGAAATCAACAATTTGAGATTGTAAGCATTCAGGTTTATGGATCTAATACTCTCTAACAATTATTATTAAAAGAATGTTTTTCAATCATTGTTTGTCATTGATGTCAAACCTGCTATGTGTAGGAATGACAAATTCTTATAAGATTGAAGTACTATCACTTAGTTGATTGATGGAGAGGATTTAATCAACAAGATGTAACAAAAGCACTTAAGGGAAAGGTTGAGTTATGATATTGTAATGAAGTGCAAGGATCAGTTAAAACAATGATTAAATGATGTATTGATAACATACTTGAAGATATAGAGGCTGGTCACACTTAGAAACATTGGAGGAATAAATTGTAATAAGGTTGATTGCAAAGCTTAAACTAAGTTCATCAGTGGGTGCCGAGTAAGCTAGTTGAAGTAGAACAAATTTTTAGTTGGAGCCGAGCAAATGAAAAATCTAGTGTGTGCCGAGTGAAGATCAGGTATCGAGTGAAGTTCAAGTGCCAAGAAAAGTAACAGTTACCGAGTATCAAAAAATCTTAGTAGGTGCCGAGTGAACTTTAGGTGCTGAGTAACATAGTATGTGCCGAGCACCAGTATCTCAATAGTGCCGAGCTGCTGCATTATTGGAAATATCATAGATTCGCTAGATCTGTGCCAAAAAAGTTGTTACCTTGAATTTTCTGAACCAGTTGGAGGATAAGGATGATGAGCTGGTGGCATAGAATTTTATGTAAACCATTTTAAAGAGAATTCAAAAGGATTATTATAGAAGTTTCTAGAGGGAACATAATATGGGTTAGATTTAATGAATCCTACCTAATCCATACGAATTGAAATTAAAGGAAGGAAGGATCGAAGGGGAAAGGGAAATTCCAAACTTCTATTTAAGGAGTCATAGGCCAAGAAGCAAGAGCTGCTGGTGTGCCAAATTGTGAAGTGGTTAGAAGGGTGTCAAGGAGAAGGCATCTAGGAGAAGGAAGAATAGAGCACAAATGCTCTACTTTGACAAGTGGTCAAGAAGAGATGATTGCACTGGTACACTGAGCATGGAGATTCAAGGAGATAAAGCTTGAAAGGAGGGCAAGCTGTTAGAACTGCAAGAGATTGAAAGTCAGGAAATGTTATGAGCTAAGAAGTGATATGAGATCTACAAGTTGAGTTATATTTTGTAATTAGGTGAAAACCCCTTATTGTTACTCTCTAGCAATTGTATAAGTTAGGGTAGAGGAAAATGCTATGGACTTAGGTTAGTTTAATAGCCATTTGTAAATCCTTTAACAGGGTGACATTCCAAGTGAATGTTTTAAAGTCCTCTAAATAGGCCCACTTCTAATAGGGTGGTTAAATCCTTTAACCATGTCACATTTAACAGTGTGTTGTAGCCTTTAACAGGACATGCCTTTCACAGGGCATCACTTCAAAAGAGTGAGAATTGAGTAGCATATTACTGGTGGTTTTTTCCAAATTAGGTTTCCACATAAATCACAATATTATGTGTTATGCTTGCATGTTGATTTACAGTAACTTGCTGATTAGGAAAGTTAAAGCTTGGATGAATGAATGGTTGAATGGGCTCACTACACTTAGTAAAATGTTTGAATTGGACATTTGGACTTGAATAAATGATTCACCCCCCCCCAGTTATTCTAAAGATTTTTTAACAATTGGCATCAGAGCCATCTGCTGATTTAGTTTCAAGGTACTAGAAGCAGGAAGATCAAGATGTCCAAGAGAGAACTTCCCAAGCTTAACAAAAATAAATTTGTTGCATGGTAGAGTCTGATGAAATTGCACCTTGGATTAATAGGTGATTACGCAAAAACCTCGATTGGAATAGAACATGTAGACCTAGCTGGACCCCTCACTGCAGATGATTTGAGCAAAAGGAAGGAATACAATTAGGCAATGTTGGAGATTGCTTCTGCACTTAGTTATGTTGAATTTGATGACATCAAAGGATGTGATGCTACATTCAAAATGTGGAAATCCCTATCAGATATCTATGGAGGAGATTAGAATGTTTAGATAGCAAAGAGAGAAATCCTTAGAGGAAAATTTGATGACATGAAAATGGAGAAAAGAGAAAATGCTGCTCAATATGGATCTAGAATGAAAGAAGTGGTCAATTAGAAGAAGAGACTGTCAATAAAAAGTCTAGGTGGCCAATTAGAAGAAGAGATTGTTAATAGAAAATACTTGAGAACCCTACTCCCTATCTATGCTATTAGAGTTTTAGCCATCCAAGACCTAAGGTGTGTACAAGGAAACACAATAACCTTTGAAGGAATTGTAGGAAGACTTACTGCATTTGAACTGTCCAACTTTGACAACTACAGACCTGAGAACCTTGAATCTACTTTCAAGGCCAAGCTGACATTGAAAGATACTAAGGAGGTGACATAAAAAAGGAAGAGTGGAAAAGAAAAACATGCATCTAGTGATAGTAACATAGATGAGGAAGATGTGGAACAATTGGAAGCACTGGTGGCTAAAAGATTCCATAGAGGTAAAGGTAAATTCAAAGGTAAGCTCCCCATCATTTGTTTCAATTGCAATGAAGTAGGTCATATTGCTGCAAGGTGTACAAAGAAGAAGAACTATAAAGAAGGAAACAAGTACACGAACATGAGAGAAGATGATAGTAGAGTCTACAAGGACAAAGGCAAAAGATGCTACATTGTTGAAGAAGATTCTAATGAGAATGATGATTAAGTAGTCTATGTGGCCATGAAAGATGAAGATGAAGCAACAACATTGGTAACTTGTGCAAACAAGAATGACAAGTGGATTATAGACAATGGATGCTCACATCACATGATAGGAGACAAAAGTAAGTTCATTACCTTTACTCAATATGATGGAAATAGTGTTAGATTTGGTAATAATGCTCCATGTCAAATCAAAGGAGAAGGATTAATTAAATTGATAGAGAAAATTTCATGTGATAATGCATACTATATTGAAGGATTGAACTACAACTTCTTGAGTGTATAATAGTTAGGCAATGTAGGTTGCAAAGTAGAATTTGGAAAAAAATCTACCAAGATTTATGATGTTGATGGAAATCTGATAGGAAGAGGTGAACAAACTAGGAGTAACTTGTTTTACCTAGATATGGAAGATGAAACTTGTCTTGTTGTTAGACTTGATGATGTGTGGTTATGGCATGAAAGATTGTGTCATGTTAATTTTGACAATCTGATTAGCATAAGCAAAAAAAAGAAAGTCAGAGGGTTGTCTAAATTTAAGAAACCTAAAAACACAATGTGAAAACAATGTCAACTAGGGAAGATTACTAAGTCTAGCTTCAAAAGAAAAACATACACTTCCAAAGAAGTACTAGAGTTAGTCCATACAGACTTATGTGGTCCAATAGAAGTGCAAAGCTATGTAGGAGACAAGTACATAATACTATTTGTAAATGACTATTCTAGGATGATGATTACTATGTTTTTAAAGCAAAAATCTGATGCATTTCAAATGTTTAAGTGGTATTTGGCCAAATTTGAGAAGGAAATAGGAAAGAGTCTGAAGTGTCTAAGGTCAGACAGTGGAGGTGAGTTTACATCAAAAGAATTTGAGATATTCTGCAATGACAAAGGTATCAAAACATAAATATCAGCACCAAGAACTCCACTACAGAATGGTATTGCTAAAAGGAGGAATAGATCAGTGATAGACTATGCTAGAACCCTGATGATGGAGAAAAATGTTGCTCTAAAGTACTAGAGAGAAGCTATAAGCACTATTTTTTACACCTTGAATAGAGTTCAAGTCAAGAAAGGTACAAATGCAACACCTTTTGAATTATGGTATGGTCACTCACCTAATGTAAAAAAATTTAAAGTATTTGGTTGCAAATGCTATATTCTTAAAGATACTAGAAATGACAAGTTTGATGCAAAGAGTGATGAAAGAATATTCCTTGGATACTCCACTAGAAGTAAGGCATATAAGTGTTTGAATACTAACACTAATAAGATAGTGAAAAGTGCAAATGTAAATTTTGATGAGCATGCAGAAGTCCAAGTTGATGAATCCAAGCAATTAGAAGATTATAAATCCTTTGTATACTTCTATGAAGGAATGACTATTGCAGACAATGTTGCCAATCAAGTTGGGAATCAACAAATTTTTTTAGTATTAGCCAAGTCACAACCAGTGAATGCTGAGTTGCATTTAAAAGCCAAGTTGTAGAATGAAGGAAATTCACATTTTGACTCTGAAAATAGTCTACATGAAAGAGATGATGAAATACTAGATGAAGAAGAGCAAAATGACTCTGAAGCTAAAGGATCAAACATGGAAAGAATAACAGGACCAAGACTATTCAAGTATGTGAGGATACATCACCCTACAGATCAAATAATTGGTGATAAGGATGCCAGACCAATGACAAGGAATAAAATTAGGAATGAATCATGTTTGTTGAGCAAGGTTGAGCCCAAAAAAGTGAAAGATACACTACAAGATGATGACTGGTACAAAGCTATGGAAGAGGAGATAGATCAGATTGAGAAGAACAAAACCTGGATCCTAGTTCCCAGACCAGCTAACAAGAATGTAATTGATACTAAATGGGTTTTTATGAAAAAACTTGATGAGAATGGTGAGATGACAAAAAATAAAGCCAGATTAGTTTGCAAAGGCTATGCAAAAGAAGAAGGACTAGATTATTGGGAAACATTTTCCCCTATTGCAAGAATGGAAGGAGTAAGAACATTACTTGCATATGCTGCCTATAAAGGTTTCAAAGTCTATCAAATGGATGTCAAATCTGATTTTCTAAATGGTATACTAGAAGAGGAAGTCTACATAGAACAACCAGAGGGATTTTTTGATGACAACAATAGGGATATGGTCTACAAACTACATAAGGCATTCTATGGTTTGAAGCAAGCACCTAGAGCATGGTATGAGAGATTGCACAAATATCTTGTGAAGATTGGATTTGAGAGAATAGATGACAACAACAATTTTTATATCAAGGCAGAACAAGGTAAAGACATTTTGATATAAGAAATCTTTGTTGATGATATAATATTTGAATAAAATGTATTACTTCTGATTCACACCCCCACCCCCCCCCATCTCTTAAAAGTATTCTTCCCATTTGATTATTCCAACATGATGAGAAGGAGAAAATGGAAACAAAAAATGAGAAGAAGGAGAAGTAAAAGTGGAGAAGGAGGATAATGAGTCAAAGGACAAAAAGAAAAAGGAGAAGGAGAAGAAGCAACAAAAGAAGAAATAAAAGGAGGAGAAGAAACTATATACATTTTCCCCCTTCAACCCTCTATATATTAACATAATAAATACATTGCTATCAACATAACCATTGCACCTCTCTTAGGTGCAAGTGCTAGTATAGATATTTTTAATTTCAACTTATTCTCTTTGATTTCTTTTATATTATTATTATTGTTTTTCTTTCCATATCGTTGGTGCATGTTGTAATTTTCTCATTAAATGTAATTTTTTTCTTGAGTTAACTTTAATTTCTAAATGTATGATTTCAATATCTAGAATCCATGATGGTTTCACCTCTTTAAATAATAATTCTTTCCTTTGAAATGAAAATTTATGTGTATATAACCATTTCATTATTAAATATAAATTAAAAAAAATCCATATTAAACATATTACTAATTATAATGCAAATTAATAAAATATTTCATTACTAATTATTGTATGAAGGTCAATAATAAAGATAAAGGACACCATGAGAAAGGAAGAACACTAATTTTAGGAAAGGATATATGTTGATCAATCCCAATAATAAGGCATAGAAGGCACCAAATACACAACTAGAACAAGGAGACCAACTTGGCAAAAGGGTTTTTCCAAACATGATTCATTTCAAGGGTGCATAATTTGGGATCTAAGAAAGGAGGGAAGGACATAAAAATAGACAAATATCTTGACACTTACAAAAAATAGGGTTCTTTTTCTCAATCAAGGTAAGGACATTAACCCAAGCCAAAACCCACACATTTTTCCATTAAAAATGACAAAATATAAGTTTAAAAGGGAAATTGAAAGGAGAAAGTTGTAACGGGGAAGGAGGTCATCATTTCAAAAATTTACCTATTAAGATCAACAACTTCATTTGGAGTTAAATCACACCCTCCAATGTCAAAAACATTTGGGTCTCCACAAAATTGGAATTTTTGGACGAAAAAAAGTTTTCCAATGAAGAAAAGGGATATCATGAATAAAATTCAAGATGAAGGGCCTCAACTCATATATAGGAGAAATCTAGTTTGTTGTAATTCTTTAGAATAACTGAGAGGGGGGTGAATCAGTTATCCAAGATCCATATGTATAAATAAAACTTTTCACAGCTTAGTGATCCCATATCCATATAAACTTAATATGCATGCATCCATTAGATCATACAATGCTTAAACTTGTAGGTTACTATCCTAGGTCAAATTTTTTTTGTAAAAATGTAAACATTAAACATAATAGATTCAATAACACATTTGATACATGGATTTTACGTGGAAACCCAATTTGGGAAAAGCCACCAGTAACATGCTACTAATTCTCACTCTTCTGAAGTGATGCCCTATAAAAGGCCAACCCTATTGAAGATTACAATACATACTATTAAATGTGACTTGGTTAAAGGATTTCAATCACCCTATTAGGAGTGAGCCTTGTTAGAGGACTTTAGATGATCCACTTGGAATGTCACTCAGTTAAAGGATTTACAAATGACTGTTAGGTCAACCTTAATCCAAAGGATTTACCCTAGAATGATATAATGATTATAAAGTAACAATAAGGATTGATTTGATAATAAATTTACAACTCACTTGCAGATTATAGATCTCTGTTTTAATCCTCCATTCTTCTTGGCTTTCACACACTTTAACTTTGATAGGTTGTTCACCCTTCAAGCATTTATTCTCTTAAGCCTTCTTGCTTTACTTGGCAATATCAATCTCTTTTGTTTGGCCACTGAATGAAGTAATACCCTAGACTCCTTGTCTTTTTTAGGTTCTCACACATGACAACCTTTGCTTCTGACTAGTTGTCTCTATAAATAGAGATTTAAGATCTTTTTCCATTCAACCTTAATCATCCATTTTAGGGTTAGGTAGGATTAGGCAGGATACAATGAGTCTACCCACTTTTCTATTTGATTGCTTTAGAAACTTCTCCCTCAATCCTCTTTGAACTCACCTCAAAATGGTTTACCTTGAATTATGTTCCACCAGCTCATCATAGTTATCTTCCACACACTTTACACAATTCAAGAAAACAAAATAGTCAGCTCAAATTCATCAAATCTATGGTTTAACATGAATACTGGTACTTGACATCAATATTCTATTACTCAGTTTCCATATTTTTCTTCCTCTCATCATCCACTAGATAACTCAGCAAACACTAAAGTTTACTGGTGCTCGAAATCAACTAAACTTTTCCCAGCTTACACTAAGTTCACTTGACATACATTGAAACTTCACTTTAGTCAGCTCCAATAGATCTTCTGCTTGGCTTGCACTAACTTTTCTCGGCACCTACTATCCACTTGGTCAAGCTTGATAGACTCAATTCTTCTTACTTGTTCTTCTAAACTTAATTAGTGTATCCATCCTTTACAGCCTTAAGCAGATAATCAATACACTATGTCACCATTGTCTTAATTGATCTTTGTACTCCTTTTTCATACCATAACTTAACCTTTCCTCTAGGTGTTCTTGTTATTTTATTTGATCAAAACCTTCTCATTAATCAAACATATGATACTACTCAAATCATCTAAGTAGTTGTCTTACCAACAACTAGTAGGTTTGGCATTAGTGACAAAATAATGATTGAAACATTACAATCTCATACTTATATCAATTTCTTTTGAACAATCTCCCTCTTTGGCATTGATGGAAAACCATACCAACAACAATACGAAAAAGAAAATAATTCTTTGTATTGAAATCTCTCCCTCTATCATCAACTTTCATCTTCTATATAGGCTAGAAAATTTTGTTATGATCAAAATTCAAGAAACTCATCCTTATGACTCCCTCTTGATCACTTCTTCTTTATGATATTTAGGTATCTCTGCACTATTCTTATATCTCCCTCAACACTATCTTCCTCTTACTAGGTAGATGTTTTGAGTCATTTCTCCCTCTATAGTAAACATCATGTACACTAACTCCCTATGAGTAGATATTTCAAGTATTTCTCTTTGATTGGGATACTATCTCCCTCTTTAACAACAAGGCCAAAGAATTGTCATCTCAACATGTAGTTATGAACTTTTTTCAATTTCTCCCTTTGTCACTTTACTTGTGACTGATCTACTATCCTATCTCTTTGATTACTTTAAGAAGCTCCTCAAGTAAGATCCACTACATCAATGTGTAAGATACAAAATTTAGCTCTAGTTGATGCAAGGCACTACTTAGTCCTTTAAATCAACTCTGGATAGGGGTATCACCCCTACTTTACCTCTTAGATACTCATGAGCACCCTTAGGTAATGATTTTGTGAAGATATCAACTATCTACTCTTTTGTATTTGCATATTCCATCTTCACCTCTTTGTCTTGAACTAACTCTCTTAAATAATGATACTTGATTGCAATATGCTTAGTCTTTGTGTGCATCATAGGGTTCTTTGATATATTTATAGCACTTTTATTATGACAATAAAGTATCACAGGTGTAGTGATTTCTTCTTTCATACCTTTGAGTAGTTGTTTGATCCATACAATGTTTGTACAATTTACTGCAATAACAACATATTTAGCCTTAGTAGTAGATTGAGATATACAGTTTTATTTCTTGCTGGTCTAAGTGACCACCCTCTTTCCTAAGGAAAATGCTCCTCGACTAGTGCTCTTTCTGTCATCAATGTTTCTAGCCCAATCAACATCAGTGTAGGTTCTCAACTTAAATTTTTCATTTTTCTTGTAGTATAGACCATAGTCTTATGTTCCTTTCAGATATCTCATTATTCTCTTAACAATCATCAAATGATTTCTCCTAAGGATTGGTAGAGAACCTTGCACCTATCCCAACATATAATGCAATTTGAGGTCTGTTATTTACTATATATTGTAATTTTCCAATCATAGACCTGTATAATGTTTGATTCACATCAACTAAATCATCATTCTTTGATAACTTGTGTCCTATCACCATAGGTGTGCTAACTGGTTTTTAATCTTCCAATCCAAAAGTTTTCAGTATCTCCTTCACATATTTAGATTGAGTGGTGTATATACCACATTTCATCTGATATAACCAATAAAGAACTTGATATCTCCAAAGACATCTCAAATTCTTTCTTCATTTCATTTGCAAATGCTTTACATAATCTATCTTGACCTCCAAATATGATATCATCAAGAAAAAATTCAGCTAGTAAAATAACTTTACCTTCTTCTTTCTTTAAGTGCAAATTGTTGTTATCACTAGTCCTCTCAAATCCAATTTTCATAAGATAATTGTGAAGCCTTTCATACCATGCTCTTGGTGCTTGCTTCAAACCATATAAAGCTTTGTGTAGTCTACATACCATGTTCTTATTGTTAGCATCAAAAAATCCTTCTGGATGTTCTATATAGACCTCTTCTTCTAATATGCCATTCAAAAATGCATATTTCACATCCATTTGATAAAGTTTGAAACCTTTGTATAAAGAGTAAGCAAGCAGAGTTCTTAATCCTTCCAATTTTGCAATAGGGGAAAATGTTTCTCCATAGTCTATCCCTTCTTCTTGTGCATACCCTTTGCGAACTAATCTTTTCTTATTCCTTATGACTTCACCATTCTCATCTAACTTGTTTCTGTACACCCACTTGGTTCCAATCACATTCTTATTTTCTGGTTGAGGAACTAGAGTCCATGTTTTGTTCTTCTCAATCTATTCAATCTCTTCTTTCATGACTTTACTCTAGTCCACATTGTCTAAGGAATCTTTCACGAAATTAGGTTCATGCATGCTTAGCAAACATGTATCATTTCTTAGCTTCTTCCTTATCATGGGTCTAGCATTTTTGTCTCCAATAATTTGTTCAATAGGGTGATGTCTCTTGACATACTTTGGTAATCTTGGTTCTACTCTATTTTCCTCATTAGGCCTATCAACTTCTGAATCACTATGTACATCTCTATCAAGTAATTCAACATCTCTTTCATGTACAATAATCTCAAAATTAGAATGTGCCTCAATTTCATTCTGCTACTCAACATTTGACTGTAGCTTGATTCCTGTATACATCTCAACATTCATTGTATGTGACTCACTAGTCACTGATGTTAGGATTAACCTCACACAAAAATAATAGTTACATGTAAATATAACCAATATCAAAAAATAATAGAGCACATAGGAGAACACAAGACACCAAGATTTAATGTGGTTGACCTAATCCCTAGGTTACGTCCACTAGCAATATGTCCAATATTATTATTATCTAGTGATTACAATCCACAATCCCTTATAGGTCAATACCACCACAAGAAGCTACAATATCATCATTACATTATGAAATCCCTAACCCTAATCCTTTTTATACAAGCTTTTATTGCTTACAAAATTAGGGCTAGAATAAGTTGTCCAATAAGAAAAATAGCAATTGACGCCTTTTACAATATAAGGTCATTTTTGGGTTTAGGGGTCCTGCTTGCAAAAACCCCTGTGGGGGCATTGCCCCTTGACCCCACCTTGTACTATGATAGAAGTGCACCTGGGGCGCTGTCCCTTGACCCCATCTTGGTGGCGCTACCCCCAAACCCTCGTAGAAATAATATGGGGAGAAAACTACGTCGAATAAATCTCTAAGTTTGATTGGGCTCCACATCACATCAATTGAAACTTGCTGTTGATTTGCAACTTGATTTACAACATCTTCATTAGTAGACATACCTTCATAAAAGTATACAAAAGATTTGTATTCCTCTATTTCCTTCATAGCTTCAGCCTTATGTACCTCTATATATTCATCAAACTTCACATTTACACTTCCGAAAACTTTGTTATTGTTAGTATTTAAAAACTTATAAGCTTTACTTCTTGTGGAATAGCCAAGGAATATACCTTCTTCACTTTTAGCATCTAATTTTCCATTCCTAAAGTCTTTAAGAATATAACACTTGCTTCCAAATACCTTAAAACATTTCAAATTGGGTGAGTATCCATAGCATAATTCAAAATGTGTTTAATGAGTACCTTTCTTGACTTGCACAAGGTTCAAGGTATAGACAACTATACTTACAACCTCTCTCTAGTATTTCAAAGAAATATTCTTCTCCATCATGAGTGTCCTAACATAGTCCATTATAGATCTATTCCTCCTTTCAACAATTCCATTTTATGGAGGGGTCCTAGGTGCAAATGTCTGTCTTTTGATTCCTTTGTCATTACAGAACATCAAACTCAGTTGATGTAAATTCTTCTCCTTTTTTAGATCTAAAACATTTTAGGCTTTTACTCATTTCCTTCTCAACTCTTGTTAAGTACCACTTAAACATTTGGAAAGCATCAGATTTCTATCTCAAAAACATAATTGTCATCATCCTAGACTAATCATCAACAAATAGCATAATGTACTTATCACCTTTGTAGCTTTGTACATCAATTGGTCCACACAAATCAATATGAACAATATCCAAAATTCCTTTAGAGGTGTGAGTCTTACTCTTAAAACTATATTTTTTCATCTTACCTAACTGACATTGTTTGCAAATTGTATTGTTAGGTTTCTTCAACTTAGGTAGACCTCTGAATCTTCTCATGTTACTAATACTAACTAGGTTATCAAAATTAACATGACATAACCTCTTGTGCCATAACCACACATCATTAAATTCTAAAACAAGACAACTAGCATCATCCATATCAAGATAAAATATATTACCTCTAGTTTGATCACCTTTCTTAATTAGTTTCCCATCAATGTCATATATCTTAGCTATCTTGTTTTCAAACTCAACCTTGCAACCTGAACTATTCGATTGTGACACACTCAAAAAATTATAGTTAATTCCTTCAACATAATAAGCCTTGTCATACAAAATCTTTTCTGTGAGTTTGATAAAACTATTTCCTTTTATCAAACATGGTGCATCATTACGAAACCTTACACTATTTCCATCATAATAATTTAGGATAATGAACTTACTTTTATCTCTAGTGATGTGACATGAACACCCACTGTCAATGATTTACCTATCATTTTTTTCACATAAGACACTAGTGCAGTTACCTCATCCTCATTAGATTCATCCTTCATTGCAACATACACCACTTTATCATCATGATCATCAAATCCATCTTTGGTTTCCTCTTTAGCAATGTAGCAAGACTTCTTGCATTTGTCTTTGTAATCTTTGCTATCCTCATCTCTTTTACCTATGTATTTGTCTCCACTTCTATTGTTCTTCTTTTCTAGACATCTAGTAGCAATATGACCAATCTCATTGCAATTAAAACACATGATATGTAATTTACCTTTTCCTCTATGAAATCTCCTTGCTAGTAGTGCTTCAAGTTATTCTACATCTTCCTCATATGTACCACTTTCACTGGAAAATTATTTTACCTTTTTCTTCTTATCTTTAGGTTCCTTCAATGATAGTTTAGCTTTGAAAGAAGATTCAACTTTGTCAAGTTTGAAATTACCAAAACTAGAGAGCTCAAAGGCAATAAGCCTACATAGCAAACCTTTCAGAGTCAAATTAGAACCTAGTATACATCTCAGTTCTTGCATGGCATAAAATCTAATAGCATAGATGGACATTAATGTTCTTAGTACTTTACTCAATACAATATCATCATCTATTTGACTAGTAGCTCCTCTTATAGCATTAACAACATCTTTTATTCTAGAACAATATTGAGCAACATTCTCACCTTCCATTCTCATATCATCGAACTTACCTCTAAGACTTTTAGATTTGGCTCTCAGAGCATTTGTATCTCCTCCATAACTGGTGTGAAGAGCATCCCACATCTTCTTTTCACTATCACAACCCTTGATATCATCAAACTTGAAATAACTTAGGGTAGAGGCAATCTCCAACATTGCCTGGTTGTGATCTTTCTTCTTTCTCATATCTTCAACAGTTAGGGCTTTAGTAGGATCAACATGCTCATTGATGATGGTAGATTGTGCATGATCTCCAAGACCTCCTCGGTGTAGCTTCATCAGAATTTTCTATGTAGGGAAGTTATCCTTGTTAAGCTTGGGTACCTCTCTTTTTGACATCTTGATCTTTTTGCTTCTACTACCTTCAAACTAGTCTTCTTAAGAAGATGGATTTGATACCAATTGTTGGAATTCTTTAGAATAATTGAGAGGGGGGAGGGGTGAATCATTTATCCAAGGTCTAGATGTACAAATAAAACTTTTTACAGCTTAGCGAACCCATATCCATATAAAATTAATATGCATGCATCCATTAGATCATACAATGTTTAAAACTTGTAGGTTATTGTCCTAGGTCAAAACATATTTTTAGAAATGTAAACATGAAACATAATAGATTCAATAGCACATTTGACACATTGATTTTACGTGGAAACCCAATTTGGAAAAACCACTAGTAACATGCTACTAACTCTCACTCTTCTGAAGTGATGCCCTATGAAAGGCTAACCCTGTTAAAGGTTACAATACACACTATTAAATATGACCTTGTTAAAGGATTTGAATCAACCTATTAGGAGTGAGCCTTATTAGAGGACTTTAGATTATTCACTTGGAATGTCACTCGGTTAAAGGATTTACAAATGACTGTCAAGTCAAACTTAACCCAAAGGATTTACCCTAAACTGATACAATGATTAGAAAGTAATAGTAAGGCTTGATCTGATAAAAAATTTACAACTCACTTGCAGATTATAGATCTTTGTTTTAGTCCTCCATTCTACTTGGCTTTCACACACTTTAGCTCTGATAGCTTGTTCACCCTTCAAGCATTCATACTCTTAAGCCTTCTTGCTTTGATTTTCAATAGGAGTCTCTTCTATTCAGCCACTGAATGAAGCAATACCCTAGGCTCCTTGTCTTCCTTAAGTTCTCGCACATGACAACCTTTTCTTCTGACTAGCTCTCACTATAAATAGATATTTAAGATCTTGTTCATTCAACCTCAATCGCCCATTTTAGGGTTAGGTAGGATTAGGTAGGACACAATGAATCTACCCATTTTTTCATTTGGTTCTTCTAGAAACTTCTCCCTTAATCCTCTTTGAACTCACCTCAAAATAGTTAACCTTGAATTATATGCCACTAAATCATCATAGTTATCTTTCACATGCATCACAAAATTCAAGAAAACAAAATAATCAGCTTAGATTTGTCAAATCTACAATTTAACATGAATACTAGCACTTAGCATCAATATGCTATTACTCAGATTCCATACTATTCTTCCACTTGTCATCCACTAAATTACTCAAAAAACACTAAAGTTTACTGGTGCTCGACATTAACTAAATTTTTCTTGGCTTACTCTAAATTCACTTGGCATACATTAAGACTTCACTTTGCTTGGCTCCAATAGATTTTCTACTTGGCTTGAACTAACTTTTCTCAGCACTTACTGTCCACTCAGTCAAGCTTGGTAGACTCAATTCTTCTTACTTTTTCTTCTAAACTTAATCAATGTATCCATCCTTTACAACCTTAAGTAGATAATTAGTACACTATGTCATCATTGTCTTAACTAATATTTGTACTCATTTTTCATACCATAACTCAACCTTTCCTCTAGGTGTTCTTGTTATTTTATTTGATCAAAACCTCCTCATTAATCAAACATATGATAGTACTCAAATTATCTAAGCCGTTGTCTTACCAACAAGTAGCAGGTTTGACATCAATGACAAAATAATAATTGAAACATTACAATCTCATACTTATATCAATCTATTTTCAACAAAATTATGGAGGAATTTTTTTTTACCATAAGAAATATTAAGGGTGGGTTTTGGTCAAAGAGAAAGTAAGCAAGAAAGGAGAATATTATTCTAAGGAAAAAACCCCCACCTTAATGAAATGGTATGGGAAAATCAAAGACACAAAAAAGAGGAACATGGTGACCCATAAGGAAACCCTAATGTTCAAAATAGTATTTGGGTTTCTTCTTTTAGAAATTAGTGTTAATAGAAGGCTAGAGGAAAGGAAAATAGAAAGGGTAAAGTCAAAATTTGGAGAGAGAAAATTAGTAACAACTAAAATATTACTTCATCTCAATAAGGAGATTTAATAAAATCACATCTAGAAGATTTAATGGAAAAAATAAAAAAGTATGGATTATTGGTTCCAACCGGAACTAAGAGCGCTGGGGGGGGGGGGGGGGGGGGGTTGGGGTGAGTCAATATGCTCACTTCTACCAAATCTATCAGTTAAAGCAACTAGCTTAAACACACACTTTGTTACTAACACCTTGACAATTAAGCAAATGATAAAAGCTATGCAATAAAACCATACAATATCACAAACATATGCATACATCAATGACACCGATATTTTTATGTGAAAGCCCTCGGTTTGAGAGTGAAAACCATAGGAGTAATATACCCACTAGCATTTGGTGCCCTATTATAGGCTTAATCTATTCCTTTTGAGTATGCATCTTGTTAGAAATTCTTATAACCTATTAGGATTACAACAACGTGTCAAGAATACATCGCTAGATCATGATTTGAATCTCTTTCTTAGAGACACTTTGTTAGAGTATTTAAAAGACTTACTACAAGTCTACCCTATCAAATTAGGATTATAATAGTTTCAATGCTTAGAAAGAAAGCTAAAATTTATATCTAAATATTTGGCACACCTTTCTTGGTAGATCCTCCATGAAAACTCCTTGAAGATGCTCTAATCTTCTTCCTATGTTCTAGCTTCATGAACTTCCTCTGTTCACTTCCTCTTCCTCCTCGTTCTTTTCACACCAATATGTTGTTAAACCTTCCACATAATTGTTCAAATTTTCTATTATAAATATCTACAACATATTCTATGGTTATGGTCATAAATCTAATCAATATAGATCAAGATAAATTTTGACAAAATCACTTTTGAAGAACACCAAGTGCTATGATTGCAAAGAGTTTGGACATTTTGTTAGTAGTTACAAGAATATAGTTCCTCTAGTAAAAGTAGATGAACCTAAGAAGAAATAATTAATGGTTTAAAAGATAAAATAAATAATGATGAAGATTAAAGGGACATTCATTGATGCGGGAGTGTCCTAGGTGTAAGGGGAATCTTGCATCACCTAAATTTTTTTTTAATTTGCCTTTCAATAAGGGTTATCCTAGTGTAGAGTTATTACTTCTGGAGGCTTACTATTTTTTTTGAGTTAGTCATTTGATCTTAGAATGTTATAATTTCTTCCCTCTAGCTTTATTTTAGATATATCAGCCTATTAGTAAAGTTTCATTGTAATATTAAGTCTATTTGTGAAGTTGTTGATTTTTTTGGTATTAGCAGTAGGGCATAAAAATATTGAACTTAGCTTTGAAGGATTTAGAGGCTATGAAAAGGGGTCAAACCTTGACTGACTAGAGATTGCATGAGATGGAGGTTGTAGAGTAGTTCATTCCATTTCCAAAATGGGGTCATAGTTAATTAGAGAAACAACAATGAGTTATAGTCTTCCGAAGTCGCACTACCTCAAATGGAATGAAACTCCTTTAAAAAAAAGAGTTGTAAAAGTGGTTGGGGCCTACTCTAATATAATAAAATGACACAAGGAAGAGGTTACATAAAATGGAAACCTCAAGATACCCTTTCAAAGAGTTACATAAGGAAGCTTAATCAAAAAATACAAGGAACATGCGGCTATGTGCAATAATTCAATAGGTGTAATTATTTAACTTCGCATATGAAAACAACAACATGGACCATTGTGAGGCCTTTGGGTTATGACCTTATACATAATAAGATCAAAATTTAGAGTCCAATATTGCATCATCTATCTTCTACCTTCTCCAAATAGTCATGATCTAAAATATTCCATATGAATCTACCTTCCTTCATCTAACCAGCTTCTTATATATCTAGTTAAGCCACAAGTTGGCTAGTCAAGCATTTAATTACATTACAAGTCCAATTTGGGAAGAGTAAACCAAAACCCAAGAAAATGAAAACATAATATCACATACACTTAAAAGTAAGTCCACACAAGAGTTAGGAGTCAAATCCAATCTATGCAACATTATCATCAAAAACTGTGTGAACAAAAACAACATGCCTTATAAAATGAAAATTGTGGGAAACATAGATCACAAAGAATGGAAATATGTCTAAGAATATGAAACATTAGAATGTGCACACTTGGGAATAGTATCAAGGATAGATCCTTGACATGATGTGAATTGCGTACAACCTAAAATCAAAAGCAACAAATGCTACCTAGAAAATAACATACTAGTGCAGAAATAAGAAATATTTTTGGTTGATGAAATATTTCTCATTAAGCCATGATGGTCCTACATTAGACACCTGGTGTAAGAAGAGAACTAATATCCACATTAGAACTCAAGTGTATTATGACCTGAATCATAAAGATCTAGTTCATTCTAGGATATCCATGAACTATCTTCAATTGGTTTTCCTTTCTATTGAATACAATATTCCATGTAATCCTTTCCTATGGTGCTTTTGTTTATCTTGGTATTCAATATTTGTTCAATTCCATCCTCTTTCTTCTTTGGATAATCTAGATTATCAGTCAACTCACTTTCAGGCTCATGGCACTCAAACATATTAGAAATGTTGAATATGGGTGAAATATCAATATCTTTAGGTAACTCCACTTCAAAAGCATTTCCACTGTCAAAATTTATTAGGATTTTACAAGGCCCAAACTTCTTCATCTTCAATTTTTTTTAATAAATCTACTTTTCTTCAAATGAACCATTACTTGATAATCTTCATTGAAAGATTTATGTCTTCTCATCTAATTAGCTCATTGTTTATATTTCCAAGTACTATTCTACAAGGTATCTCTTACATCATCATGCAAATCTTTTATGAAACTTACACAATCTTCAACATCAACATTATTCTTTTCTTCCTTACTCAAGTTTCTCAGTTTTGTAGCTCCCCCAGGGTGTAGTCCATTTATGATCTCAAAAGGTGTTATCTTATTAATTATATTCAAAGAGTTGTTGTTTGAAAATACATATTGTGTCAAAACCATGTCCCAATTTGTAGGCTTACTTCCAACCAAGAATCTCAAAAAATTACCCAAACTTCTATCCACAACTTCATTTTGTCCATCATTTTGAGGGTGAAATGTAGAACTAAACTTAATCTCAATACCCAAATTCTTCCAAAGTGTCTTCCAAAAGTATCCATCAAATTTAGTATCTATTTGAAATAATTGTCTTCGACAATCCATGCAACCTCACTATCTCTTCAAAAAATAGTTTTTCTATCTATTGCATTAGATTTTTTCTTGCAAGGTATGAAATGTGTCATTTTAGAAAGTCTGTCAACTACCACAAAGATAGAATAAAAAATTCTCTGAGTTCTAGGTGACCCAAGTACAAAATCCATGCTTATGTCTTCCCAAGGTCTTCTAGGAATAGGAAAAGGTGAACACAATCCCAAATTCTAACTAGTTCCTTTTTCTACTTGATAAAGTCCACAAATTTTCTCAAATTTATGAACATCGTTATACATCCACGTCCAATAATATCTTTCAGCAATCAAATTTAGTGTCTTATCAATGCCAAAATGTCTAGTAAGTCTACCACTATGCTTTTCTTATATGTTGTTACTCCTCATATATCCTCTAGGTATGCAAAGTTGAATTCCTTTGAACAACATATCATCTTGAATGAAATAGTCAATCCACTTATCTTGTTTAGTTGTCAAGTGATGCTTACAAGCTTTCCAAGGTTCTGCAAAATCAAGGCTAGTTTCATACAAAGTCTTCAAATTATCAAAACCAAACACTTGAACCTTCATTTCTATTTGAAAACACCTTCTTCTACTCAAAGCATTAGTAACTTTGTTTGATTGTCCACTTCTATGTTTCAACACAAAAGTGAAATTCTACAAAAATTCTACCCACTTCATATGTCTCTAATTCAGTTTGTTCTGACTTCTAATTTACTACAAGGCCTTATGATCTGTATTCAAGATAAATTCCCAAGGCATCAAATAATGTCTCAATTTCTTCAAAGCTTGAACAATACCATAGAACTACTAATCATAATTTTAGTATTTGGGTAAAAGTACAAAGTTGTGTCACCTTTTAGGCTAGCTTATCAAAATGACTAAATTTGAGTATTTCTATCCATTTTTTTTTCTAACATATGATCTAGATAAATTTATTCTAGCTAATTTCAATATGGTCTCACACTTTTCTAGTTGGAAATGTCTATTAAATGCATGTTTTATACTTGTTTGTATCCAATTACTAAAGAAATAAAATTATTTCAGAAAACTGACATTTCAATAATGCTTACTATTTTTTATGATATTTTTTTAGTAACATATAAACACCATTTTATAGAGCTCAAAGTCAAGAATGTTCCAATGTAGAGTTTATAGTGTTTTAACTAGATATAGTATATTGTAATTAAAAAATTCTTCAAGTATGTATTTTAACACTCGAAAAGATGTCAATTTTGAGAAATAAAATATTATTAAATCATATTGGAAAAATTTAAAAATTATATGACATTCTAGAGGAGAGAGTAATTTTCTAGAATGTATAATTTTTCTTCTAGTTAGAATAGATTTGTTTTTAAAAATGTGGTGGGAGATGAAAACTATCAATTTTAGGTAAGTTGAAATTTGAATCATTATAAAAGAGAAAATATAGGTCTAAAGTCAATTTTTATTTTTGATTATTCTAGCTATATATATTATCTATAACATAGTCTGAGTTCAAATGGAAATAAGTTTATTTCTATATTGTGATGGGAACTAAATCCGTAATTTTTAGTGTTTTTTATCAATTAAAAAATTACCTATAAAAAATAGGAAAATATATCAATTCTTATTTCAAATAATTATTAAAAATTATAATCTTAAAATTCATCCATTTTTACACATTCCATTAGTTTGCTTCATTTTCAAATTCTAAATAGTAATACCAATTTTATGTCATTGAAGGTGAACAATTGTACTTTTGTTAGCCTTTTCCTTTACAAAAGGGTGACACAGGTTTGTGCTTTTACCCATTTTCTTCTAGCATTATTCACTTTCTCACTAAAGAAAGCTACAAGTCTTCCTTCTTGAATCAAAACATCTCTAATTGCATTCCCACTAGCATCATAGTCTACTTCAGAAACCTTAATAAAATTAGGCAAAGAAAGTGTAGGCAACTCTGCAACCTTTTTCTTTAATGTTTCAAAACTCCTATTTGCTTCTTATGTCCACTTAAAATTCCATTTATCTACTCTCATGGTCTCTATCATAACATTACATACTGAAATAATTTTTTTGATAATTTTTCTATAAAATATTACCAATCCATGAAATGATCTAAATTCTCTAACAATCTCAAGTGTAGTCCATTCCAATATAGCTTTTACCTTTTCAAGATCTATCTTCAAACCATTAGCAAAAATCACAAAACCAATATATACTATCTCCTCTTTCATAAAAGAATATTTCTTCAAGTTAATCAACAACTATTTCTCTTTCAACCTCTATAACACTTGTCTAATATGCTCAAGATGTTCCTCTTTAGTCTTACTAAAAATCAGTATGACATCAAGGTATATGATCACAAATTTTCCCAAAAATCTCTTCAAAACTTCATTCATCAATCTCATGAAAGTTATAGGTGTATTAGTCAAACCAAAAGGCATAACTATCCATCCATACAAACCTTCATTAGTCTTAAAAGAAGTTTTCCATTCATCACCTCCTCTGATTCTGATATGGTGATATCCACTTTTGAAATTAATTTTGGTAAAGTATCTAGCTCCACTTAAACAATCCATGATTTCATCAATTCTAGGCAATGGAAACCTATATTCACCATGAACTTATTGATAGCTTTGGAATCAATGCACATTCTCCATTCTTCGTTGGTACCAATACAATAGGTACCACACAAGGACTCAAACTTTCTCTTATAAAAGCTCTCTCAAGCAACTCTTGTACTTGTCTATTCAATTCAAAATTTTGTGTAGGGTTTAGCCTTAAAAAGTAAAGTCCACCAAGATAACGGGGGACGTTTGAATTAGGTTATGCAATTAAAACAATTATCTTTAACCTTATTAAATTTGAAACATGTAATCAATAACCACAACAACCACAAGAACATAACCATACACAATAACACCATATTTGTTAACTAAGGAAACCCTTGATTAGAGGGAAAACCCTAGTGGGGATGTCACCCACAAAATGATGTACTAATATATAAGTTCCTTGCAAGAGGATGGACCTTGTTAGGAGTCAATAAAATACATTCAATACATATCAATCCCTATTAGGAGACTTTGAATCCCTGTGAGGATATTTCAACCTTGTTAGGAGTTATAAAATGCAGAAGGATCCACTATCCAAATATCTTCAGGGGCAAGGCCACCAAACTCACTAACCAACTGGCCTTATTATTATTCCTTCTTGAATAATACCAAATGATCAATTTTCCACTAGCACTCTCTACCAAATATAATCACTTCAATCTCTCACTATGCCTCTATTGCATCAAACACTTCTCTTATCTCAATATTAGGTTCACTAGATCTTTTATCCAAATTCACATACTCACATCACATAGAATCCCTTAAACTACTTACTCACTTAAAATTCACAATCCACACTTACAATTTGAAATTACTTACCATATATTCACTTAATTACAAGGAAACCAACTTTCCTTTATACCAAGTCCTAAAACTAATTATTGAGTCAACCTTGAGGCTTTCTCAATTTATAATAACAATAGGATCACATTAAGATAATACAATACATGGTAAAATACATCTTTTCATAATTAAATAACACTCTCAGCTCATAGTCTTCACAAATATTCACACATTATACTTAGCACACTTAACCACACCATCTTCATCATGCCTTATTCCTCTGTGTAACTTCTCTTAACCATATTATATCTCTACTAGGAGATATAATCCAATTACCAAGAGCTGCTTCTCAATAACTTTGCTAGAAATTTGTCATCAATAAATATTGAATAACTTGTTAGAAATAGATAATACTAAGAGAGGGGTTGGGGGGGGAGGCGGGCTACAATGTTTTTCCCACAACTGAATATAGTTGATTACTTTATAACTTTTATATGAAAGTAAACCAACAATGCTGAACAATAAATATAACCATGCACATAGATAATTCATAACACCATTATTTGTTAACTAGGGAAACCTTGGCCAAGGGAAAACCCCGGTGGGGATGATACCCACTAGATGATTCACTAAAAAATAGGATCCTGTTAAGAATATTGACCCTATTAGGAGTCTATGAAGTACAAATAGTGTCTTGAGTCCCTATTAGGAGACTAGGCCTTGTTAGAAGCCTCAACCCTATTAGGAGTTGATATAAAAAATACAATGTATGCAAGAAGAGCCCACTTCCCTAACATGCAATTATACAATTCAATTCTTCACAAGAATAGATATACATACAATACTTGTTGTCTGTTGTACTTCACACTTGTTCTGACCATACATCAAAATTATCATCACACAAGGCTCACAAATCTTTCAAGATTTCTATACAATAGTTTTCATCACATAACACTTGCTCATCTATCATAGATAGCACACTTATCTACATAAGATAAGATATTTACTTATACCTTGCATAATTACAAAACTCTGCTCAGTCAACTTTCATGTGTTCACATGCTTGACATGATATAAATAGCTTATAGAATAATATCTACATAGTTATCTCATCATAACTTAGTAATTATTTCATAACCAAAATAATTCCTAAGGCCGTACAATCTAATTCCCCGCTATGCTCTATTCTACACTATTAAATACCCACACTAGTACTTTAATCATAACTCATGCCATACTATACGTACACATCTGTGCATTGGTACATGTCATCATGCTACTGTCATGAATATTTCCCCAACTTCACATGAGATGAATCTCAATGATTCATTCGTACGCTTAACTTCTGTACTCAGTGCTGCTGTAAATTGTCTAACACTTATACAATTTTCTAACTCTAAATGCATAAATGAAATGTTAAATGTATGTTGCAATAAATGAAAACCATCAAGACACCTATTTGACCATATTTCCAAAAATCTCCCCCTTTAGCATTGATGTCATACATAACAAAAATAAATAAAAGTAACTACACACAATTTCCTTGAAAACATAACGATTTTATTCATGTTTTGATGGATCATTACATTCCTTATCACTCCTTTATATAGATACATACATAATCTCCCCCTTACATATACATATACATCTATACAATTTTCCTTCTTCATAATACTCCCCCTTTTACATCAATGGAAAAGGTGCCAAAATTTGTATATAAAAATTTGGGTGTTTTGCTGCTGATAAACCTATTAATCTGGAATTTTTTTTTTGCATAAATTGTTAATCTTAGATTGGTTTTGACATTTGAGTGCCAACACACTTAACCAATTCTCAAGATGATGCCAAGTATAATACATAAGCCAAGCTACAGTGTATGCCAAGCCAGAGAATTCAATAGGTGCTGAGTGAACTTCAGGTGCCAAGCAATCTTTAAGTGCCAAGCAAAGTTCAAGTGCCAAGCAAAGTATAGATGCCAAGTGAAACAAAATTACTATAGGAGTTGAGTGAGGTATTTTTCCTACATGTGTTGAGCATCAACAACTAGTAAGTGCCAAGTAGCACAGAATCAACATATGAGTTTGTACCTTCACAAACTTAGATGTAAACCATTTTTGGAGTCGACATAGGATGAATCTCGAAGGATCTTGAAGATAAGATTGAATCTTTTGCATTGCCTATGCAATCAACATGCAACCAATAAGAAAAATGGAGAAGGCATGCAACCAATAGGAAAAGTGCATGAATAAAGTGGGAAATGAAGAGTAAATATTGATCATAGATTCATACCTAACCCTAATTCTTTGAAATCTTTAAAAGGAGGAAGATACCCCATTGTATATGCACATATGAGAATTGTATGTGTGAACTATAGTGAAATTCATAAGGGATTTTAAAGACGTAGATAGAGCAGAACAACATTGCAATATCCAGTTGATCAAGAACAGAGCATCAGAGTTTCAAAGAGTAATATAACAGATCAAACAAGGATCAGAGTGGTCAAAGCAGAATAAGGATATGGAATTAGCAATTGAGGATTGCAAGTCATCAGGTCAAGACTTTTTAATACTCTCTAGCAATTGTATTAGATATGGAAATCCTATAGACTTAGGTTGGCTTAGCAGCCATTTGTAAATCCTTTAATAGGGTGGCATTCCAAGTGAATGTACTAAAGTCCTTTAACCAGGCCTACTTTTAGTAGGGTAGTGAAATCCTTTAACCAGGCCACATTTAACAAGGTGTAAAGTCTTTAACAGGACATGCCTTCCACATGGTAGACCATTGGAAGTGGTCAAACATTGTAACCTTGAATAGTTACACATTATTGCAGTGATATTTTGTGGGTGTTATCCCCACCCCAGTTTTGCCTTCTCATTTTGGAGGGTTTCTAGGTTACCAAATTTGTGTGTTATCTATTTTCATGCATGTCTTTTACTTTCATGTTTATTAGATGAATTAGATGTATGTGTATAATATTAGTTGAAAAAATTTGAAAAGGTTAAAGTTAGTTACTTCTGATTCCCCCCCCCTCTTAGAAGTAAATCTTTCCCCCTATAAATTCAACCTAAATAACCTTTATTCCTTCGATCTCTTTCTTCCAGTTCTCCTTTATTGTCTATGAGATAATGATTAGTGCACAAAGTGCATAGGATGTCACTTCAACTACACTCAAAGTATAGGTAAAGTTGTCATAGGAATCCTTAACTATAAGACATTCCTTAAGTTGCCTCTGCAAAATGCTAATTTTTGATGATTTTTTTTTTCTAAGACTAGAGAATCTCCTTTCTGCTTTCTCTTTATCAAATTTCAAGTCTCTGATCATGCCATGTATCTTCTACACTTTTTCTCCATAGTCTTCAATACTAGATTCTAGGAGTTGTTACTTGACAATTAGTGTTTCAAATTCACTTAACCTACCTTTTATCTGACTCTGAAAGTTTGCAAGGTACTTGTATGACTACATACATTTTCCATACAATATTTTCCCTTCATCAATATGCTTTCTCAGTTCCTTGATTTTTCCATCAAGTTCTTTTAGATCATTATACACATTTGTGC
This sequence comes from Cupressus sempervirens, assembly GCA_028749045.1. Classification (NCBI taxonomy): domain Eukaryota; kingdom Viridiplantae; phylum Streptophyta; class Pinopsida; order Cupressales; family Cupressaceae; genus Cupressus; species Cupressus sempervirens. Next base: position 673,593,300 of record CM053788.1, on the reverse strand, counting down.
ACACTGTGTTAAATAGGGCTGCATCATGTCTTACTCGAGCTTGCACTAAAGCTACTTTTGCTAAAGTTGTGAATTCCTTATCAAAGGTTTTCATCAACTCCATGGCCTTTGTCTACAAGTTTGGAATAGCTATAGTTGTAGTAACTATCTTTTGCATTCTATCCAAGACTTCAGTTAATGTCTTCTCCAAAGACTTTATTGATTTGTTCTTCTCAAACAACTTATTTAAAATGCTCATCAATCATTTTTGATCTTCATTGTCTAATGTCACTACTGTTGCTACTAATGGATTGGCTTCTGAATCTGTAATAGATACAATTGTTGGAGCTACATTAGGTATGACAACCTCATGTTGGAACATCACTTTTCCTACTTTTGTCTCCACATATTTTAGATTGGGCAAGAATACTGATTCTTGCATCACAATCTTCCATTTTTGCTTGAGTTCAAAGTCTTCATTTGAGTTCTTCCTTATCTCTTCGTCTTTCCTTTTCTTTGCCTCATCTACTTTCTTTTTCTTTTCTTCTTCATCTCTCTTCTTTCTTTTTCTTCTCTGCCTCTTCTCTTTGTATCTTTTCCTTTCTTATTTCCTTTGCCTCTTTCTTATTTTCTTCTTCTTCATGATCAGAACTAGTGTATTTTGTGATATTGCCAACAATAGTTTGGCCAAATGCTGCAAAAGGATTTTCTTTTGTATCTACAATTATTTTTGTACTATCCAATTCCATGGTTTCAATACCCATAATGTTATAAGGTGGTTAGAGTGCCTATTGTGTCTCCTTTGCTTCTTCCTTATCACTGGAAGGTGTACCTACTTGTACATACATTGGACTCTTAGGTTTAGATTGCACACTCACCTTAGGCACTAAGGTCATGTATTTTATTATTGCCTCCTCTGTTTCTTACCTAATGTCCTCATAATTGCCTCCCATTAGAAGAATTTTTCTTCTTTTGTTCCTCAGCAAGGGCTCAATACCCTTCAAAATTCTATCTGATTCCTCCTTAGAATCAACATCACATAGTTTATTTATTGTTGTGATCCTTATATTCATATCTTCCTCTACTATTATCTTTTTCCTATTTACAAGCGTATTATACAGATCTTTTGGTATCTTATTCTATATATTCTCAAACCTTTTGTTCCTCAAAATCATGTTCCTTATAATGACATTTTCTAACTACCCTCTATCCATATTACTATACAAATCATAATATTTATTCAACTGTACAAAATTTTCATCATTAATAATTTGCGTTTTAAGGTTTTCTACCTTTGGCTTCCATGTTTTCTTTCCAGCTACTGTTCTTCCTTCTTGCGCATTCTGGACTACTAGTCTATCATCTGTTTCATCCTCTAATTCCTCATAATCACTAACTTGCATTGTTTTTCTTTTCTTTCTAGGTCCGCTAGTGGTTTTCTTGACCCTTTTCTTGGTTTCTGGTGCAAGTTCATGCTTCACCTTCACCAATCACTCTGATTTCCTTTGTGCAATAGATGATTCAACCTCTGGTTGTCTTGTAGGTTGATCATTCCTTATTCTGATTGGTTGCATTGGTGCAACTACTGCATATGGTGCAATTGGTGCTTATGCACATGGTTGTGCTACTGTCACACCCTCTAAAGGTCCTACAACTACAATAGGAGTTTCTTCCAACACTTCAGTCTATCCTCTGGCCTTCATCTCTAGTGCAATACTTTTTATTTAATCAAACTCTTTCCTAGTCATGCTTGATTCCTTAAGGATGGAATTTATCTCTTTTTCTACCTTTTTCTTTCTTTCTTTGCTATATAGTTCAGACTAAACTATTCTCATTTTCTCCTCATATGTTCCCCATCTAGGGCACTCTGTATCCTTCTCATATTCAATGATAATCTTTGCATACCCTTCTATGAGTTCTCCACTCATCTTATATCCCATAGGCTCTATAAATTTGACTCTTGGTATTACTGCTTCCATGCAGATGTTGTCTATTTCCACCATGAAGCATAACTCTTCCTTGTACTTTTGTACCATAGAGGGAGGTATCCTACATCTCTATTTCATCTTAGTCTAAAATTTCTTCATCATTCTATCGATTTCAACATCTCTGACATTTTTGAGCTTAGATCTATAGCATTGAGTTGCCATCTTCATCACACACTCACTGCTATCCCAACTTATCAATCCATGAAAATTCCTTGTAGCATAGAAGAATATATGAGTCAACAAGGACTCAAACCTAAAAACTACATTCTTAGTTTTCTTAATCTTTGCAATGTTATCCAACAATGAAAATCTGATAATCTTGCACAAATTTACCTTTCTTCCTTGCATAGCCATTTCATAAGCTACAAGTAGAAATCTAGCTAGTAAGAAGTTAATTTTGGATCCATGATTTAACTTGTACCCTAAAATCTTGCTTAGTAATTTTACTTCTTTATCTTGAATGGAATCTACCTTCATGTTTCTTCCATGAAACCTTGTGTTTAGGTTCATCTCTACTATCTTCCTGACATTCTCATTAACTAGATTGAAACCTTTATTACTCAATCCTGTGACCTTGTGAATAAGGTCATTGTTAATAACAATTTGTGCATCACCTAGCCACAACATATCATCATGTACCCTACTCAAAATGATTCGGGCCCAATCATGATTGTCAAACTCTATATAAAACATATACCTTACCAAATTCAAATATTCTAGGTGTGCATACTCAGACTTCAAGGATAAGTCATTGTTGCACATGGTTCCTAGGTCTCGATGAATTTTCTTTTTCATCGCCTATGCTCTCTATTTTACAGTGAATATAAATTCTTATATCCTTAACATGCAACACTATTTTGGAACTTGCAAAAATGTGCCCAATGGATCATCCAATAATGAAACAAATGGATGTTTCTTAAACTCATATCCTGGTCTATCACTCACATCATACACATTTTGACTACCCATTAAAATTGTGACTATAAACACTGAAATACTAGATTCAAACTTAACAAAATACCTTTAAAATGTGATTTAGGGATTTTGCAACTTTCTACTTTACAATCTTCACTCCATACTTCAATTCTCTATCAAATCTATCTTCAATTCACTCAAGACACTTCACATAAACAAATGGTACATACAATCTTGCTTGTGATCCTTAAATCATTTCAAATCATACTACACATTAAATGCATATCTACCATAGATTCAAATGCTATCTCTATATAATAGTAAGCTTGATTTCTCAATTCCTTTTTACTGTGATCATATCAAGACTTACACAATTGACCATAGCCTTCTCTCTATGTCCTTAACCTCTTGTTAACTGTGCAACTTCTAAATCTCTCTCTAACATCAATTCTAGCTAAGAAATGCACTACCACAACTAAAATTACTTAATTTAGATAGGATGAGTCACAAACAATCTGTGACTTCAATGTCTTATCAGATGCATCAAAAAACTATTCCTCCAAAATTGTATAAGAGCTTTCTAGATCATTAGCTATCACAAATGCTTCTTTCAATTCATCAACATGTTCCTTAATTGCTTCCTTTTGACTGTTGTCACTACCATTAACATTTCTTTTGTCATTTCTATTGTTGTTCCTTAGGTTATTTAGATTCTTGTTAAAGTTCCTTTTGTCCATTCTAAAATATCTCGTCATATGTTTGAAGTTATTATATAACTGACATACACGTGCATTTCTTCTTTGATTATTTCCATTCTAATTCTCAAGTGCTCTACAATTCATTACAATGTGTCCAAGATTGTTACACTTGTAACACACGAACTAGTTCTTCTCTACATTAGATGTCTCTCCATCATTGGATTTTTTCTGTGATCTTCCTCTTTCATTTCCTATAGGGTTAGTATTCCTAGACAATCTACTATTTTCATTATTAGCATCAAACTTAGGTTTCTTACATTATATTACCTTATGTCCATAACCATGACAATTATAACAATACAAATTAGTAATGGGTTAAAAATATTTACCTTTGCAATATCTTTCAATGTATCCAACCTCATTACATATGAAGCATCTACCTTTGAAATTACATTTTACTTTCTTGGGTGGTTCATCTAGCTTAGGTTTATCAACTTGCTCTACTTTCTTAAGTTGATTAGGTTTAGCTAACAAATCAATTAATTCTACTTCCTTTGATACTTCAGTAGATGTGCTTGATTCTACCTTACTCAGATTAGATTCCTTAGGGAATTCAATAACTGGATATGGTTCTCTTTTGATTTCAACTTTCTTGGCTGATTTCTCTCCAATCATATATCCAAGTCCTAGTGAAATATCTATTGATCTATCTTTTCACTACTGGAATAACATTTCTCTAACTATTGTTTAGCTTATGCTAATTCTCCTTTCACAATAATGTTGTACTTTTCTAAGTTAACATGTTCAATCTTGATAGTATTATTGTGGCTTCACAATGTATGCCCCATTTTTTCTAGAGATGGGGACCCCCTAGTTTATTTTTTGGCCTTTTTAGATCCCTAGTTTGGGGTTCGAGTCTTTTTCTAGTGTTTTTTGACCTAATTTGGGCATCGACTAGAAAACATGGATTTCAAAAATTAGAGTTTTTGGAGGGAGAAGACCTTTTTTGCAAAAAAAAGAAAGGCACACCTAGTGTGCCAAAGAATGTAAAGCAAGCATCACCCCCCTTTGATGATGCGCAGATGTGTAGCAGTGCACTTGTGGAGCACCAAAGGTGCATGGGGGTCCCCAAGCCTATAAAAACTTAGTGGGCACACTGCTCTTCTCACTTTATTCTCACTCCAAGTTTTTTATCGTCACAACTCTATAGCTCAGTAGGTGTGCTCCTGCACTCCCCATATCTCCCCCACTTACACATTAAAGACAACATAAATATAAAAACACCCAAAGGTGTACATCAGTGCACCTACCTGGGTGTGTTGCTACACACCTTCATTACATAAAACTTAAGAAAATTAAGGACACAGTTAAAAATTACTTCATTTAAGGTGCACTTCTACACACTCTTAAAAAAAAACATCCTTTGTGTGCTAAAACAAAAGAAGGGTGTGCAATAGAACACCCCATGAGGTGCACTATTGCACACCCATACATTAAAACTTTGTTAAGTATAATGGTGCACCAGGTGCACCTATTAGGTGTGCCAGGTGTGCCCTTTTTTACAAATAAGAGTCATCAAGTTATGTTTTTTGGTTTTTTTGAGCAATTAAGTTTTTCGTTTTTATCTAAGCTAGTGTTAGGGTTTGAATTGATCGATATTTCTTTGACTTTGGGCTAATAGATGTGTTTTTTTTTAATGCAGATTCAATGGCATCTTCATCATCTTCCATTGCAACAAAGATGGCCCCAAAGCCCATGGTATTCAAGTTTCAAGGTGTTTCGACCAAATCACGATTTCAGGATGATCACTCAGAGATCTGGAACACTGAATTAGGTTGCACAGATTTGGGAGCATTCTTGACACTATGCAACACACCAACATAAATGTCTCTAATAATTTTTGCATTCATTCAATCTAGGCTTGTCAGTTCAACATCACATCCAATGTTAGTGTAATCTTCATAGTTAATCATGAGATTAGTAGAGAATTATGTTCTTGAAGAAAGGGTAGTCAAGAGCATTACTAGAGAGATCATCCTCGATCTTTGACCCAAGAATATTGAGAAGGTGTTCCATCTCCCAAGAGTAGATCAATTCATCATATTAACCTATCAAAAAGTTGAGAGATGGTATAGGGAACATGTTGATGAATCTTCTAAAACATCTAGTCTTCATACGTCATTGAGAAGACTCCTCTAGGGCGGAAAGATGGAAAAGTGGACATGACATGAGGATATATGAAGGAATATATTGGATATTTGATCATACTCTTGAGTGGAGTTATGGGTTTTCTGGCAGCTGGACACCTGAACATTTTTATGGTGCATTTTATTGATACAATCAAAACAATAGAGATGCTAATTGATTGGTCTTCCATTCTCAGTGAGAACTTGGGTGAGCAGCTAGTGGTGGTGAAGAATAACAATTTTCTTAACATGAAATCATACTTTGTGTACTTATTAGACACAAAGGGCAATAGATTATCCAGGGCTCTATAAGAAGGGTAGCATGGAAGATGCAAATTCATGGCCCTACATTGTATATCCTTAGATGGTAAAGAAGAGGCTCTTATAGAAAAGCAAGGAATATAGGAATGTAAATGATGCTTTCATATTCACAATAATCCAATTCATCAAAGAAGATTATGCGAAAAGGATGTCAGAAGCAACTGCTAAGATATCAGAGGTTGAAGCTATTACATCCAGTATAGAACATTTACCTATTTGAGGGTAGTAGGTACAACTATCAATCCTAAGAAGCTCCCAAGATATCCAAGCGATAGGCTTATACTCTTGGAGATTGCTTGACAACTCTTGTTTGCATACGATAGAGTAAGGATACATCAAAAAGTAACATGGACATGGCCTATTGCAATAGGATTGTTCAGTGTGGATTGGAGACAAGACATTTTGTCTTTTGAGTGTGAATGGGATCAACATCCCTTAGAAGAATATAATTCTCCATGGCCCTATTTTGATAACATTGGAAGGGTGCAACATCTAGATGGTAAGACATTTCAACATGAAGATGCGATTGAGGATCAATGGATGAATGTAGTGGATGACTACGATATTCGCATAAGGGATTATTGTAGGATGACTCTATATCTAGCAGAAAGAGCTTTAAAGATGAAGATTCCATTGAAGATTGTGCAACAAGATATAGAGGATCTACTCGATCCATTGTTAAACAAAGATAAGATTGGGGATAGACCTACTATGAATGTTGAGGTTGATAAAGAAGAAAACACAGACATCAATCACAGAGCAAGACATGCCATCAAATTGACAAAGGATTGGATCAAGAGACCTTTCAAACTTGATCTAATTCCTCAGAAAGTGTTCTTTCATGCTCAAGCCTACCCAACTAGAGTTCAAGGGGCTAAGGTCACAATGCCTACATTTATAGCCTAGTCACTAGTGAGACTAGAAATTGTGCACCAACTTGATAGGCTAGTTGGATATTATAGGGCTCAGAAAGGAAAAGGTAAAGGAAAGAGGAAGAGGACTTCTCCCCAACAAGCTGAGCCATAAAAGCAAGTGACTCAAGCACCTCCATAGTAGGGAGAAGAAGATGTGCAAGGATCAAGAAATGTGGAAGCCACACAAGCACAAGATGATCCTCAAGTGCCGCTAGTTGAACAAGGCCAAGGAGAAGTAGAGATTGAAATACAAGAAGCTCTTTCACAAGAAGTACAAGCTTCTCCCTCCATGGCTAAGAAGAGAAAGATCACGACTCCTATTAAGAGAAGAAAAAAGGTTATGAAAAGAGCGATTCCTTTCCCATCATTCCTTGAACCTATCCTAGAAGAAGCAAAAGAATAGGATGATGAGGACAAAGAGGATAATTTACCTTTAAACTAGAGGACTCATCTTGCAAGAGCACGAAAGTGGATAGGAGAAGAAGCTCCATGTTCATGCCACCACCCATTCCTAAGCAAGATATTTAAACTAAAACATCAAAAGATGAGATGCAACAATGGATAGATGAGTAGGATGTGGAGGGCACTGATATCTTTAAGATGTCAGATTTTGATTTCATGCCTGTTAGTAAACAGTTTTTCCTTTCAACAAGAATTACAGAACATGACTCAATACACTCGAAAAGAAAGACAAAATATACTAACAGATGGATAGATTATCATTTTATTGATAATCCTCCTCTGAATTGAGAGGTATAGCTCCCTCACAAATGATATTCAATGAATATGATACTTGGTTGTGCCTTTAACCTGAAGACACAAAAGGGTTTCTAACATCCGCCCATCAACATTAGGTGAATGTGATTATCAAATTTATGAATAAAGAAAGGAAGACAAATAAATAACCTTATGATTACTTATTCAACTTCCCACATTGCATTACAGAAGAGTTAAGAGGGGTTGTAGGTATTAGCATGCAAAAAATGCAAATGCATCAATCATAAGATTACATACATCACAAATTTGATGTAATGGATATCACTGTGTCTAAAATAGGGAAATAAAAGACCATAAGATCCTTTAAACCAGAAATATGAGTGTACAGACTATAGAATCAAACACATGCATATCCTCTTTATTTCAGAAACATAATGGAATAACAATAGTATTATCACATTATCACATCCTTCCATTACAAACAGACTACAAAACCAATCTCTCTTGCCCTGAAGCAGCTGTAGAACTTGCTCCAAAATAGAAAAAGAACAACCCTCCCTTTTTTCGAACCAGAGCTATCTTCTCACCTGTTATAGCAACTGTAGAACTTCTAGCCTAGAAAAGAAGAACCCTTTGTTTAACCTTCTCCTTTCCCTGTATACCCCCTTGAATTCCCTTGTAACTAATTCTTGGGAATAACCAATTCCCTCCACCTTCTCAAATGCATGGACAGAGATGTACACTCGAAATTATTAACAATTCATAATTTTTCACTTTCTCAGATTAGGCCCATAATATCTATCATGTTTATCAATATTATGTTATTTATGAAAAAAAGGGTGTAGGAATTATTATTTCTTTCATGGCACATGTCATTCCTAGAATGAGCCATCATTAGGGAACTCTTGTCTGCCGCTAACATTCCTTATTTCATATTCAGGTTTCTTGGTCACTTTGTAGGCAAACTGTCAGTATCTTCTTGGGTCTCATGCATCATCAAGTGTATGAAGATAAACTCCATAAGTTATTTTGATTAATACTTGTTCAGGCTTAGAATTTAGAAAGGGATGCTTCAAGAGGATGAATGGGAGCCCAAAGAGAGTAAAATTATAAAACTTTTCTTGAAGCACATCGTGCGAGAGATTGGCTTGGTGGTTCCCATTAAGTGTTTGAAGATCTTTAACCACACACTGTCACAAAATGAATGTGACTTGCGATCTCTGTGAATTGGGCTCTTTCTAATATCAATTCACTACAGTTGAGTTGATTATATTGAGATCTTCTTGTCAAATGAGCTACAGTCATCCTCAGGTGATATGAGTGCACTTTGCATGTTATTAAAGATCCGCTCCATAGTTTGCAAAACAAAAACCTCCAAACAATACTCTCTGTCAACCTCAACCCGATCTTTTCTATTTTCCTATCTGCAAGCATTATTGGAAATTGGGAATGTGACAATAACTGATATGCTTTCCCATTTCATTCCATGCGGCACTGAGGGATTCGATTCTTTGTATAACTTTAAGAAAAGTCTGCAACAACTGATAATAGAAGAGCCTTCATCTTGGCATGGTGGCCATAGTCTCTGTTTTGACATGGTCTCCAAAATTATATCAACAACACTTTATATTTTTGCACTTAGGAATAACCTCTATTGAGAGTCATCTTGAATGGTATGATGAAAGTTTTCTCTAACCCAGATACTGCATGATGGTAGCTGAGCATATTGGAAGTGACATTAGGAATGTCGATAAAGGTCAAGCTCAACACTATGCATGCAAGATGTTATTTATTATAACATTATTGCATTCCATGCAACCTGACACATCACTTGTAGTTTGTATCACTTATTATTCCTTGCGACTCTTCAATGTGCCTATGATCTGCATGTGGCCTTCATACTATAACTTTTGCTAAGAAATCCCAAGCTCAAGAATTGACACTTCATGAGCATGTTGGAGATTAAAAACTCGGGGATGTGCATATGACTATTTCCATTTACCTCTCGGAAGGCTTATATCACTGTCATGCACACACATTAAATCTTTGCTTTGTTTTTACTCTCCATACTTTACATAACTGCCCCGAGTATGATTTTGATTATCCATATTTGGGACTTGGTGAGTCTTTACTAGAATTTCTACACAATACATTATTTGATGATGAGTCCACTATATATGAATCCACTCGATCTCCCTTGTTCTATTAGATGTTCCCCAAATTGAGTTATTTGGACTAAAACCCATGCTAGCAATAATAGGAAGTATTCTATTTGTGCTCAACTGTGACTCCAGTGTTTATCCTTACTGACTTTGCCATAACATAAATTACCATGAGTCCCATTGCACTGTTTGTGACTTTTAACCATGTCTCTGTCCATACCAATTTCTTCTTTATAACAGGTAGAATATTCTAACTAGATGCATGCTTCATAGTTAGATTGTAAGCAATCTTGGATAGTGGCTGCAACCTTCAAATTGAGCCATGTCATGTGCAATACTTACTTTGTATGAATTGGGTTTCTGAATCTACACTTCAAGATATGGCAAGGTCGATCGCAGAGTTGGAAATTTGAGCCTTGATTTTGCTAACCTGAACTTGAAGTCAAATTTGAAACCTTTGCTTCAAGTTCGAGTTCAACTCAATACAAGTATGTTGCACCTATAATTATTTCTTTGAACTTAACTCTAAATCTAAAGTTGAACTTTGGTCTGAATTTGATGATTCAACTTTGACATCTCTTTAAGATACTATTTTCTTCATAGATCATAGTTCATAAACCATCATCAACAATTAAAAACCAATCAAAATTGACTTTGCAGAGTTAGCTTGGGATTTTAGAATGTGGGTGTTAAAAGCAGGGTAACAATGCCCATGAGTACTGAATTGGTTGGGAATAAGATAAGAGACACTCCAGTCAATCAACCTCAACAAGAGGATTGGAGTCAGCTACCACCCAAATCACAAGGACCCGAGGTAGTTCTATCATCCCAAGTGCAAGTCACATGATGTGTAGACAAGGGGTCGGCTACTCTTCTTCCTCCAAACAATGAAGAAGAACAAGTCCAAATTGGACAAGAGGAAGAGCCAAAAAAAATATCCATCGATGAAGTGTCAGAAGAAGGGCAAATAAGTGAGCAACCTCAACAAGCTTCCCAAGACATAGAGGTGAGAACTATGGATTCCACAGATATAGAGACTCCCAACACAGATCTCTTGAAGAAGGAGAGGACTCCAGAAAGCAAAGATAAGGGAAAAGGCATTGCTAAAAAAACTCCTTCGTCCTCAAAAGCAAAATTTCCATTGGAGAATATCCCAAGGTGGCTAAGGAAAGAAGTAATAAGTAATAAGAAGAAATAATTCACTACAGAGGAAAATGATAGAATGGAATTTATAGAAGTCCTAAGGAGGCCTAAATCACCCCCAAAAGATGCACGAACATTAGCATTCATCATGAGTGATCAGATCTAGGACTTATTTTCTAATGTGGCTATGCCTTCTCCACATTCAAATATTGAAGAATTGACTCCATAGGATTATTAGATTAAGGAGGTTATGCTTGGGAAGCCTACCTTGGATACTCCTAAAATGATGGTTACAACAAGGATTAAAGAAGTCTTTAGGAGCTTAGAACAGGAGGGGGTAGAATTAATAACACTTCGGTGACAAAATGAGATCCTAAAAGGATATCAAAGTGAAGTTGTTGGTCCTTTAGATCCCACAAACCCCGAGGAAACCTTGAACATAGAATTGAGAGAAGAGATAGGGGTATAGGCCAATTGGATCCATTTTTGAAAGCTTGTCAGCAATGGCGAGAAAGTTTTGAGGAGAAAGGTGTACAAATTATTCAAGGAAATCTGAAGCTGTTACACATCATGCAGGATAATGTGGAAAGGCTTGTGGCCATTTTGAATCAAGATTTTGGTTTGATGGATTAAGTACATACCTGGGCCAAAGATTTGTAGGTATTACAATAAATTAAAGGCCAAAGGTATCAGATGTCGATGGAAGTGTGTAAAACTAAGGAATTAGACAAGATAGATGATTGGATTGAAAAGATTGCGAATGACAATAAAGTAATGAACACATTTCATGCAGAGATTCATAGGTTCAAGGATCAAACCCAAGAGAAAATTTTGGGAGTTGAGAAGCATTATAGTGATGTGTGTTTAGACATTTTTGAGGATGATGCATGAGAGAAATTAATAAAGGTAGAGATAGTAGTTGAGAAATTTTGAAGAACTTTTGAAGAAACTATCAATGATGATGATATCAGGTAGGCATTCAGGACGAAAGAGGCTTTATTAGATTTGGATGTAAAACTAGGAGATTTTGTAGAGACTTGTATTGAGGTAGGCAACTATAGGCATAAAGAAAAAAAAAAAAATGAAGCCTTAAATTTGCTAGATGTGGCTCAAGTCACTGAGATAATTGATAAATTCATGGGCAAATACCTAGACATAGCTCTGATATAAAGGGGAACAAATCCCAAAAGCCATAATTTCAATTTTGACACTTAGTGAAATTTTGTATTTTTTGGAACATACCTCCAAGGTGCGCTGGTGCACAAGTGCACTTTTTCAATGGTGTTTTGGAAGATTTTGAGAATTCAGAGGTGCACTGATAGTTAACTGCTATTTTTAAAATTAGAGCTTTCCATGCATCGAAAATGCATTCTAACAATAGTTCAACTCCTACAGACACCTAGTAAAGATGGAGCTTGTATTTTTCACCCTTTTAAACACTTTTATATCAACTCATGGCTTTCTCTTTCTTATTTTCTCATGATTTATTTGTTTTATGACATGTAAAGGCTCATGCATCTAATTAATGATACAAATATGGATAGAGTTATACTAAGCACCAGTTAGATAGCTAGTTTGTACATAAATAGGTTTATTTTATTAGTTTAGAAGCATATGATTGCATAAAGATATCTATCACTCTCAACACAAATTGAGGAGAAGATTTCTTATAAATTTAGGAATGTAATATGTATTTGAGGCCTTCATTATTTTGATGTAATAATATATGCTTTTGGTGCTCGCGTTTGGAGTGTAGTATTCTTGCCTAAATGTGTTATATTTTGTGAATGTATGTTCATGAAGTCTAATTGAGCCAACAATTTTATTGCGTTATTTTGATTGTGTGATCTTTTAATTCTAGTGTTTTCTATGGGTCTACAAATTTTGTTGATGTATTTAGTTTGAGAAGAGATCACCCACCGTGTTCCTACATAGCCTTTTGTCTCGCATGAGCGCACTTTATGTGACCTTGTAATTTGATGAAAAGTGGAACATCTTATGGTTACTGAATTCCCCATTGATGATTGCATCGGTGGAATTGAGGAAGCGCTGCTCCCACTTTCATTGGTTACCTACCAATCTTTTCAAAAACTTAACTTGCAGATGCGTTGTTTACATAGTTTATGTCCGTTAGGAATTTACTTTTCATGTTATTTGCTTAATTCTCTTGTTACCCTATCTTCATTATTTTCTTTTATAAACACTTGGTTAATTTAGGTATTCATATAGTTGCATTAATTAAAGAATAGAAAAAAGAAAAATATATTTCCTTTTGTGTGTTTTACTCTTTGAAGTAGAGAACAAATTCTACATCTTATCCAAAGTTATCAAAACCAACAAACACCTCCTCATGAACACTCACATTTATCTTCAACTGAGCAGATTCTAGTAGGTCACAAGATCACCCCAAACCTTAGAGTTGATCCCTATATAAACTTTTCAAGAGAGAAGTTCAAAAGGATTCTTATCATTAAGCATCATGCAAAATAATAGCTCAACAAGTGTCTAGTTCATATGTAACTTGACTTAACTAGAATCTAAGATCTGCATTCTTAGTTTTTAGTTTTGGTTCCTTCTTGCCACCATTTTTCTTAAGACTCAACTTAAGTTCAATGATTTTTAGTTCATGTTTCAAGATCTCATTTTCCTTCTAAAGATCTCCTATTTCATCATTATCACTAATCTCCACAATTGATTCCTCGCTAGATTCCAAATCATCAATCTTGTTTTTTAACTTTCCAATGAAAAATTTCACATCTTCATACCTATCTTTTAGGTTATCTCTTTCTTTAGTAAGAAGGTCAATCTGCTCAAGAGCTTCTTCTAGGCTTTTCTTCAACTTTTCCATATCTTTAGTGATTTTACTTAAGCTATTAAACTTCTTCAAAGTAAATAGGCTCTAATACCAATTGTTAGAAATAGACAATATTGAGAGAGGGGGTGGGGGGGGGGGGGGTCTGAATCAATATTCTACAATCTTTTTCCCACAAATGAATATTGTTAATTACTTTATAACTTGCATATGAAAGTAAACCAACAATGTTGAACAATATATATAAAAATGCACATAGATAACTCATAACACCATTATTTATTAACTATGGAAACCCTGGCCAATGAAAAACCTTGGTGGGATGATACCCATAAGATGATTCATGAAACAATAGAATAATGTTAAGGATAATGACCTTGCTAGGAGTCTATGAAGTACATATAGTGTCTCACATCCCTATTAGGAGACTAGGCCTTGTTAGAAGCCTTAACCCTGTTACAAGTTTCTTCATCCCTATTAGGAGTTGGTAGAACAAATACAATGTATGCAAGAAGAGCCCACTTCCCTAAGATGCAATTATACAATTTAGTTCTTCGTAAGAATAGATATACATACAATACTTCTTGTCTATTGTACTTCACACTTGTTCTGATCATACATCAAAATTCACATCACATAAGGCTCACAAATCTTTCAATCTCTCTATACAATAGTTTGCATCACATAACACTTGCTCGTCTATCATAGATAGCACACTTATCTACACAAGATAAGATATTTACTTATATCTTGCATAATTACAAAATTTTGTTTAGTCGACCTTCATGTGTTCATATGCTTGACATAATATAAATATCTTATGGAATAATATCCACATAGTCAAATCATCATAACTTAGTAATTATTTTGTAACCAAAATAATTCCTAAGGTCATACAATCTAATTCTTTGCTATGCTCTGACATGCACTATTAAATACCTACACTGGTATTTTAATCATAACTCACACCACACTGTCTCTACACATCTGCACACTGGCACACATCATTATGATACTACCATGAATATTTCCTCAACTATGCATGAGCTGACTCTCAACAATTCATCTGCACACTTAACATCTATACTTTGTGCTGTTGTAAATTGTCTAACACTTAGACAATTTTCTAACTCTAAATGCATAAATGAAATGTTGAATGTATGTTTCTATAAATGAAAACCATCAAGACATCTATTTGACCATATTTCCAACATAACTATCAACTATCTTCATATTTATTCATGTTCTCTTAGCCACATCACCATGAATATCTGTAGAACATGTTCTCAATTGCGCTTATCCTCATCTTCAATCCTCAATCCTTGCAATCTCAATCTCTGTTTGCTTCTCTCTCAATCTTCATAGAATCATAAGTATGTTGATATCCATGATAAATATAGTAATGAATGCAACACACAATCATGATAACAATCTCCCAAATTCTCTAGAAATGATAGGATAGTCACCCATAGGAATATCGTCAACAATCATTCATGCTAATAGTCCCCCCTTTGGCATTGATGGAAACATAGATGAAAAAGATCTAGGTTTCATGAATACCAAATATTTATCTCATTTGCAACTGCTCACTATACTCTTTTATTTTCAAATCCTCTTCATCAATCAAATATGAATCTCATGAGAAAATCTCCATCAATGTGCTACTCCCCCATTGATATACTTCTCCATCAATACTCTCTCCATAAAATGTTTGTCATGTACAACTCTCCTCTATTGACATCAATAAAAAATGCATCATTATGTCAATTATGCTGAAAATCAATCTTCAACAAGCTCAAGTTCCCAAAGATACTATGAAATACTAGCTACCAAGAGTCCTTTATGACTCATCTCAATCGCAGATACTCCCCCATAGAGGAAATGTATACTTCAGACATGGCATTGTAAATATATCTACTATCTACTCCTTTAATTGATATACTCTAGTATGATGTCCTTCTTTACAAATTTCTCTCTCAAAACATGATATTTAATAGATATGTTCTTTGTCTTAGAATGTAACACATGATTCTTAGACATACTCACTATACTTGTGTTATCACAATGTATGATAATAGGCTCTGTAAACTCATCTCCAAATTCCTTCAACATCTACTTCATCCACATGATCTTATTACAATTATTTGCTACTACTACATATTCTACTTCTAGTGTGTTGTGTGAAATACAATCTTGTTTCTTTCTTAGCCAATAAACCAATATTCCTCCTAAGAAAAATGCTCCACCACTTGTACTCTTTCAATCATCCATACTACTTGCCCAATCCACATCAGTATATTCACAAAAGTTAAAGTCATTTGATCTATCATACCATAACCCAAAATTAGATGTAACCTTCAAATATCTGAAAATCCTTTTTACTGCTACATAATGTGATTCTTTAGGACCAGCTAGAAATCTCACCACAATGCCAACTGCATTAGCTATATCTAGTCTTGTATGAGTCAAACATTGCAAAACTCTAATCATAGATCTATACTTCTTTTGTTCAACAATAGGTTTATCATCTTTTCCGAATAACTTATGACCAGTTACTATAGGTGTACTAATAGGTTTACAACTTTCCAAACCAAATATTTTTCAACAAGTCATTCAAATACTTAATTTGTGATAAGATAATACCATCACTATTCTGCATAATCTACAATCTCAAAAAATGCTTCATCTCACCAATCATGCTTATCTCAAATTCCTTCTTCATTTCATAAGTAAATTTCTCACTTGCTTCATCATCACCTCCAAATATTATGTCATCCAAAAGTATTTCAACAATCAGTAAACCATTCTCAATTTCCTTGAGATATAAGTTTATGTTTGTAGTACCTTTAGCAAATCCCAATTTTGCCAAATATTTATCCAACCTTGCATACTAGGCTCTAGGAACTTGTTTTAATCCATACAAATCTTTCTTTTCTCAAAGAAAAACCTTCAAGCTTGTTAATGTCAAATTCTTCAAGTTCTCCATTCAAAAATGTTGATTTGACATCCATCTGATACACTTTGAATTTCTTGTTAGCTGCATATGCCAAAAACATTCTAACTCCTTCTTTTCTAGCGACAGGTGCAAATGTTTCCTCATAATCACTACATTCTTGTTGTGAATAACATTTACATACCAATATTTCTTTATTTCTCACAACCTCACCTTGTTCATTCATCTTGTTTGTAAAAACCCATTTAGTTCCTTTAATATTCTTGTCTTTAGGTCTAGGAATCAATTCCCATTTATCATTCTTCTCAATCTAATCTTATTCTTCTCTCATAGCTTGAATCCAAAAGTCATCTTTACTAGCTTCATGTGTACTTTTAGGCTCTACTTGAGAAATCAACCATAGTTCTTCTATTTGTATTTTTTTCCTTGTCATCACTCCTTTGTCTTTGCTATCAATAATTTGATCAACAAGATGACTCTTTATCAGATTCCTATTAGATGTCACTATCTCAACTCTGACTTCAGCTCTAGGTTGACTCCTTCATTCTCTTTGTTCCACAATCTATATGTCATTCTACAAATCTGTGTCAACCTCATAAAATAACTCAACTTTCTCTTGGTTATCCTTTGGATTAGTCTCTTCATTCGAATTATAATCATGCATTATTTCTCGAATTCCAAACTTCTCATCGACTCTAACATTTTATCTTTCAATAATAGTCTTGGTTCTTTGAGTAAAACATCTATATGCTTTACATTTCAATGAATAACTAAGAAATATACCTTCATCACTTCTTGCATCAAACTTGTCGATGTCATCTTCTCTCCTAATGTAACACTTAATCCTAAAGATTCTAAAATATTTAACTAAGGGTGCATGTCCAAACCAAAGCTCATAGGGGGTCTTCCAATACCTTGTCTGATTTGAACTATGCTCAATGTATATACTATTGTATTAACTACTCTCCAAAATATCTTTGAGACACTGTTCTTTAACATCATAGCTCTATCTGCCTCTATTAATAATTTGTTTCTTCTCTCTTCTATACCTTTATGCTCGGGCATCTTAGGGGTTGAAAGATGTCTTTTAATGTCATTCACTTCATAAAAAATGTTAAACTCCTTCGAAGTAAATTCTTCACATCTATCAAATCTTAATCATTTAATCCTCATATTAGATCCATTCTCCACTCTATTCTAAAATACCTTAAACTTCTCAAATGATTCATATTTCTCTCTAAGAAATGCTACCCTTATCATCCTAGTAAAATCATCAACAAGAATCATGAAGTACCTTAAACCATAGAGTTCTCTTGTCTTTGGAGGACCACTAAAGTATATGTGTACTAATTCCAACTTCGCTAATGTAGCAAATTTCTTGCTTGGAAAATAAATTTTCTTTTGCTTTACCTTAACACATTCCTTGCATACTATGTTATTAGGCTTTACAATTTTAGTAAATTCTCTAACAAAAAGTGTAGTGCTCACTTTCACAATGTTATGAAAATTTATGTGATAAAACTTCTTATACCACAACCATTTGTTATCAACCTTAGTAACCAAGCATGTCATCTCAGTAAGATTTAACTGAAACAAATTACCTCTTGATCTTATACCAGTACCAATCAGCTTACCCTCTTTAATCTTGATAATACATGTCCTCTCTATGAAATGCAACTAACATCCCTTGTCAACTAGCTATCCAACAATCAAAATATTATGTTTCAGACCATTAAAAAAAAAAAAAAAAACATTGCTAGTGTTAGTTTTCCCATCAAGAGTAATAGATCATATTCCTTTTATGTGATAGGCTACACTATTTCCAACTCTAACAATTCCTCCATCATAATTGTTTAAATCAAAAGACTTATTCATGTCTCTAGTCATATCATGTGAACAATGACCATCTATGATCTAATCAAATTTCTTCTTTTCAACATGTGACACTAATGCCTTTTCTTCTCTAATTTCTTCTTTTTTCAAGTCTTTCTTCTTTAATTGCAAAAAATCCTATTTCATCACTTTCATTATCACTTTCACTCAAGAATCTGTCCACACTAGCTTCTAGCTCTTCATCATTTGCATAAAGACATTTTCTAGGCTTCCTAGGCTTGAAATTCCTCTTGTACTTCTTTACTCTCTTAGGGAACTTAGAAGCATAATGACCATATTCATTACGAGTCCTTAAATATATTCTTACCTTTAGGTTCTCTTCTTACAAGTAGGGGAATTCCTTGTTCAATATTTTTTTATTCTTCTGATCTTCCTCTACCATGTCTAGCATAATCTCCACTAGTACTCATACTCCTTGATAGTGTAGGTCAAACACTCAATGTACTAAATAAATTTTCAACTCTAGGTAATTGTCCACTTTTTCTCAAACTTATCAGCTAATTCTAGTCTTCCAAGATGATTCTCTCTCATGAACTATTGTGTGTAAGGTATAATTTGTTCAATCATCTACGCTATCTTCTTATATCCAGGGGTCAAATTTTCCAAAATCTTTCATATAATTTCATCTTCATCTTTCTTCCTATCACAAGCCTTAATTCCTATAACAATATATGATATTATACCAAAATAACTTCTTACATATTTGTCTTTCATAATTTTAGCTTCTTGAAATAAACATATCCAATTCTACAATCTAACCTTGTTAGCATGCTTATAACCTTCATAAGTAGATTCCAAATATTTCCAAATTTCATTTTCCAAAACTAAGGATTTTACCTAATTGTATTCATTTTTAGGAAGAGCTATCAAAAGTACTTCCCTTGCAAGCATATTACACATAAATAGATCTATTTGTGCTTTAGAACGTCCTTCAAGTTTATCTTCTTTAATTACTTGTTCTGTGTTCTTAGTAATTAGCTAATATCTTTGACCCATGCACATCAAATGTGTCTTCATCTTCTATTTCCAACTGTCATAATTCGTTCCATCAAACTTAAAACTATCCTTTCTAAAATGACTCTCCATAGATCTCCTTAAGTTGTTAAGATTTTCCTTCAAGGACCTGATGGTTCGATACCAATTTTTAGAAAGTAAAGTCCACCAAGATAACCAAGAGGGGGGAGGAGGGTTGAACCAATTATGAAATTAAAATAATTCTATTTAACTTTATTAAATATAAAAATGTAATCAACAAGTACAAAAACATAGGAAGATAACCATACACCATAACACTAGATTTTATAACTAGGGAAACCCTTGATCAAAGGCAAAACCATGGTGGGGACAATACCCACAAAATGATGTACTAATATATAAGTTCCTTGCAAGAGGATTGACCTTGGAGTCAATGAAATAAATTCAGCATATATCAGTCACTGTTAGGATACTTTGAATCCTTTTGAGAAGCTTCTAATCCTTTTAGGAGTTGTAGAAGGCAGAAGACCCACTTTCCAAACAACTTTAGGGGCAAGACCACAAAAATCACTATCCTACTGGCTCTAGTAGTATTCCTTCCAGAATAATACGACATGATCAAGTGTCCACTAGTACTCTCTACCAAATATAGTCACTGCTCTCTCTCATTGTTTCTCTGCTGCACCAAACACTTCTTTGATCTCAATATCAGGTTTTGTGGATCTTACATTGAGATTCACATACTCATACCACATAGAATCCCTTAGATCACTTACTAACTTATAATTGCAATTCACACTTACAATTTGCAATCACTTTTCACATATTCACTTAATCACAAGGAAAACAAATTTCACTTATACTAAGTCCTCAAACTAATTATTGAGCCAACCTTGAGGCTTTCTTAATTTATAATAACAATAGGACCACATTAAGATAATATTGTACATTACAATGCATCTTTTCATAACTACATAACATTCTCGGTTCACAATCTTCACAAATATTTACATGTGCAAAGTCAGACTTAGCATGCTCAATCACATCATCTTTGTCATGTCTTATTCCTCTATCTAACTTTTCTTAACCAAATTCTTTCTCTATTAGGAGATATAATCCAATTACTAGAAACTACATCTTGGGAACTCTGCCAAAACTTTATCTTCAATAAATATCGAATAACTATCAACTGTCTTCATATTTCTTTATCTTCTCTTAGCTACATCATCATGAATTTTGTCCTCAACTACATTGATCCTCATCTTTAGTTATTGAACCTCATGATCTCAATCTATGTCTTCTTCTCTTTCAATATTCATAGAATCATAAGTATGTTGATATCAATGACAAACACTATCATGAATGCAACACACAATCATGCTAACAATATCCTTAATTCTCCAACAATGCTAGGATACTCCCCGATAGGAATATCATTAGAATTCATGCTAATAGTTAGTCTATGTGGTGCTTTATTTGGTGAGCTAGCTCCAGGTATCAAATCCATACAGTGAATAATACTTCTCACATGAGGAAATCCATTAGGTACATCCATAAAAATAACATCTTGAAATTCATCTAATAAAGATTTTATCTCAAGTGCATGCTCAATTTCATCTTGTTTTTCAATCTTCCTACGAATCAAATAAAGACATATATTATGTTCTTTCATATCCTTAACAAATTGTTTTCCATCCACCAAACAAACTATTATTGTAGTATAATGTTTCTCATCAAGTTTCTCAATCAAAGGTAACAAAATATGCTTCTTCCCATTTTCCCAAATAGCATATTGATTCAATCTACCATCTTTCAATTATTGTCTATCATATTGCCAAGGTCTACCCAAAATAACATGATAGCAATCCATAGGCATAATATCGCACAAGACTTCATCATAGTAATTCCCAATTTTAAATTTCACAAGGTATTATTCACTTACCAAAAATTTATGTTTATCTTAAATCCAAGAAACATAATAAGGGTTCAGATGTCTCAACCTTTGTGACTTCAACTTGTTTACCAATTCCTTAGAAGCCATATTGTCTGGACTACTGCTATCGATGATAACTTTGCAATATTTACCATCAATTTTATATTTGGTTTTAAAAAGACTTCTCAAAATAGGTCCTTCATTTGATTTCTCATTCCAAAAGACCCTTCTTATCATTAGAGTCTCACCATTCTCGAGTCCATTAGGTGTTTCAACAACTTGTTGACAAGACAAAACATTTTATTCACTTCCTCCAAATTTTTACTAGGATTAGTGCACTCAAAATCTCTATGCCCCTCTTCACCACATTTATAACAAGTACCTTTAAGCCAAGATCTTTCATTCCTTTTACCATTATTGCTATTCCTAGAGTAACTAGTATATCTACCTCTAGTGTAATTACCTCTCTTACCAGCATGGTCATCTTTCCAATCAAATTTTCCTTTCTCTTGCACTTTAGATCTACTAATTTCTCCAAAATTTTTGCCTCTATTTATTTGAAATCTACCACCTCTTCCTCTCCATCTTTGATTAAGTTTCTTCACCAATCTTTCTTTAGCCTTATGAGCATACTAATATACTTCTTCCACATTGTCCATCTTAACATAACTTATCTCATCTTGAATTAATGTTTGTAGACCATTAAGGTATCCAACCACTTTCTCAACTTCATCATCCACATGTCTAGATCTTATATCCATCTTGTAGAATTACTTAGTATATTCCTTCACACTCATGTCCTTTGGTCTCAAATTCTGAATTTTCCTCAACAAGTTAACTTGATAGTCAGCATGAAGAAACTTCTTCTTTATGTTTCCAAATATATTCACCCATGTCTTGATCTTTTCTTTTCCTCTCTTCTGTGTTTCAGTTTACAAATGATCCCACCAAAGGGAAGCATGACCCTTCAAATTTGTGTCTACTATCTTAACCTTCTTGTTATTAGGATTACCTTCATACTCAAAGTACTTATCCATCTTAGAATCCAATCCAATACAATATTGGTCTCAAGTCTTCCATCATAGAAAAAAACTTCAATAGAAGGTATGGCATTTTCCCTAGACAATACTCTCAAAAGAATTTCCTCATCTTGTTCAGCCATAGGTTCAGGATTGGGGTTAAGTGTTGCTTCTTCATCATCACTAACATCTTCAAGATGTACATCTCTTCTCTGCACTATCTGAAAAACTTCAATCCTTGCTACAATATGCCTCAACATGTCCATAATAGAGTTATTATTATTTCCTCTACCATGAACCATCTTGACAATAATTCCTGCAAGATCATAACCTTCTACAAGTTATTAGTTAGATGAGATCTACCCCCCTAAAACCAAATTCAACAAGGTTCTCCATGATCCAAGCCTCAAGAAATAACTCAACTCTAATAACACCTAATGCAAGGCAAAGGTTACATCAAAGGGAAACCAAAATCTACCCTTGCTAAGAGTTACAAAAGTAATCTTAATCAAAAAATATAACTAGGAACATGAGGCTATGTGAAACAATTAAATAGGTGTAGTTATTTAACTTCATATATGAAAACAAAAACATGCCTGACTATGAGGTTTTTTTGGGTTGTGGCCTTATATAGAATAAGAATCATAATTTATAGTCCAAGCTTGCATCATCTATCTTCTACCTTCTCCAATTACTCCTAATCTAAAACCTACCATTTGAATCTAGCTTCCTACATCTAACCAAGCTTCTTATATAGCTAGCTAAGCCATAAGTTGACTAGTCAAGCATTTAATTACATTATAGGTCTAGCATGGAAGAGTAAACCAAAACCCAAGAAAATGACAACATAAGATCACACACACTTAAAGATAGGTCAACACATGATCTAGGAGTCAACTCCTAACTTTGGAATACACCAAATCATTGCTATAAATTGTGCAAACAAAAATAACATGTCTCATAGGATGAAAACTCTATGAAACAAAGACCACAAATAATGACACATATCTCTAAGAATATGAAATATCAAAATGTGCACACTTAGGAAAAGGATCAAGGATAGGTCCTTGACATGATGTGAACTACATACAACCTAAAATAAAAAGTAGCAATGGATACTTCACAACCAACATACTGGTATAGAAAACAAGAAATATTTTTGGTTGATGGAAGATTTCTTGTTAACCCAAGATGCTCCTACATCATAAAATATGAATGTAATAATATTTTAGTGTTCATTGGCCTCAAGGTCTAGGGTTAACATTTCTAGAACCTTCTGCGACAATGAAAAATTTCCTATATAAGGAAGACCGATAGGGTTGTGTAGGATAGTTTTGAGAATGTTTATGGTGGCTATGGTTTACAAAATATTATAAACAAACTACCCATGTGGATTTTCATACTACATTTTAAAAATTTGTAGTTCCATATTTTGCAGATAATAAGAAGCCCTTTTTCTATTCTTGTAAACTATTATTATTTCTATATTCTATTATGTGTTTGTTTGTATTAATAAAGGGAGTACTCTTCATCAAGAGGTATCAAAGTAGAAGTTCATGACTGCGTAGATAGATTTTTGAACATGAAATAATTTACCACAAGATAGTGGTTGTGGGTTTGAGTGATAAGTGAAAAAATGCCTCCACAAAGGAGATGTGCAAAAAGAGTTGGAGGTGTGAGGAAAATAGAATTTTAGAGCTCACTAGAGACAAGTGAAAGCATTGCAAGAGGAGATCTATAAAGGAATGAATATTGTAGAAAGAGATGAAAGTGAGGATGAATTCAAAGAAGAAGGGCATGTTGAATGTAAAGGAGTAGAAGAAACTAGGGATCAAGTTAGCCCTACTATTAGTATTCGCCTTATTAATTTGTTTTGTATCTAATCACAATCATGGTTTAAAACCACTCATATGATTCATGATTTCAGAATACCCTTCAGATCAGTCAGATGTCATCTTTGTTTTTTGTCAAAAATTTCCTTTGAGTTGGTCTATTATTGTTTGTATCGCATTTGTTGGAAATTTGATTGAAAAAGAGCACTAGCAAAGAGAGAGATTGTTGCAAAGAAGGAAGATTGTTGATAAAGAATGTTTTTAATCATTATTTTGTCACTGATGTCAAACCTGCTATTTTTTGGAATGACAATTTCTTATAAGATCCAAGTACTATTACTTAGTTCATTGATGAAGATGATTTAATCAACAAGATGTAACAAAAGTACCTAAGGGAAAGGTTGAGTTATGGTTTTGCAATGAAGTGCAAGGATCAGTTAAGACCAGGGATTTTTTTAGTGGCTATTATTCGCCAATTGGCTAATATGTCTTGATTGGGCTATAGAAATTGGCTTAAAAAAACACCGTATACTAGTTGACCGGTTCGCCCAGATTTCATAAAATACTCATATAGTGGTCAGAACATTCACCACTATTATTACATAATTTCAGTTTGGTAGTCGGGTTCTTCGCCCATATTTCTCTTTAATGTTTACTCTTATTCGCCACCAAATTAATTGAGTGTCTCTTTCGATGATCATCATTTGCCAAATTCCCATTTTCCTATGTAATTTTTTTTTTTATGAGTGACACTATATTCCATAGACAACTTACTTTGATATGTGTCAACATATTGGTGACTACCTCGACAATTCTTCTTCCTTCAAGAAATGTTGGCCAAAATTAAACCTCAGCCATTGATCTTGGATCATTAGACGGTCTGAGTTCTCAAATAATACATTTAACATAATTACATTTCAAAACATAATTCACCATCAATATTAATAATTTTATTAAAAACAAAAATTATAATCGCCATTATTTTATAAAAATGATCTAAACTATTAAAAAATTTGCCACCAAATATCCATCGATTGACGCATAATTTGCCAACACTATTAATTTTTTTTCATCCAAATGACATGTGATTCGCCACAATTTTATAAATTTTGGGAGGGGGGGTTCCTTAAAGTTATCCCTGGTTAAGACATTGGTAAAATGATGTATTGATAGTACACTTGAAGATAGAGATGTTGGCCACACTTAGAAACATAGGAAGATTAAGTTGTAACAAGGCTGTCTGCAAAGCTTAACTAAGTTCATTAGTGAGTGCAAAGAAAACTAGTTTGAGCTGAGTAGATTTTCAATTAGTGCCAAGAAAATGCAAAATCTAGTGTATGTCGAGTGATATAGAAGGAGCCAAGTGTGTTTGGGTGCCAAGCAAAGTAATGGGTGCTAAGCATCAGAAAAAACTAGTGGATGCTCCACAGTAGGTGTCAAGCATCAATAAAATGTAGTTGGTGTTGAGTAACATAGTATGTGCCGAGCACTAGAATTCTAATAGTGCCGAGTTGCTACATTATGAGAAAAGTCAGATTCGCCAAATCTAAGATGAAAAGGTTGTTACCTTGAATTTTGTAATCCAGAAGGGGGATAAGGATGATGAGTTGGAGGCACAAAATTTTAGATAAACCATTTTTAGGAAAATTCAAGAGGATTCTTCATGATGTTTCTAGAAGGAACAAGATATGGGTTAGATTCATTAAATCCTACCTAATCCATTCAAAGTAAAATTAAAGGAGGGAAGAATTGAGTGGGAAAAGCTATTCCAGACCTCTATTTAAGGAGTCATAGGCCAAGAAGCAAGAGTTTTTGGTGTGCCAAATTGCAAAGTGGTTGAAGAGTGTCAAGGAGAAGGCATCAAGGAGAAGGAAGAATAGAGTACAGAGACTCTACTTCAATAAGTGATCACATAGAGATTACACTAGTACATTGAGCATGAAGACTCAAAGCCATAGCTACAAAGACTGAAAGCCAGGCAATGTTATGAGCTAAAAAGTGATATGAAATTTACAAGTTAAGTTGTAAGCTATATCAGGTCAAAATCTCTTGTTGTTACTATCTAACAATTGTGTCTACTAGGGTAAAATTCTATGGACTTAGGTTGGTTTAATAGCCATTTGTAAATGCTTTAATAGGGTGGCATTCCAAGTGAATGTTCTAAAGTCCTCTAACTAGGCCCACTTCTAATAGGTCGTTAAATCCTTTAACCATGTCACATTTAACAGTCTATTGTAGCCTTTAATAGGGTAGGCCTTTCATAGGGTATCACTTCAGAAGAGTGAGAATTGAGTAGCATGTTACTGGCAAGGTAAATTTTAAGAAACCCCCCTCAAAAAAGAGATATAAAAATATTGGCGAATCTTACATTATTTTGAAAAATAAAAATAATTTCTATTATTAATTGGCAAATCTTTAACTATTTAAATATTTTTTAATAACTAAATTTAATAAAAATGTGGCAATTTTAAATATTTTTAAGAACTAAATTATTAGCCAAAAGTTCCTAAAATTAGCCAATTAGTAAATATTAGCCACTAAAAAATACCCTAGTTACTGGTGGTTTTTCCCAAATTGGGTTTCCACATAAATCACTGTGTTATGTGTTGGTTCTTCATGTGTTGTTCTTGCATGTTGATTTTTAGTAACTTGCTAAATAGGAAAGTTTAAGCTTGGATGAATGAACAATTTGATGGGCTCACTTTCATTGATAAAAAGGTTTTATTATGACATTTGGACCTTGAATAACTGATTCACCCCCCTCTTAGTTATTCTAAAGAATTTCTAACAACATCCATTGTCTTTTGAGTTATCTCTTTGAAGGTTTTGAACCTTTAAACCTCTTTGAACTTTTTGAACCACTTTGAACTAGGTTCAAAATGGTTTTTGGGTTGAATGGTTCAAATATGCTCCAAGTTACCAATGATATTGGACCCCATGTTCTAACTTGGATTGGCAGGTGCAATACTATCTTAAAATAAAATGGCCAAGGGTTCAAGGAAGCATGTAATAAAGTACCATGATGTGGAAGGACCTCATGAATGATGAGAGATCTTATATGGTATTAATATTTAAAGCCAATCATGAAATATGAGGTAATAGGTAATAAATGCATGTAAGGTAGTTTAGGTAGTGAAAGGGGCTTCTCATGCGCGGGATCATCATTATGAAGTAATAAGTAAATAAAGTGAAAATAAAAGTATTTATTTAACTGCATGTAAGATGTCAAATCCATTAACCTTCATGACATATAAATCTTTCATTTCATTCTTGAAGATTTTCTATAACTTACCTTATTGGTTTAAAAGTTGCATTTTCAAGGTGACAACTTGCTAAACTTATAAGACATCAATTGAGAAGGTGAGGTAAAGAGGTTCAATGGAGTTTTATTTCATCTTTTTCTACTAATTCAAGGTAATTTTTCTACAAATCTACTCATTATTGTTTTCCTACAATTTCCTTTATACATAAGCTAGGTGTTATTGTTTACCCTATGTTAAAATGTTGTGAGGTCATCTCTCCATTTTTTTAGTTGTGGTCATAGTATGAATTGTAAAGGGCCCCTGGTTACAGATTTAGACTTAAAAGGATTAAGTATAGAAGCAATCTCAGCTAAATTATGTGATCAGGTAGTTAAAACTTTCATTGGTGAGATTCTTGACAATGGTTTGTTGTCAGACGTAACTTTCCCACCGACCTTTGTGAGCCCTAAGCCAATTTTGGAGTGTGTAAGACATTATGATATAAAATTCAAATGCATTAGGTGGAATGGTGGTAAAGTATTTCAATGGATAAAATGGAAAACCATTATGTCTATTTTCAAAACTCAAACCATGTTCGATGAAGCTCTTGATAAAAATTGTACTGTCATAGCTAGGAATTGGATAGATAAATTCTTCAAGGGAGGTTCATGTTTTCCAAATAGTTTGAACAAAGATCATATGAAACCCTATATTCCTAATTTGGTGGTACTTTTGCACAGGGTTAAGGGTTATGTTGAAGATTATCTTTTTGAGGAATGGATAGATGGCTATATAGAGATTATATTGGATGAAAAATAGTATATGTACTAGGGAGAGTTAATTTCTGACTCACTAAGAGAGAAAATGAAGCTTACCCAAAAAATTAGGAAAGACACTTTTTTTTGTCCTAACACCTGATGTACTTCTTAGCATGCACACAAAACTTGACAACAAGCCCACATGAATCTTAGACCAGTGACATAATTATCTACGACTAATTCTTGCTGCAGAAAGATCATGTTACCGATGATTATAAAAAAGGTGAATGAGGTTTTCATGGGTAATTTTTGTTTTGAATCAAGTGGCATGTTAGAACAAAGGATTTCCCTTGAAGCGTATCAATTGGTTCAAACCTATGGTAGCATATACATTCAACTCCACAGGTTCACCTAAATTAGAGTAGGAGGTTTTGATGATGAACCCACAAGGCTACCTAGGTATTTTGCAAATTTTTTTGTGATAGTAGAGGTGTGCAAAAAAATTGCTTTTGTAGTAAATAGATGCCTTCCTCAAGCCTATCAAACTGGGTAAAATATCATGTGAATCAATGAAAGATGCAATCAATTTTTGTCACAATTTGTGTAATTTTGATTTCAAGTTCTATGAGGAAAGAGAAGGTTTTGATACTGAGGGGTTCACAAGAAGAACATTGGAGTTAGAATCATAGATAAAACCTTCTCCTCACATTGGAGATTTTTGGGAGGATTATCTCAATGAAACATAAGTTGATAAGAGGAATCACTCAAGACTCACTATCTCAAATTGTCTTTTTTTGATTGGAGAAGAATGTTCATGGGTTACAAGAAGATGGTTAAGAGGTTGTTAAACTAGGATATTTGAATAAGAAAGAAGTAGCATTGCCCTTTTATTGACTGGAAAAAAGATGAAGATGATAAAATCAACCTGAGGATTAAGCTCATTATTGACTGCACAAGTACCTAGCTAAGACATAAGATAAAATAGAAAAAACCCAACACACAATTAGAAGGAATAGAGAAAAACTTATAATCTTCATCTATAGCTAATGTAATTCTTTTGGTTGATCATGAAGGAGAGAAAGAGAGTTACAATAGGATAAAACTCAAACTAATAAGTAACCAACCTATAGTTTGTAGAACCAGGTCTAATAATAAAGCTTAGAACCATGCAAGAATGATGACCCAAGAGTCCATTGTAATGGATTTTGACCAAGATAAAGAATAGGATGTCATGTCCATAGACACTAAACTTCAGGTTCAAGGGCCAATGGATAATGTTTCTTAGGTGATTGAAATATTGGTTACCCCAGTTAAGGATGTATCAATGAAAGAAACCTTAGAAGCAGTGCTGAAATGGTTGACTAATTTGTAACTAAAAAATACAACCTAGTACCTATATCCATTCCAATTAAGGACATTATGAGAAAGTATACCGCCAAGCCTTCCAAGTCTAAAAGAACATATAATTCTTCTAGGATGTTCATAGACTCGAATATAGGAGAGATCACTGTTGAGATCTTTCACTAGAAACCTAAAGGAGATTCCATAGACTTAAGAATTGGTTATTTTGAAATAACTAGAGTGAATTTAGGGGTGCTCAATATAGATCCCAAAGAACACTGGTTAGAGAATTCTACTCAGTATATGTTGATTTATTCATAAAGAGATGGAAAAGAGAAAAATGAACTCAAACAAGTTATCAATACTCTTTCTAGATACATAGACTCCTTTAGTGGTTTTGCAGTATTACCTCTGGCATAGGCATCACATACTTTTGACCCAAATTCCCCTGATAGTATAAAATTATTAAACCAACTACAAGGAGGGAAATCTATTTCTATCAAGATGGATAATTGGGTTGACCAAATAACCAAGAATGGGGTGAAGTTCATTCAGTAATCCAATATGGTCTTTAATGATGTAGAAGCCTTTCTTGGAGAGGTTCAAGCCCAATTACCACTATGGAAATAAGATAAAGAAAAATAGAAAGTAGGCAGAGAAAAATGGATGAAGTGGTTACTCAAATTTCCAAAATAGAACAATATGGAGTCTCTAAATCATAGGTGAGAATCCCCTAAAGGTAGTGGAGACAGGAATTCTCTATGTCATGAAGAAAAATATATGATGGAAATGTTCTATATACAAATCCATGATTTCCAAAGCTTAGACTATTGAAATGAAATCAAATATATGTATGGAATCCTCATTAAGGATATGAAAATTGTTAATCTAGATGGTCTATCCTAGAACAAAAAAATTAAATCAAGACCATGAGATAGTGGTCAAAGGCTTCAAAAACACCATGAAAGTGGTCATGAAAGAGGTAAACCTTACAATAATGGATTTCACGAAGGTTGCATAGGTGGAGGCTATGTCAATTTTGCGTACAACTCATCTTCCTAATTATGTATATTAGATCCTAAAGATGAGATGGGGTAGAGACACCTAGAAAATAAGACTTTTGAGCATGAAGAACCCCAACCCAAATGTCATCCAGGAATTGGTAAGAATGTAACAGAGCTAGAAGTTGACATGTGGAACCATTGGAGAGGATGAGAAAATTGAAGAAGTAGGGGGCAATGCAGTCATTTAATTGATCTCTATTTTATGCTTCTTGATAGGATTTAACTCTAAGGACATGTGTCTTCCATACATTATTTAGCTTTAAAAACTATATTGATTTTTTTAAGGAGGTTAGGTTTTATAGAGACAACCTAAAACTATATATATAGGGAAGTAGAAGTAGACAAGGGTTAGAAAAAGACATTGGGAAAAAGACCATACAAGTTCTTAGAGTTGGAAGTTTTTGATCTCTGCTTTCTTTGACAAGTTAGAATTGATGTAATTTATATGCTATGAATGGAATTATCTCATCCTTTCAAACTTTAATAATAGTAAAAGATGGTAGTGTAATTTGAATATTTTGTGTTCGTATTGATGAATGAGATATTTCTTTTGAGAATATTTACTTTCATGTGTTGAACTATATTATCATGTTGAATATGTTTATGGTTGAAGTCCAACCGTTGTCATTTAGTTGTACATTTTAATTATTTTCATGAGAACATCAAAATCCTTGTTCTTTCTCTGAGTTCTTATGATTAGTTGAAGATTACATTAATTGAAGTCACATATATGAGAATAATAGGGTTTCTTTTTATACTTATAGGTTAAAATTATACATGTTTAATTAAATTAGGGATACGTTGTAAATTTAACAAGGGAGCTTACCTTATGCAATATAGAGGGAAGAAATAATCACATGCTTACCCAAATATAGTGAACTTGTATTTTTGTCAAAAATGTAATAGAGTCTTTTTAAATGAATATTGGTAAGAAGACAAATTTGTTCACTAACAGATTTTCTGGCAACTCTACTACGGAGTCAAATAGTTAATGACATGGATTGTTATAAAACTTATTGTAATCATCAACCATGGTTCTACCACATAACCATGTCTTTCTTGTGGTGCAACCTAATCTAGGATTCTATGATACAAAAGAAGGCCTAATTTTAGATATAAACTTGGTAGTTTGGGAATTAGGAATGAGAAAACTATAATACTAGGAAGTATTGAGAGTTATTGAAGATGAGGAAGAAATATGTGAAAGATTGAGAGGGATTCCCATTGTTCATTAATTGGCAACTGTAAATAGGATTTCTCAAAACCCTATGAGAAATTAAACTTTAGATCTGTGTGATAAACTAGAAAAATGAAGGTATACTAGAACTAAGAGGTATGAAGAGGTTACAGACAAAAATTTTGAAGCCATTATAAGGAACTTAATTTTGGTGCCTAATCATACTTTGAAGAGGAAGAAAAAGGTAACATATGCCGATAGACCTTCTTCCCCATTTCTAACTTCTCACCCTTCAACAACAGTACAAGTACTGATCATCCTTGGAATAGTCACACCTCTTTATATAATTATTGAATCCTTGAACTTTTTTCTACCAAGTATGGATGTCAACCCTTGGGGATGGGCATGGGGCCAATTGAACTTAGGTGGAAATCTTGGGACTTTACCAAAATTGGCTAGAGATGTATTGCTGAAGTTTAATGGCAATGACAAGGTAACAACTGAGGACCATTTAAGTGTATTCCATTTGGCCTATGGAATAGTGGATGTTCTCATAGAATATTTTATATCAAGTTTTTTGTTCAAAATCTTACTTATGTTGTAGCCATTTGGTTCTATAACCTTCCTTACACATCCATAACATGTTGGAATGAGATGGTAGAGCTGTTTGAAGCAAGTTCAAGACACTAGGTGATGAGAACACTTTGTTGCTTCAATTGAAATAGTTGAAAAAGGAGATACAAGAATCAATGAGGGAAATTGTAGCTAAGTTTAACAAAATCTTGTAAAATATGCCCATTGCATCAAAGACCAAATGATGAGAATATGAAAGCCTTATTCCTAAATCATGCGATGCCTCTTGATATCAATTTTTCTCTTAGGAAATATGTGATTCAAGACCTAGCAGTAGCCTAGAGGTTAGCCATTGTGCTTGAAGATGTACTTATCACAACTGGTAAATGTAGGCATGATGTTTAGACTCCAAGTGCTTCACTTTTTATTTCTATTGACACTATCATCCAGAGACTAATCAATAACATGATTTACCTAGAAAGACAATAAAAACCTACTTCTCCTCATCAAGCCCCTTATTATGACATTGTTCTTAGGTAGTTCAACCCACCTCATAGGAAAACTCTACCACCTCGCAACCTTGGTTGCAAATTGAAGCTACCCTTGATAAAGAGGTTACGTGTTTGTTCCACCTAACCACATACCATGATGGGGAGACTTGTATCCATTGGTTAAGAAATTTACAAATGAAATCCACAAAGGATAAGGTTGGAGAGACACACAAGGAGGAAGGGAATCTAGAGAGATCAAGATATCACAACATATTCTTTTTAAAACATGAATTAGATTCAAATGAAAGAAGAGATATCCTAGCTACTGTAATTGACCTTGCATGTATGGTTCTGACTAGGAATAGAAACATTTCAAAATTTCCATCTAGTACCAGCTCATCAAACATGACACCAGAAAAGATTAGGTAAGGGATATTACTCCTAATGTAAAAGTGACAGGTATCAAAATCTAACAAAGAAATGTTGTAAGTTATCCTTCTTCTACATTTGATATTATCAAATTTTATAAAACATGTACTGTAACCATCTCAACTACTGAATATTTGAAGTCAAATCCTAGAGAATTAGACAGATTGGTCAAATATGTTAAAGGGGAGTCTAGTTCAACACCTCAAGCCACCCATTTTGAAGAAACATTACCCTTTGATCAAACCCTTATTTTTGTTTCTAATGACCCTTCCAAACAACCTAAATATCCTAAATCCTCACATATACTAGAAGTTGATGGAGGAGATTATAAACCCAACCCTTTCTATGTTTCTTTTCTATTCAATGGTAGGAAATTGAGTAACTATATAATAGACTTAGAGGCATCATACAATATCATGCTTTCTTCTATTGCTAAATCTTTAGGGCTCACCCTTAGCAAAACCTTTAGAAGATGTTATTTGATGGATGGGGAAAAAGTACCTCTCATTGGTTAAATAAAAGATGCACAAGATGCATTGGTTGCATTCCCTAAAAAGAGGGTGAAATTAACCATACTCATTGCAGATATTTTGGCTAGCTATAGAACATTGCTCAATAGAACCTTATGAAAATATATGGGATGAGAATTAAGATGGAATAGTCTGAGGTGATTATTCATGTAGGGAAGAACATGACAAATATTTAAGTTGAATTGAAACAATGTACAAAGTGTCTTCCCCTTTGAAGACCCTAAAGCCCAAATATTGTATGAAGAATTTTAGTTTGGAAACTATGTGATTTTTCCAGGAACAACTAATTAACCTATTACATAAGTTCAAAAGAAGGAAAAAGGAATATGTACTATGGAGTTCGATGAGATCTCCTCAAGATCAATTTCATGAGCATGAGTGGTACTATTATCTCCCACATGAGTTTGTACCTTTTTTTATTTTAAGTTTGACTTTAGGACCACAAATAACACCATCGAATATGAGGATTTGTTGTTCAGATTAAAGAAAGCAAAGCAGAAAGGAATTAAGTTGCCAACCATAAAAGGAGATGTTGAATTGATAGTCAACTAGGTGAGAAACTTGTATACGTTAAAAATGAGAGACTCAAACACTATAAGATTGAGTCTAGGATGAGATAGAATTATTTGACAATTTCTCTATTGAATCCATCCCAAGAAGTGATAATACTTGTACTGATTCCCTAGCCATACTAGCCTCACTTCTTTTGCCACATCTAGATGTCAAAACTGATAGTTATAGAATTGAGATGATTTATAGACTAAGTGTTCTAGATAATACAAATTAGAGATAGATTTTTAATGAAAATATCATATTGAAAGATTATTGGCCCATGGTGATAATTTATCTAAATTCTATTTTAAAGCATCAGTTAATGAGTGCAAGGAGTTTTTCTCATATTTCTAATTCTAAAAAAGAAGCGATTCAATTGAAGGGTAACAAAATTCCAAATGGATTTGTGTCTTTGGAACATTTTTTCCCCAAAAAAGATCACACTCCCATAAGAGAAATAGGTTCACACTTTGAAGTAATTCAAGAATATGATAAGATCAATTTGGGAACCAATGTAGAACCTAGGTGGACCTCAATAGGAAAATCTTACTCACGTGTTGAAAGTGATAAACTGAGAGAATTGTTTCTAAATTATAATTTATTATTTTATGGGGGTATCGATATCTAAAGGATTTTATGAATGGATAGTTCAAACATCACACTTCATTGTAACCTGACCTTGTACCAGTTGGCCAAAAATTGTGGAACTTAATCCAAAAGTTTCTGAAGCTATAATGAAAGAGGTAGACAAAATGTTGAAAGCCAAAATAATCTATCCCATCCATCATTCAATGTCAATAGTCAACATTGTGCCTATCAGGAAAAAGAATGGGGAGATAAGAATTTGTGTAAAATTCCAAAATTTAAATTAGGCAAGCTTGTAGGAGAAATACACTCTATCAAGAATAGAGCATTTCCTTCAAATAGTAGTGGCTTCTAAAATGATGTCCATGCTTGATAGTTTTGTTCATTACAATCAGATATGCATGGTTGAGGATAATCAACATAAAACTACCTTCATCATGCCTTGGGGTACCTACACTTAGAATGGAATATTGTTTAGATTAATTAATATTGGGGCTACATTCCAAAGGGCTATGAACTCATCTTTTTGGGACCTAAGGAACACGATCATAGTAGTGTATATTAATGATCTAATACTCTTTTCATGAAGGATGAAACAACATATCAAATATTTGTGAATGGTATTGTAGAGGTGCTAAGAGCATAATATATCTTTTAACTAAAAAAAAGTTATTTTATTTGTGGAGGAAGGAAGACTATTAGGACATATAGTTTCAAAGAAGGGAATTAGAATAGATCTAGAAAGGGTCAAAGCCATTCAAAAACTCAATCTAGCTTCTATAAAAAGTGATATGAAATCCTTATTTGGATAGATAAATTTATTATGGGATTTCATACCTGAATTTTTAGAAATCACCAAGCATATCATAAGTATTGTGAGTGAAAAATAGGATTTTAGTAAGAGTGAATAAGGTTAGAGGGCTCTTGAAGATATAAAGTCATTTATAACATAGGCCCCTATTTTGGTCATCTGTGATTTAAAAAGGGATTTCATTATTTATTTCTATGGTCATGAACATAGTCTCTCAGGCATTCTTCCTTAGAAAACTGACAACGGTGAAGAAGCACATTTTTCTTTAATGAGTGTTCCTTCAAAAAAGCATGAACTTAAAAATTTTCCTCACGAAGATTGTTGTTTTTAAAGTAGTAATAAATTTAGGTATTATATCTTATATCTTTAGGTATTATATCTTACATTCCCACTTAGTTGTATATGCTCTTAAGACTATAGTTAAAATTATATTGACCTAACAAGAAGTTGGTGTGAACAACGGGGAAGCTTCGGTTTCCAAAATTCAAGAATACAATCTCACCATAAAACCAACTAAACTAATTAGAGGTCATAGACTGTGCAAACTGATAGCAAAAGATGGAGATACAAAGAAAGAGAACACATAAGAAGAACATATGGTATTGCTGGTAAGTATTGTTGACTCCTTGTTCTCTGATGTAGCTTACTATCTTACATATAGATAATGTATTGAGAACTTGACTCTTCAGGAGAAAATAAATTTAAGATTAAAGGCTAACAAGTACATAATTTCCCAAGGTAATGGTATAAAGAGGTGTTGATGGTAAACAAAAAAAAAAAATTGAAAACCTTTTATGAAGAGGACCGTGAAGGCCATTTCTCAACAATAGTAACTGCTCTCAAAATCTTAAGGAACAAGTTTTATTGGCCAGGTATGTTTAATGATGCTTACAAGTATGCTTACAACCTCCTTCTAGTGTAGGGCATGTGTACATCCTCACAAAACCTAACTATTTTACAAAATGGGTAGAGGAAATCTCCACCTAGAAAAGTAATTCTTAGGTGGTGTGTGATTTTCTTAAGGAGCACATTTTGGCGCATTTTGGAGTACCCAAAAAGAAGGTGGCTAACAATGCTACTTATTTCTCATCTCAAGAGTTAATTGCATTTTTCTATGATCATGGTATGTCTTTATCACATTCTTCTAATTATTTCTCACAAGGAAACATATAAACTAA
Source organism: Cupressus sempervirens (assembly GCA_028749045.1). Lineage (NCBI taxonomy): Eukaryota > Viridiplantae > Streptophyta > Pinopsida > Cupressales > Cupressaceae > Cupressus > Cupressus sempervirens. The sequence goes on along the minus strand of CM053788.1, from coordinate 673,556,129 downwards.
GTCTAGGAATAAGAACCTGGTTGCCATTATGAAGAATCTTTTAAATGACAACAGTCAGGATTGGCATAAAATGCTTTATGATGCATTATGGGTTGTTCAAACCACTCCAAAGAGAGAAATCAAAATGACACCTTTCAAATTGGTATATGGTACTGGTGCAAAAATTTCCCATCCTTTAGAGTTTTCAATTGTTAAATTCTAGTCAGCAGTGGAGAATGAACTCTTTCAGAGTTCATTAGAGAAGAGAGTACTATATCTACTTAAATTGGGAGAAAAAAGAGAAAAATTGGTTTCCTAAATTATAGAGCATCAGATGAGGGTAAAAATATTTTTTGATATGAAAGCAAGACCTAGAAAGTTCATTCGAGGAGATGAAGTTATTCTTTGGCATAAATGGAGGGAACCAAAAGGTGCCCATGCTAAGTTTGAAAGATTATTGAAGTGTCCTTTAAAGTTCAATAAGTAGTTAATTCAAAATATTTTTGGTTGGCATATTTATGACATGATCTTACTATTTACCTACAGGAAAGATCTAAAGATGTATAAGTTCTAAACCTTTCCTAAGTGCTACTTTTTACATATTAGTCTCATAGTTTTATTTTAGTTTGATTGTTATGGTATTAGTTTTTTTTGTTCTTTTTCCCAAGTTTTTAGTTTTCAGTAACCCACGATTATTGGTTCTTAGTGTTTCTGTTGAAAACCCAGTCCCCATCTAGAGTCAATGTTAGCCTTGCTATTAGTAGTCGCCTAATTAATTTCTTTATTTCTGATCAAACTCATGGTTTAGAATCACTCATTTGATTCATGATGTCAGATATTTGCATCTTTAGTTTTTGTCAAACATTTCCTTTGAGTTGGTCTATTATTTTTCGTATCATGTCCATTGTATTTTGAGTTATCTCTTCAAAGGTTTTGAACCTTTGAACCTCTTTGCACCACTTTGAACTGGGCTCAAAATGGTTCAAATGGGTTCAATGATGCAAATATGCTCCAAGTTATTGATAGTGGTGGACCCCGTGCTTTGAGTTAGATTGGCAGGTGTGGTACTATCATAAAATGAAGTTTCCAAGGGTTTTAGGAAACATGCAATAAACGATCATGATGTGGTTGGAACTCATGAAATATGAGACATTATAGATGGTGTTAATTGTTAAAGGTAATCATTAAAATGTGAGGTAATAGTTAATAAATGCATGTTAGGTAGTTTAGGTAATGAAAGGGTCTTCTCATGTGCATGCTAATTGTTATGAAGAAAGAAGTGAATAAAGTGAAAAGACAAGTATTTATTTAACTAGCCATAAGATGTCAAATCCAATATTTCCTTTCCTTCCTCAAGTTTTGATATAAATTACCTTCTTGGTTTAAAGGTTACATTTTCAAGATGATAATTTTTTAAACTTCTAAGGCATCGAACGAGAATGTGAGATATAGAGGTTAAAGGGACTTTTCTTTGGGCTTTTTTGACCCATTCAATGTAATTTTTCTACAACTTAGCTCAGTATTTTTTTCCTATAGTTTCCTTTATACATAAGCTAGGTGTTATTGTTTACCCTCTGTTAAAAAGTTATAAGGCCATCTCTACACTTTTTTGGTAGTGGTCATGGTATGAATTGTAAAGGGCCCTTGGTTGTAGATATAGACTTAAAAGGAGTAAGTGTAGAAGCCATCCCGACCAAATTGTGTGATTAGGTAGATAAAATTTCATTGGTGAGATTCTTGATAGTGGTTTGTTATCAACTATCATTTTCCCATGGGACACTATGATCCCTAAACTAGGAAACCATTATTTCTATTTTTAAAATCCTTGACGAGACCTCATATTACACTCCTACCCAATCCCTAGCTACATTCAACAAAGTTCCTAATAAAAATTGTGGCATCATAGCTAGGAATTGGATAGAGAAATTATACAAGGGAAGTTCACATTTTCCTAATACTTTGAACAAAGATCATATGAAACCCTATATACATAATTTGGTGGTACTTTAGCACTAGGTTAAGGATTCTATTAAAGCTTATCTTTTTGAGGAATGTATTTACGACTCTATAGAGATTATATTGGGTAGAAACAACATATGAACTAAGGAGAGTTAATGGTTGCCTTATCGAGAGAATAATTGAAGCTTGACCAAACAATTAGGAAAGACTTCTTTATGTCTTCATATTTAATGTACCTCTTAGCATGCACACAAAAATTGACAATAATCCCACATGAACCTTGGACAACTGGCATAATTATTTATGACTAATGTTCCTTTCTATGGAAATATCATGTTATTATCAATTATAAAGAGGTGAATGATGTGCTCATGGGAAAACTATGTTCTAAATTAGCTAGTGTGTCAGAACAAAGGATTTCCCTTGATGCTTATCAATTGATTTGAACCTATGGTAGCATATACATTCAACTCCCCAGGTTCACCTCCATTAGAGTAGGAGGTTTTGATGATGAACCCACAAGGCTACGTAGGCATATTTATGTTATTTTGTGTTACCACACGTGTGTAGACAAATTACTTTTTTAGTAAATAGATGACTTCCTAAGGAGAAGTGAGAGACCATTTTCTTTGTCAAATTTGGTTAAATATCATGTAAATCAATAAAAGATGCAACAATATTGGTTGTGATTTGTATAATTTAATTTCAAGTTCTATGAGGAAAGAGAAATTTTTGATAATAAGGGATTCCAAGAACATTAGAGTTAGAAGGTTAGCTAACAACTTCTCACATTGAAGATTTTTGGGAGGATTTTCTCAATGAAAGCAAAGTCAATAAGAGGGGTCACTTAAACCTATCACTGTGTCAAATTATCTTTTTTTGATTGAAGATGAATTTAAATGGGTTATACGAAGATGGTTTAGAGGTTATTGAACTAGAATATTTAAATTATAATAAGTTAAATTACTTATTATTGATTGGGAAAAAGATAAAGAGCATGACATTAATGAGATCATTAAGCCCATTTTTGAATGAATAAGTGCCTGGTTGAAACATAAGTGAAATGAGAAAACACCCAACACACAATCTGAAGGACTAAAGAAAAACTCATGGTCTTCCCCTATAGCTAATTTAATTCTTTAAGTTGATCATGGAGGTGAGAAAGATATTTCAAATGGGATAAACCCAAAAATAATCAATAACTAGCCTATAGTTCATAGAATTAGGTCCATTACTAAAGCTCAGAAGCTCGCAGGAATGACAAACCATGAGTCTATAATAATGGATTTGAACCAAGATAAAGAAAATGATGTCATGTATATAGATAGTGAACTTTAGATTCAAGGGCCAATGGATACTATTTCTTATGTGATTGACACATTGGTTACCCCAGTTAAAGATGCATGAATGAAATAAATTGGTTGATTAATTCTATAACTAAAAAGTGTAGCCTAGTACTCTTATCCATTCATATTAAAGTCATAATGAACAAGTATGTGGCCAATACTCCCAAGAGTAAAAGAAAAAATAATTTTTCTACTATATACCAAAAAGTAGGCACACTTCTATAAACCCTTATTCTCAAGGAATCACATGAAGAGGGAGACTTGAGAGGAAACTTATATTTCTCTATCTATGATGTGAAAAGGTGTAAAATGATAGTATGTTTTCCCTCAAACAAACCAAGCTATGAAACCATTGAAAGGTGCAACATAGAATGAGAGATTAAAAGATAAGAGAAAGGATGATAGTATCCAAGAGTCAAAGATGAATAAAATGAATGAAAGATAAACTAAGATGATGTACAAGATGCAAAATGTGTTAACAAATATGAAGAGTTACAAGCTTCCTATTTAGACTATGTGAACTAAACTACGAGGATAAAAAAATACTAAGCTAAAATTCCATGATGCAAGCAATGAGAAAGAAAATATGAGAGTGCAAATGAAAAAGTGCTCCAAAGTCACCTAGAAATCCTATAGCATAACGTCAACATGAGAGTGTAAGGATTGGATAATGGGGATTGAGCCCTTCTTTTTAAAGAGAAATGGGTGGCTGAGATTAAGAGGTAAAAGAGGTATAATCAAGGGTGGAGAATGCATCTTGAGTGATCCATACACACAAGCATCTCACCTAAAAATCAATGGTGGGCTTTAAGAGTAAAAATATGTGCAGAGGAGAATTAAAGTTAAAATAAAGATTTCCCTCACATAGAAAAGTGTTCCCCTCATGTGAGACAAAAATAATTTTTCCTTTTATTTTGAAAATAGGAATAATTCTTTTCATGTGCACACTTAGGATAAGTGGGACTTGGGGAATTTATGTAATTAAAAGGGAGCAAATTATTTCAATTAAATAAAAGACTTAGGATAAGGTGGTCAAACCATAGGTTATAATTGAATAAATGATTAATTGATGATAAGATCAAGAATAATAAATGGATAAATTAAGTAAAAATATCTAGAAAGGGGACTCATAGTCTAGATGACCATTTTTGAGTGATTACATTTTCCTCTCTTTGACTAATGTGTGATTGATCTGGGAACACATTATTTCAAAGAATGAAAATAGCAAGATAGGAGCTAATAGAGAGATCTTACTTTGAAAAACAATGCACATAGAGCTAGCAGATCTTGAATGAACAACCAGTTAATAGTAGATTTGATAACTCAAAAAAAGAAATAGACAATACCAATACCCAAGTCAAGCATCAATATGTCAAGAAAGGAAACCAAAGGAAGAAGATGAATCAAGAGTAAATAGATAGCCATAGCAAAAAAGAAATTTGAAGAAATGATAAAATATTCTTTCCCCCTCAATAATGAAATGAAAATGAGATAAAAGAGATGCAAAAATGTGTGAGATCTAATCAAATTGAGATAAAGCAAGGTTGATGATCACCGATAAAAGATTAACACCAAAGAGTGACCACCAAGCAATGAAGATATGCCCCAATGTGATTAGGTTTGACCAAAAAGATAAAGCATGAGTATTAGGTCAAAACATGATGAAAGGTGAAATAAAATGAAATGGAATGAAAAGAGAGGTGAAGAGAGGAAAAATGATGAGGAAATGAATACGTGAAGAATGCCTCAGCAAGATTCAAAGAGTAAGCCTTAAAAGGTCAACCATCTATGCAAAAGAAGAAGGAATTTAAAATGTAATTTAGATGATCAAGATGAGCCCAAATTTCTATTTTGATCCCAAAAATGGATCTGGGATATCGAAATCAGGTAGGGGTGTAATTTTGGTGTAATTCCGAGGAGTTCAAAAATTAGGTCAAAAATAGGGTCAAAGGTTATATAAGGGATCCATAGGGTCATTTTCAAATCATTTATCTTATTTGATCTTAAGAGTTTAGAGCACTGAGAGAGAGAGAGAGAGAGAGAGAGAGAGAGAGAGAGAGAGAGAGAGAGAGAGAGAGAGAGAGAGAGAGAGAGAGAGCTAGAGAACAATTACCCAGAGGAGGATCCTAATCAAGTGACACCAATTCAAGCATAGGCAATTTCCTCAAATGACCTCCACAATATGGTCCACTAGTAAGTATTCGTCATTTGAGCATTTTTTGAGTGATTTTGAGCATTTTATCATGTTTTTCTAGGGCTTTGGTAGGTTCAAAAAAAATATCATATGATACTTTATAAAGTATCATATCACAGTTAGGAAAACCATTGTGCAATATGTCTAGCACACAAATTGTATCGTATCCCCTGTATGCGCATTATCGTATTTGACTCACCCATCTATCATATTATACTAGGAAAAGTATCATAGCAGCAGAAAGTATTGTATGGGTATTAAAGAAAGTATCATATGATACTTGTTTGGCCACTTGATAAAGTTTATGTAAGATTCATATCATTGGTCGATTTTACAACTTCGTTGCTTGTTCGTGTAGCTAAGTTGTGACCTTGTTAGTTTCATTATGATTCTCATCTAACATATACTAACATGTTTGTGTATTTTTTCTATGTAGGATGTATTTCCAACACTATTGATTAGGGCACTTGCGGTGGTGGGACTGAGACTGGTGCCCCAACTAGGTGATACTAAGAGTTATGTTGACATTGATGGGTTTTGGAGGTTTTTTACAATTTGCCATATCTAGGAAAACCATGGACTACTGACAACATTGGTTGAGAGGTGGCATAGAGATCATAACACCTTTCATATTCCCACTAGAGAGATCACCATTATACTAGACAATGTGTATTGCATCCTTCGAGTTCTATGCCATAGGGATCTAGTGAGTTGATTGAGCATTCGTTTTTGTTATGTTTACTTAGCTATATGGATATCAGTTCTAATATATACATCTTGTGTTGCATGGGTATTTTGATTAGACTCTAGTAGATGGGAGGGAAACCTTATGAGAGGTGTTCATAGATGTTACGATCCTAGAATGATACATAGGCTAGGAGTAGATGATAGTGTTATACGGTGACCAATTTCTCGTGGAATGCACTATGTGCTTCCTCATAGCACATGCACTGATTATAGATAGGATTCATCAATGATTCCCATGTGGGTGGGGGAAGTTGGTGATGGATATGACAAGGAGACTAGTATAAATGGTATGTGGCCTTTCCATACTAGCAGATATGTACCACGAGCTCCACAAGATTGTGTAAAGGGAGGGGAGGAGCTAGGGGTGTAGAGCCATTTTGTCACAGGTGTGGGAATGTGACTACATCATAGTGATATGGCTTAGAGTATAGTTGAGAGAGAGAAAACACCACCTCATATACATATATTTGGGGTTTATAGTACAACCACACAACAATGATGTTTCTTATTATAGTTATATTTTGGATGATTTTTCCTCCTTTGAGTGGAGGCCATATGTGGGGTGGGAGGGTTGGAAGGTTGTAGTATGAGCTAGGATATATGTTTTGCATTTGACCTTTGTTAGGGAGACATGAGGTGGAGTAGTTTCTTGTCAATTATATATGGAGGAAATTTGGTCAGAGACAAAGGGTGACCATAGAGATCATGATATATGCTATGCTCTGGGAGGAGGTGGATATGGGTTGATTACCCATGCTAAGTTATACAGTATTCTTGGGAGAGACATGTGAGTTATGGTGAAAGGCAAGGGATTACCTTCTAGTAGTGAAAGAGGTGGGGACCTCCCCAAATTATGCATGAGAGATGGGGAGGCAACCCTTACCCAGGTTCACAATCCCTGATGATTTACCATTAGATAATGAAAGAAGAGAAGATGAAAAGGATGATGAAGGGGATGGAGGAGATGAGGGGAGATAGGCCTATTGTCTCTAAAGCTTCATCTAGTAGTTGTACAAGGTTGAGGAGAATAACTTAGGAAGAGGATGAGGAGGAGGAAGAGCTTGTAGAGGATGAGAGGCTAGTTACACAACCTTAGGTAGAGAGACATGAGAAAAGGGTACTGAATAGGGGAGATAATCCTAGGGATCAAAGGATCAAAGCACTGGTGACAAAGCTCTAGAAGGCACACACCACAATTGTCATGCAAGACCATCAAATCTTAGATGAGTGTGCTAGTAGTGACCTAAGTACAAGAGGGAGAGTGATGCATCAAGATGAGAGGTAGAGCACCATGGAGTGAGAACTATTTATTACTATGCAATATATAGAGATATTATACCTCTAGGGTAGGGACTACCAGATTATTCTAGTGAGTGGGGAGATCAGAGGGAGTAGTACAACTACCAAAAAAGACTTGAGCACCACTTCCATTGCCACACCAGCCACAGGAGGGAGGGAGTTAGTCCTAGGGTCTAGTCTAGGATTATATGTCCTTGTGATAGTTTTGATGTATTATTGAGAGACATTTACCTAGATTTTGTAATGTTAGATGTATAACTGATATTCCACCATTATATATATGAGATTCTAGGTTTCATATCAACATTGTGTACTTGTCTCATTTATTATGGTCATGTGATGGATATATTTATATATTTTAGCATTTATGTTTATGTTTTCATGTGATGGTGATATGTATGCTCGTATTTATGTGTTTTCATCTTATGTTGATATGCTCATGGATGTATTGATGTTTCTCTCACATATGGGTAGCTCTGTATTATGATATGGATTCATGATTTGAAAAGCTTAACACTTAGATAGATTAGATGTGATGCTAAGATTAACCCCTTGTGATGGCAAGAATTAAAGAAGAATTAAGTTGATTAGATAGAAGAGAAGTGGAGGGCATGATTGAGAAGAGCCAAGAGGAGATGAAAGAAGTTAGCTGAATATGACTCTCTCAAATTCAAAATGAAATTCTAAACTAAAATGAACCCTAGAATGCAAGCTAAACTAAAAGCTTAACACTTAGATAGATTAGATGTGATGATAAGATTAACCCCTTGTGATGGAAAGAATTAAAGAAGCATTAAGTTGATTAGATAGAAGAGAGGTGGAAGGCATGATTGAGAAGAGCCAAGAGGAGATGAAATAAGTTAGCTAACACATCCAAAAAAGATAAATAAGACTCTCTCAAAATTCAAAATGCAATGCTAAACTAAAATGAACCCTAGAATGCAAGCTAGTGTGCAAATGTACAATTGAAAGGGTTATATAAGTAGGCCCTATTTTTTTTCATCATTGAGCCTTATAAGGGACGTTAGAAGATCATTCAATCTTCACTAGTATAACTATGAGGATATGAATATGATCTATATCAGATAGGAGTGTGGGAACCCAACTTATGCATCAAAGACATAAAGGTCAAGATGACTAGTGTAGTTAGATTCTCTAGGTTTGATATAGAAAGATTGCGCTCACATTGAGATAAAAAAATTTCAAGATGGTCATAAGAACCTATTTGAAAAAAATAGACAAGGATGATATATTTTAGATCTTAAGTGTCAAGTCAAACAAACAAGATGCTCAAGACACCTAAGATCGACAAGGTATACCTATAGGAAGAAAAAAAATATTCCCCATACCCTCTGCCTTCTATTTCATGACATCCTCAAGAGATTATTAGGGAAAGAACACTCAACAAAGAAAGCATCATAGACACTACAACATTTGGGGTCAAATTCCAATGCCAATTTGTGATGACAATACCATTTGTGTGTGATTTTTATATATTTTTTGCAATTGTCCTTGATGCCATCATAATATCGATGGTGACATAATTATTTTGACACCCACATGATTATAAAAAAAAAAAGATAAAAATAATGGCTCATCTCTCATTTTCCCCAAATCTAGTTGTGTGCACGAAGAGGTGGAAGCCACATTGTCAGGGAAAAGTCAAGCTAGGTAAGGAGCCATCACCCCATGCTTATATTTGCATAGATTTAGGATGTGATACCCCTTGTAACTACAAAACATGTGTGTTAAAACACCATGATGAATATTTTCGTCACTTAGGTTTGCACCCTTGTCCAAGGCCTATGTGCGAGGACAACCTAGTGAAACATGGAAACAACCTCCAAGCTGTGGGACTTGAACTGTGAGGTTGAGTCTCTAGAGAATGCCGGCTTCCTCTTACTATCAGGGCACACCTATCTACTTCTTAGAGAGGAAAAGGGAGAAGGAGAGCATGAAAGAAAATCTACCTAGTCTAATCTAAGGAGGTGATGCACCAAAATAGAGTGTTCAGACTCATTTCTGCCCATATATGCACTACAAAACCAAGATAAATTTCAAAAGACATACACACCCAAACTTATGTCAATCAGTAACCACATACAGATCAAGAAACCAAACTGAATAACACAAGGAAAAGGATTTCACTTATATATTATCCAATATGCCAAAAATAGATACAGTATGCAAGCCACAGATCTCAAGAATACACCAATGAGAGGCAAGATGGATGCACATACACATTGATGGCTGAAGGAGATGATATAGAATGTTATATAGCTCAGAGATAAAGGGAATTTTACACTATAGACCTGTGAACAGTAGCAGAGAAATCAAAAAAGGAGTCCTCCTTTAGAAAAGATCACAAAATTGCCTTTATAGTTCAGGCATAACTGAGGATTTTTTGCATTACATTTACTTCTCACCTACTGGCATTAACTTCTCACCCTAAAAATCCAATCAAAGATCTAGTTCAAACATGGTTTTGAGTACCAAAAATTTGATATTCCTCTGAGAAAGAGCATGGAGAAGATAGAACGGCGCCAAAAAACATCCCCTGACATAGTAGATAGATCTGTAATGGTGGTAGAATGTCCTTGCACTTTGCATTCACTTCTGAGTCGGTGGCATTGATCATAGGATCAAAATCTCATGGCAAAAAAAACTTGATTCATTATTTTTGGCTCATGAATCCGCGAGGTCCAAACAAGTCAAACAGTTCCTTATGTGCCAACTAGGCCATGCGGGCCAATCGTCTCTCTTTATTTTGCCACCTCCTCAAGGTCCCATGCGCTGACCATCCCTTACGTTGGATTGGGTGCTATGTCGCTATGGGCACCATGCCCCAAGGGTCATTATAGCGACATAACACCCCACTGTTATCTCTAACCGCGGTGGTCACCAACTTGACTGCGCCACCCTTCCACCATCTAGCCGCAACATCAAAACTAACTGCCATGTTGACTGCGACGATTGCACCGACTGCCAGCCATTAACTGTCAACCTTGGTCTACCAGCAAGACACGTGTTAGCAAGATGCTATGTTGCTATGGTAAAGATCGCACAACTTTGCCATAGTGAGACAACACCTTCTGTTGATCTGCCTTGATTTGACGATTGTGAAGACTCATCATGTTCCGTGCTTGCTTTTCAACTTCTGGGCCCGCAAAATGCTGTCAGCACACCTGGCATCACCTCAGCAACCGCACCTTGGCGAGACCTAGCCCCACTAACACGTGGAAAAGGGTGCCATGTCGCTATGGTAAAGATCATGCGGCTTATCCATAGCATGATGGTGCCTACTGTTGATCTTTGTAGATCTAACGGTGGAGAAGTTAACCCCTTACTGCACTAGTCACGTTGAAGATCTGGTCCCACGATCTATCTATATTCTGACCTAGCATACGTTGTTGTTCCCCATTGGCCTAATGAAGCACCACCTTGGTCTGACAAGGCACCAACCCGGAGGGTCCGTACTACTTTGACCCTACTGAGGGGACACATGGCGCCTAGGCACTATGTCGCTATGGGAAAATCGAGGCCAACTTCCCATAGTGCCATGGCACCTAATGATGACATGTCTTCTAATTTGCACGTGTCTTCCAATGATTTGCCACCATGGCACTGGACTCCACCAAGCAAGCAGATGAGGTACAAAATGGGACCCAACCACTTGCCTGAAGCTCTCACTGTGGTGACTTTTCTGTTGCCGCAAACTTTGCCCGCCAAACACTGGGACTCACCGTAGAAACACCCTCTGGCCGACCGAGCGCTATGTCGCTATTGAAAAACTCATGAGTTTTCTGATGGTGACATGGCACCTTGCCACCTTTTGAACTTTTTGGCCCGTGAACTGACCACCCGCCGTAAGACATTTCCATCGAGCGCTATGTCACTATGAAGATTTTTCGGCCAATACATGATAGCGACATAGTGCCCACGGTGCCGTCAAAATTTTCTAACCCGTCGAAACATGTCTACCCTACGAGCTGGACCCACCGGACACATGTCCTCCAGGTGTCATGTTGCTATCATATTAATCGTGCAACTTCAAATGGCGAGACAGTGCCAACTATTGATCTTCCTTAGATCTGATAGCAGAGAACTTGCAGGCCGCAAAAAATATGTTATAAGGTTCGAAGCTTGGTATTTTAATATTTCCACGGGTATTTGATCATGGAAATTTCAAAGGCGGGAAGGGCAATATGAATTATGAATTTTGGCAAGAAGATTAAAATACAACAAATATTCCTTAAGAATACTGTAACCCTTCTCACCTTGCAGTCATCACTCTTTTTGGGATGGCTTCCTAAAAGCACTAAGTTACAACACAAACATAATGCCGGGGGGGGGGGGGGGTCATTTGTACAACACGCCCATTCCATGTCATTCACACATCCTCTAACCCTAAGCTACATTCCATGTAAAAATGTACACATACAATGTATATATAGAAAAAAACATATATATTAATGTACATGCACAATATATATATCGTGTTGAAAGATTCGAGGGTCTACACAGTCGTTGAATTTGAGAGTTGTAAAAGAGTAAAAGTTTGGAATTGAATGGACTATGAAATAATGAAACCAAATGTTAGGGAATCAATTTAAGCCAATATGTCACAACTAAACAACATGAATCCAAATCCTTTAGATAGAGATGGCATAGTTGTGTCATTTTTTCATAGTTTACTACTACTATTTTAGTAAATTTTAGATATATTAGATTAATGGATTGAAGATTTTATTTAGGTGTATTCTATTTTTTTGCCATGCTTGGAGTTTGATGCATTATATAGTAATGTTGGGTGGATTTGAATGTATATCTATAAATTTGTCACTCTAATGGTAAAAATCAATTAGAAATTTTTTTTATTGAGTAATTTAGTGTGTTAGCATTCATTTTTAGTAATAGTTTAAATTGATTTCAAAATCAACTATGGTGAGAAATGACAAGTCTAAACCTAGAAATCTTAATAGAAAGCAATACTATCCAATGTTCAAAACCTATTTCAGCTCTATGCAACCTTTTGCAATATGAATAATTAATCATCTTTTGTGGGTTGTTTTATTATTTATGACTGTATATGCATCATTAATATCAACAAATATTATGAAATTTGAATTGATCAAAATTGTTATAACTAAGACCAGCTACATTTATATTTTAAATTTTCTTCTCTATTTTTTTCCTTTCATTCATATCTAAGGATCTATCAAGGATAAGGGTTAATTGAATATGTAAGTTAACCTGTTGCAAATTATATTGAATCTTCAAGAGAAATAATAGTAGAAAATGTATGCCTTTATGACTATTCTGATTACAAGTATGCTTCAATTCTCTTATTATTAATGAAACAAGATCTGATGTTGGTAGCAGAGATATTGGAGATTTGAGATTTCTTTGTAGAGAAACCAGTGAGGAAGCTCATTCTGAAAAAATATTGGTTTATAAATTATGGTAAGAAGGTGAGGGCCAGAGGAAGAGATTCCCAATTTCAAACAAGATGTATGTCAAAAGTTTTGAAAGATAAGTCTAACTTGGATAGAAACCAAGTTAATGTGTTCCTAGTCATAGTAAACAAAAAAACTCAGTATTGGCTAGAGAAGTGAATTCTAAAGTTAGACATTCTTGTTCAACTAAAAATTAAAAATCTATTAAGGATAAGGCCTCTACAAATGCATATGTAACTTCTTCACATTTGAGTAAGAATTCATCGATAAAATTACAAAAATTAGGGTGTTGGATAGGACTCAATTTAGGTTCTTGTTGGTATGAAAGAATTTGATGGTCAAGAAGGCCTCCAAGAGCCTACATTTGAAGTTATAGCTTCACTCTGTGAATCTAATGTTAAAGAGAACGTTTCCACTGCTGGTTGCTCATCTGTTCTACCCATCTTTACAAAAAATGTTTTTGTTTATGAAAATCTTGATAAGACCGGTGAAAATATATGCTCCCAAAAACAAGGCAGTAGTTTAAATACATAGTGTTGTTTAGATTCATTTACATCTTCAGACATGAGTAAAACAAATGTTAGCTGCAATGCCCCATTAATGTCATCCAAGCTAGGTGAACTCATTTTTGAAGGTTTGACAACTTTTTAACTAATTTTAAGATACTTTTATTTCATGTTCTTTTTGCATACCCTGACAATGAATCTAATTTAAACATATTAGTCATAGGGATCGACTTGTGGGTTTCTAAAATTTTAATTTTTTTAGAATAGATTTAAAAAAAAATCTAATCAAAAAACATATACCTATTTAATCAATTACTTGTTGTAGGTCATATTGCACCACTTTTTTTGCTCGGATATTACTGATGACTAAAATGTTTCCCAATTGGGAATATCAATGATCTTCAAATACCATGGACAAAATATATTGGAGAGTTCATTTATTCCAAATGTTGATTTGTGATTGATTGCATCAAATGTTGAGTTAATATTGTGTGTTGCGTTGAGTATATTTATTCCCTGTTGATACAAGCATGTACTTGATTAAGAAACTCCAAATATGGATATCAAAAAGAGAGAATCATTTCTTCCATCTTGGTTAGAAATATAACTACTTCAAATAAGAAAAGACAAATCAAGCAATTGGGATACTTATTGGAGGCAAGCTTAAGAAAATGTATAAATCAGCCTTCACAAAAAATCTCAATCCATATAAGATAAAGCTAAAAGAACTAAAGTAAAGGCATGGCCTTTGGAAGGAGTAGGAAGATGCCTAAAGAATATATGTCATATAATATAATGCCAAGAGAACCAAAGTAAAGGCTTTTAGGCCTTTGCAAGGAGTAGTGAGATGCCTAGAGAAGAAATGTCAATGAAATACATCAAATAGTTGGTAGAAGAACATATGCCACTAGGCACAAAATAAATTGATTAAATTGCTTAAACATTAATAATTATTCTATTTACCAATCTAAATGCACAACTTCATAGCAGAATTTGATACAAGCTTGATGTTGTCAAACTCATAGATATGACTTCAAGTGATTCTTGAAAGACAAGTAATATGACTAATAAAGTCTAAAGTGAATTAATGGTGGTATGGTAATCATTTAAATTTGTGACTTAGGGGAAGGTGTAGTTTAAAATACATGATGTAATTGAAAAGGTGAATGACATGGGTAAAATAATCATTATGCGTTAAAGTTAAATTTACAAAGTAACATATCATTTATAAAACCAACCATAACATGTCATTTTTTGTTTGACATTTTTTATCACAACTAAAGAGTTCTCACCACGAGAAAATAGAGTGACCATTTTCTATCAAAATCATATGTGCAGTTATAAATATTAAATACATGTCCAATTTTTTTTGCAGATATACACATTAAGTACACCATGTCCAATTTGTTTTCAAGGTTTTCTCTCTAATGATAATGTGTATCAAAAAATTGTTATTATAGATAGATCTAGCAAGTAAAACCAATTGAATAAGGGTATAAAAACAATTTATTCTTGTGAAGAAGGATTATGTCAAATAATACAAGGGAATTCAATCAAAATAGGGAAAATATCACTAGATTGTTGTCTAACTTTCAAAGAGAAGGTGATGACAAATATTATTGTCCATGCAAGAGTTGGAATCACTTGAAGACAAGAAAAATCAAATCAAAACAACGAAGAAACATTGTAGGGAGAATGGTCACATTGAAGGGGGGTTTGATTATCATTAATTGGTAAGCTATTTGTTATATAGTTTTTTCAATTAATATACATATGAACCATGGAAGGAGGTTTGATTATCACATTGAAGGTGGGTTTGATTATCATGATTTTTTATGTAGGTTGATCTCTCTAGGGTAGTATGTGATATGGAATACCACATCTTAGAGGAACATGACGAAACATGGAGGCATGACTATTGAAGCTAAAGATCATGATCCCATGGAAGATGACAATCATGTACTAGAAAACCCATTTAAAGATGATTGTACAAATACATTGATTCTTAACACATTTGGTACTGGTGCTTTTGATGTTGTTGTTGCTACTAATGATGATGATTATGATGAGGATGGCATTAATGCCATCTATGATATACCTCTACTTGAGAAGGTGAACATGACCCTCTGTGAAGGCTCCCAATCTACTCTTCTCTCTGCTATATTATTGTTGGTGAATTCGAAGGTTATGAATGATTTATCCAACATAACAATGTCACATATGCTATGGCTTTTCATATATGTCATTATAGTCTATAAAAGGTGAAACATGTACCATTAATATTGTTTATATTAACGACTTATATTTTTTTTTTGTAGATTGATAGGTGAGTTTTTGTTACCACCATTAAATTTTCTCACTCAATCATACCGAGAATTATGTGCCACTATAAAATATATTGGAATGGAGTATCAAGAAATAGATGCTTGTCCTAAAGATCATGTTATTTATCATAAAGAACTTGAATATGCAACATAATGCCACGAATCCCATACAACCATATATTGAGATGATAAAATGACAAAAAAGGTTCCTCACAAGGTTGTTCATTACATCCCCATTATCCCAGGTCTAAAATGAATATTCAAGTGCAATAGCTTGATACAATTTATGGATTACCATGCATGCAACATGAGTTGTGATGATATTACTCGAATGCTTAAAAATAGTTCAACATTTATGGACATAGAGGAAAAGTGACCACACTTTACAGAAGAACCTCAAAATCTCAGGATTTCTTTGGTATCAGATTGTGTCAATCCATTTTGAGAGATGAGATCTATTTACTCGGTGTGGCCTATTTTTGTTATCAATAATAACCTTCCTCCATGGATGTCAATAAAGAGGGAGAACATTATGTTGGTATATCATCTTAAAATGGAAAAACTTCAATCTTGGTAGATTTAGCATCCTCTTTACTATATTTATCATGACATATTTGCATTTAGGATGCATTTTGCACTTCATTCCTTCATTTGAGGTGAAATTAGGGTTAGTATCTCGAAGACTATCCTTAATTTCCCTCCTCTATGGCTCTATTTTATGGGTAAGATTTAGGAATAGGAACTCTTAGCCTTCATCATATTTATTATAGGATTTTGTGACTATTCTTCGTATTTAGTCCTATTTTGACATCATTTCTATGTTTCTATGTATCCTAGGGACTTTCTACTTTTTGCTTTGGTTGGGTTTTGACCCCAAGGTTGACCCTGACCTAGGGAAAGGTCAATTAGGTCAATCCCAACTAAAGGAAGGGTTGAGCTTGACCCCAACCAGGATATGAACCCCCCTTTTCAGATTTTGGTCCCAAAGGGTTCCAAAATCAATGTCGGGCTTTTAGATTCAAATACAGAAGGGGTTTTCTTCAAGATTAATTTAATTTTTTTCCCTCCTTAGTTGGTTATTTTGATTGGACCATAATTCAAGACAAAATTTGAATTATGGGTCCTCACATTACTCTAGGAGTCTCACCTTGAAGCCTCTATATAAAGATTCTCATTTGCATCTATCTACAACTAGAGAAGGACAACTACAATCAAGATATGATGCTATGAAGATGCAAGATTATAAAAAAATGATATAGAAGATCAAGCTATTTATGGATATCAAGCATTTTTATACCATTGTGAACATCTATTTGGAGCAAGAGAGATCCAATCCTCCTTGATCTGTCATTGTCAATATTCAAGCATTCATAGATAGAATCATGGGGTAGAAATTATAGATTATGAGTTGGATAGGAGTACTTTAGCCTTGGGGACTTGGTATGCTTTCTTATCTTATTCAAGTCTATGTGTTTCTTTCTCATACATATATATTCATGCTAGGGTTTAAATCTAGTAGATTAGATCTTGGCATTACACATTCAATACACACACACACACACACACATTCTATTATATCCGACTATTTGTGGAGGTGGAAATCACCAAAATGGGGGTTTGAGTAAGGAAAAACCCTATATAACCACCCAAAACCCTATTTTCAGATGTATGTAGGTGCTTTTTCAAAGATTGGAGTACATATTTGGATACCCTTTTCAAAAAAATTTCAAGATCCATGAAGGAAATTTTCATCAGAGCAATATAGGTCAAGGTCAACTTTTCGGGGCACAATTATGCCCCAAGGTAAGATTGTGCCCCACAAACTAGGTCAAGGTCAACCTTCCCTAAGATTGATAAATGTTTTCTAGGTTTTCTTCATCTCAACATTTCTAGTTTGGAATGGGTTGCAAATTTTCTAGAAACTGGGCATAGACATCAAAAAATAGGCATTTCCAGATTGGTGCTACTTTGAGGTATGTATCTTATCTTGTCTAATTTCAAGCATTTCTATTACTCATTCCATATCAATTCTAAAACAATATATATGAATAGTGGTGAATGTCTTATGCATTGTTAGAGATCTATTTTATCCCTATTTATTTTGGTGAACCTGCGATAGACAACTCTTTCTTTTTGGTCTTAGATTTGCATCTTGTGTTAGATCTTGCATGTTAATTAGATATATTTCATTTATATGTTTCAAAAATACACAAAAAATTACAAATTTTCTTTAAAAGAAATTTTTTTTTTTACATTTGCATGCTTTTCTTATTTCAATATGTATGATTCTTGTTTGGAATATTTTGATGAGGTTTTTATTGCAAAAGAGGATAGATTCCCTAATGAGGTACATGGAAGTGAGACTAAAAATGGTCTGGATAAGATCTTAGTTGATCCTATTATTATTTCACTCTCCTCCACAACCTCTCCAATTGACTTTTCCCAGAGCGTGTGTGCATGGTTACCTTCATGTTCCACTATATGCAACATTGATAAACCTGAGATGATATATCCTACACCGTTGATGATAGTAAAAGGATGTCCTCAACTAACAATTAAGGTAAACCTAGAGATCCTTTGGATTTCTTTCATAACAATGATTCTGCTTTGCATTCTTATTGCACACAAAATAACCCTCAGCCTATGTAATGAAATAACTTGCACAATAGAATAAATAATATAAAATATTATATAAATACTTGATAATAACTAAGAGTAATAGGCCACTTCGAGGGGGAAACCTCCAAATATCTCCAATGAGAACACACTTCACAATATGATGTTAAAATAAGACTCACAACCTCCTATATTTACCTAATTATGCTTAGGTTTAATAGACACAACCCTACATAACATCTAGGCCGACCTACCTATCTAAATAATAATATAATAATGATAACATGACTTAATTAAGGATTAAGATAGCCACAAGTTGACTATTCATAACCCTATATACACCAATATTAAAGGCATAGTAGCCTACTGTTCCAATTTCTTTATTGCCTTCTCAACCTATTCTTCCTCAAGCTCTTAAGTTTTCTTTTAGATTTAAGAAGTATAACTTAGTTGATCAATTAAGTGCTGCTATTGCTAAGATATCTTTATTGGAGTTAATTTAAACTTCTACGACATATTATGAGGCATTGCAAAAATCTTTATCTACTCTTCTTGCTTCGCCTCCTAATCAAGACAACATTCATTCTATTTTGGATTGCATGCATACAATGCCTTCTATACCTCCTATTGTGTTTTATGATAATTATTTACCTTCTCTTAAGGTGTAGAATCAATATGATGCTCTTACGGTTGTTGTTTCTATTAATCAGAGTATTATTCGAAGAACATTAATTGATAATGGATCTGGGCTTAATGTTTGTAGCATGGAGATGCTTAAAGCGATTAAGGCTGATCTTACCACTACTCAACCTAATAATGTCCCTATACATGGATTTGATAATATTGTGAAAAGACCTTTGGGCATTATTACTCTACCTATTAAAGTAGGTTTGGTCATCCTAAATACACCTATTCATGTTATTCCTGATCCTCTCCATTATAACCTTATGTTAGGAAGACCTTAGTTACATACTATGCATGCAGTTACTTCTACACTTCATCACAAGGTTCAGTTTATTTATAACAACTTGATGTATACATTACATGTGGATGATGCATCGATTCATTTCCTAAATGCCAAATATGTTAAAATCTCTGATCCTCTTAAACAAAGTAAAGAGATTGAAAAACAACTAGAGCTAAAACAACTTGAGATTCAACAACTGGAAGCTTCATCATCTTCTTTGTCTAAGGATGATTGGGGGACATTGGATTTTAATCCTACTTTCACTGGAGAATATAAGGTCTCTAATTGGAATTTATGAAGAAACAAAGTGAATTTGAGAAACAAGTTTTTATTCCTTCTCTTCTTTCTAAGAAACTAAAATGTAATTTTGTTGCTGCTTCGATACAAGAAACAATTGAAATGATAAAACCTAATTTTTCTGATACTGTGACATATGTTGCTCCTTGGAATCCATCTAAAATGGCTAACTAGTATGGTTCTAGTTATCATTTGCTTAAGAAATCAAGATTTAATGGGAAAGGATGTGGTAAATATGAGAAAGGTATAAAAGTAGCTTTGGATAATGAAATTTATGATCATACGTATGGATTAGGGTTTAATCTATATAAAACACCATCGACTTTTCCTCTTAATGTTAATCATATATGTGGCAGTCACTTGAAATTAGTTAACCCACAACTTATTGACATGAATCAAGTGCCTACTTGGGATATTTTTCCTGAGGATGAAACTTTAATGGAAATTTTAAGGGTTTACCTAAATTTCATCATAAACATCAAAAGCCTTTTTGTTTAAATATAGATGCTTATTTTGGAGAACATGAGAATTAGGATATTGTTCCTTTACCAATGAATTCTCTGATATGAAGTGATTTTTTAATAACTGAGATTGTTGATATTTAAATGGATGAGAATAATCCTAAAAATATAATAAAGATTGGAAAATGTTTGAATCGGGATGAGCATGATTAATTGGGTTCCCTTTTACTTGAATTTAAGGATATTTTTGCTTGCACATATTCAAATATGTCAGGTATTGATTCTAAGATTATTACTCATAACATTGTTTTAAAACCAAATATGAAACCTATGAAGCAAAAAATTTGAAAGATGAATCCACAGATTGATTTATTAGTCAAAACTGAAATTGAAACTTTATTGGATTTTGGATTTATCCATTCTATTCATTACTCCAATTGGATTTCAAACATTGTGCCTATTTCAAAAGGAGAAAATAAGATAAGGATGTGTATTGATTTTAGAGTTTTAAATTTGGCATCCTTAAAGGATGATTTCTCATTACCCAATATTGATATGATTGTGGATTCAACTGCAAGTCATGCTTTGTTATCTTTTATGGATGCCTTTTCTTGATAAAATCAAATCTTTATTCCTCCTGAAGATCAATTCAAAACTACATTATAACACCCTGGGAAACATTTTTTTGGGTCATGATGTCTTTCAAATTAAATAATGTAGGAGCAACTTATCAACATGCTATGACTTTAATTTTGCATGATTTCATCCATAAGATTCTTGAAGATTATGTAGATGATATCTTAGCAAAGTCTATACAAAGAGAAGATCATGTTACTATTTTATGACAAATATTTGAAAGGATTAGAAGTTACAACATGAGATTGAATCCTAAGAAGTGTGTTTTTCGAGTAAACTCTGGTAAATTATTAGGATTTATAATCTCTAAGCAAGGCATAGAAGTTGATACTGAAAAGATTGATGCTATTGTTAATATGCCTCCTCCTAAGAATATTTCTCAGCTATGCAATTTAAAAGGAAAGATACAATCTATTTGTCGCTTTGTTGCTAAGTTAGTTGATCAAACAATTCCTTTTACTTCCTTGCTTAGAAAGGATACTGCTTTCTCTTGGAATGATGAATGTAAAAAACATTTGAGCGATTTAAGGGTTACCTTGCAAATCCTCCTATCTTCCAACCAACTAAATTTGATAAGACATTTAATTTTAATACTTCAGTGACTTCAAAGGCTGTGAGTGTCTTGTTATCTCAAAATGATGATTATGGTAAGGAAAGACTTGTGTATTACATTAATTAGACTTTACTTGATTATGAAACAAGATACAAAGATTTGGAAAGATAATGTCTAGCTATAGTATATGCATGTTAGAAACTCAAGCATTATATTATAAATGCTGAAGCAATGTGATTGTCATGTTTTATCCTTTGAAACATCTGTTCTCACAAACTAATCTTTTTGGTTGTTTGGAAAAGTGGGTGATGTTACTTACAAAATTTGATCTTAATTTCATTTCTTAGAAGTTTATTAAGGGACAAGCTTTAATAGATTATTTAGTTGAAGCTCCTTGTCCTCATTTGGAAACATGTTCTACTTCAATGGAATTTCCTAATGATACTATTCTAACTATTCAACAAGATGAAATTTGGGAATTGTTTATTGATGGATCTAAATGTATGATGGGTTCTAGTGTTGGTATTATCTTAATTCCTCCTATGAAAAATCCAACCCCTTTATCATACAAATTAACTTTTTCTTGTACTAATAAAATTGCAGAGTATGAAGCTCTTATAGCTGGTTTATGAGTAGCTTCATCCCTTAACATCAAACACTTGTAAATATATGGAGATTCATAATTGATTGTCGAAAGATTTAAGGAAGGTAATCAAACTAAGAATGATAAAATGACACAATATAGATATTTGGCTCTTGATTTGCTTTCATAATTCTCTTCTTATACGATTCAATTCTTACCTAGAAAAGATAATCGGCACATGGACGCCATGGCAAGCACAACTTCTTTGGTGTGTCTTGAAAATAATGCTAAAAACTTTCAATTTACTACACAAACTCTTAAAAACCCTGCAATTTCTAATAACATTACCTCTTATTGTTTTAATTTGTATTTGGATGAATGGTATTCCCACATTTTTCATTTTTTGAAAGATGGTACTTTTCCCGAATCAACAACAAGAAATACATGTAATCATATTAGGAAACTTGTAGCATGTAACAAAATTTTAGGAGATACACTATACAAAAACTCTTATGAAGGATTGCTATTAAGATGTCTCAATAGAACTGAAATTATGATAGCTTTGGGAGAAGCTCATTCTAGTTCTTATGGAGGGCATTTTGGTGGAAAATCCCTAGTTAATAAATTACTTAGAATGGGATATTATTGTAAATGATGGAACACAATTCTTTTATATTTGTTAATAAATTTCCTTAATGTCAAGAACATAGTAATTTGATTCATGCTCTTACTCATGAGCTTCATAATCAAGTTTCTCCATGGCCTTTTAGTATTTGGGGTTTTGATCTTATTGGAAAGATCTCACCACCTTCTTCTTGAGGGCATACATTCTAACTACTATAGATTATTTCATGAATTGGGTTGAACATGTTCCTCTTCTTTGAACAACTACAGATGTTATTTGTGATTTCATCCTTAATAATATCATAACACAATTTGGTATACCTTTAGTGATAGTTTCAAATAATGGTACTTAAAAAAAAAAAAAGTCACAAAATTCTTGGAGAAATATCAAATTCAACATAAATTTTAAACTCCTTATTATCCTCAATCTAATGGTCAAGTTGAAGCATCAAATAAAATCATTGAGCAGATTTTGAAAAATATAGTAAACAAGCATGTGAAAGATTGGCATACTCAATTGAGATATCCTTTATGGGCTTATAGGACAAGTGTTTGTACTACCATAGGTACTTCTCCTTACAATCTTTTTTATGGTATTGATGCTATTATGCCTTTGGAATTAGAAATACCTTCTTTACGTGTTTCATTTCATGGGATAATTGACAAAGATAATTTTTGATAGCAATGTTTACAAGAGTTAAAAATGTTGGATGAAAAATGAATACATACATTAGAACATATAAATGCTTATCATAAATATCTACAGAAGAAATATAATCATAAGGTAATTGAATGAACATTTTCTATTGGTGATTTAGTTTTATATGAGAATCAACAAAATGGGAATTCTTTACCTGGTGAAAAAGGAAAATTTAGCCCTAATCGGCTTGGACCTTTTGTTGTTATTGAAGACTTTGGTTCATGTGCTTATAAAGTTGTTGATATGGATGGTGTTTCTTTTAGGAAAACCTATTGTCTAATCAATATAACACCCTTTTTTTTGTAGGATTGGAAATCCCTTACCACCGAAGTACTATGTTGATTTTCATTAAATGTCAATCCGGGAGCATGAACTTGAGATGATGTCTACAAAGTATATGCTCTAGTTTTCACTAAAAGTCACTACTACTTTGAATGCAATAACTGTTAAGGAAATCTAGTTTATCCAAAGGAAAGATGACTATCAAATACTTAGAAGGAAATTCTAATTATTTAGCCATACATATATGCACCTACTGCTGCAGGAATAGTGACTGGTTCTATTTCCAGTGGCTGTAGGAACAACAGTTTTAACTTTAACTTAGAAAATTGAATCTAACTCCTACTTACTAAAGTAAAACTCCACCTTCCGCGTGGGCCCCCACGAAATAATGAAGGAAAGAAAAACTCAAATAAAAGTGTAGAAACTTAGAAAAGGCATGTATTCATCAAATATGCAGTATTACAATAACTTAGGAAAAACAGTAAGATGTCTATCAACTCTATATGTCTATTCACTACTTAACCTCATAGATATAGACGAGGTCTTATTTATAGAGAAGAACAACAAACTCCTAAAACTATGACTTCCTCATGAAGGAAAGTCAGTTACAATTTTAAGACTGCAAACATGCAATTGGAAAGACATTAATTCTCCCTTAAATTCCCCACAAATATAGAGATCGTAGTAAATGCTAGATTTTCTCATGTATCTATCTTCAAACAACTTTCTAGGAATCCAGGTATCGTGCTTTGCATTTTTAACTGATTACTTTTATGCTTACTTCCTTGCTCGACCACTTTATCAGGTCCCACTTGGTTATTCATTAAAATAGGTCCCTTCTAACTTTGTTGCCAAGTCTTCTAGTTGCAACGGTGTCATAATGCTTCTCCTTAATGTCATCAATGCTTTAGTGCTATTCCTTCATAGTTTGTTTAACTCCCGCTCAGCTTGTATCCTACGATCAACATTTAATACACACAAGACTTCCCGCAAAAAATTATTTTTATTTCTTAGTTTATAAAGAAAAGGCATTAATTATTCAACTAATAGTTTTTGCAATCTCTTCCTTTGTAGGAAGATCTACCCATATCAAACATTCATGAAGAAAGATTTTTACCACAAAATGAACCCCTTTTTAAATATAATTCCTATTATCATTTTATGCCCTATGTCCATACTTTATACATCAAAAGTTCAAAATATTTATACTAAAGGATGATAAAGTTCAGCATGTTATAGACAAATGTTCATAAAAAGGGCTAATAAAACTTCTATCTCTTCATGTCATCATTTTTCCCCCCAACCGTCCTGAGGCTGGTCCCTTCAGCATCTATAGGTTTCTAATTCTCATCCATAGTCTAAGGTCATTGGTGATTTTCTCCCCTGATTCATGAGCTCTGTAATTAAAATACCCATGATTTTGTTTCAATCTTTCCCATTTCTATTCTTTAGCAGTCATGTTATATTCAACAAATAGATCATGTTTTCCAAGCATAGGATGCAGGAGTATTTTCGGTTGGAAACGAAGAGGTACCCAATAATTTTTCTAATTTTTTCCCAATGTCAAATACCTGGGCATCCTGCTGATGGCTAATTCTAGATTTTGGAGAGAGTGCAACTCCCTGGTTTTTAGGTCTTCTAGAAATCGAATCCATCTTTGAAGAGAAGCTTGTATAGCATCAAGGGCATTTTCAAAAAAATGTTGCTCCCTTTCAAAAATGCTTGTTCGCGAACGGGGTGGATTTTGGCAGTAGCACTTTGATAATTGCTAACAGAAAGCCAATTGAAGAATACTCTGTAAGTGTTCTATATTTTTGGCCGAATGTACAATGGTTCAAACATTTCCTTTTCCTTGTAAGGAGTAGCCTAGTTCTCTCAACTGATCTCATTCTACATCCATGACATAACGGCCCTAAACTGTACATCTCCCACATACAACAATAAATTTCAATCCTTATCATCAGGTATAGCAAGATTATGAACATATAATTCACAGAGGAGATTCTTCAAAGTCATTGGAACTGAATTGAATGTTGCATAAAATTCTTGAGAAGTATGTAAAGAAGGGTTCAATCCCCGAGTAATTCGAGACAATTGAAAATTAATCATTTGCTCTTTTAGGAATAGTGTATAAATTGGAGATGGGGACCTATAATTTACAAGCTCTAGAATGAGCTCTGTGATCTTTGTGACACGTTGTTGTAGGATCTTAATTTCATTATCCTTTTCTTCAAATTTTTATGCTTGTTCCCTGATAGTTCTAAGCATTTGTTTCTTCTCTAAATCCCGATTTTCTTTCTCCCACTGAAATTATTGGTACAGATTAAAGCTGGTTGTTAATGGAGTGGAAATGTCTAGTGGTGTATGACGACAGAAAATAGATCTATAATCTTCAAGGCAGTGCTCAGGATGATGGTGGTCAGCAGTGCTATCATCTTCAGAATGTTGTTGTTCAACAAAATCATTATGTTGACAAGTAACAGTGTTATCAACTTTTTCTGAAGGGGCAATGGTTGTAGGATAGGGTGCAATAGTCATTTGATCTTGAAATGTTTCAACAATTTCTTGAACCATTTCTTGTGCAATAGATGGATATTCCTCTGATGGTAGATTATCAGTTTCCTCTGCTGGGTGTCCAACCTCAGGCATTATCTCTTCTGAGGACTCTGTGTCACTATCAACATTAATAGGACTATTTGGTTTTGCAAAAATTTCCTCTGGATTATTTTTATGTTCAAGAGTAGGTGTTGTATGCTCTGGTGACTATGCAGGTGTAGGTACTGGAGTTTCAATATGAATAGGTGGTATAGGAGGCTTAGTAGGTGGTGTAGGAGGTTCAGTTCTTATATTCACCCCAGACATTCTGGTGACTCGTCGTGGGGTAGAAATTGGTTTCTTGCCCTTATCAATAGATTTCCCTTTACTCAGGTTAGGTTCTTGTGATACTGGAGGTACTTTTTCTGAACCTTCCTCTGCAGCAACTATGTGTGATCTTCTCTTCCTAGGAGTTGAGGCTTCTATGGTCAAAATTTTCCTCTTTGCAGTTTTAGGCATAGAAGCAGAAGTCGAAGCTTCTTGAGCCGTTCTATATACTACTTTTTAAACTCCTACAATAGTTTTCTCTCTTTTCCCTATTCCTTTCCCTCTAGGTCCACCCCTTCTAGGTCCCTCTGACCTTAACTTTACAAAATCATCCCATGTTTCCAAGTGCTGCCTAGTTAACTCCTTTTCAATTATAGCCCTAATCAAGCAATGGTGGGATACCGATTGGGTTTTGCCTTGTTGTACATAGGTAGCTTGTCTTTTGATGATATTATAAAGGAAACTTGGAAGATTTATAGGACAATCCCCATGCCGCAAACCACTCAAAATTTTGAAATGAACAGCATGCAAATAGGAATATCTTCCTTCACAGGTAAAATATCTTATGATAAATTCAGCAGGGTGGATAAATTGCAGAGGGAGAGATAACCGTAATGTACCTTACTTTTTGTTTTCCTCTAGTTGAGGATATCCCAGTACTAAGAATTGCTCTTTTTCTTGTTGTACATCCATATCCTCTGTCCAACGTTCTCCAATTGTGGGTAACCTAGAAACTTCTGCCACCACTTCTTCGGTGAATTCTACCTAGATGCCCTTACAGTTGCATATCCATTCGTCAATGTATTATGAAATTGGAACATAATTTCTTGATCAAATTGCTTCAAAATGAGACAATAAGCCAACCAACCTCGTTGTTGAAACAAACTACATGTGGTCGGGTCTACCAGTAAGACTCTATGATCTGCTGGTTCATGCCGCTGAGGTTCTCCACCCATATTTTTGAAAAAAAATGCTAGTACAGGAAATTTCACTGCAAGTGATTTTTGAAAGTATGGGTGGTGATAGCTACAGGGTTTCTACAAAGGGAAATTGCAATTCTTCAATATTTTCCAAACATCACATCCTTCAGCACTTCATGACGGCATTTTAATCACCAAACCATAATGGGAATAAAGATCGTGCTCAAAAACATACGCCATATTAATGAGGAGGTATGCGAAATCATGATTTAATATTATTTCACACATTTCAGAAGTACACAGGGTTGCCAGCTCATTACTGAAATGAGCCTTCCCCGTACATCCTATATGCTAACTTAAGATTTCCTTAACTTTGCATTCATGATTTCAATTTCCCCTCCCCCCAAGCTAGCAGAGACTGGGTCCCACCAGACCGTAAAGATTGCAAATTCTGAAAATTGAAATAACATGCTTTGCTGAATAAATAATAAATTAAATAAATAAATGCAAAGGGGTTGAGTGTGACTGACCTGACGTGTGATAGGAAGGATGAACCAAGAAGTGCCTTTTTAGAGAAAGAAAGTGAGATGGAATGATGATGGAAAGACAAGAAGATGGGATGGAATGAGTTGGAAAATGAATGAATTTTCGCATGAGCAAGACATTTTTTTATTATGAAGGCCTTGAAAATAAATTCAAGGGGCTACAGGCATCTGAGTGGAAGCCTCAGATGAAGTGGTTGTAGGAAGAGATGTTTCTGTTGTTGTGAACTATTGAAGAAATTCTTCTCTAGTTGCTGGTTTATGATATAACTTTAGGCAATGCCCATTAACGAGGAGCTTGAATTTAATTGGATCACTTGTTGACAGTTGAACTACTCCATTGTCAAAAATTGTAATGATTTCATAGGGACCAAGCCATCGAGTTTGAAATTTGCCTTGGTGATGCTGATATCGTGAATCATACAGGAGTGCCCAATCACCATCAGAGAATTCTCTTTCTTTAATGAATTTGTCATGCCATTGCTTCCTTTGACTTTGAATTAATTATGTGTTATGAAGAGCTAATTTTTGCCATTCATCCAACTCATTGAGATGCAGAATGCGATTCTGTCGTGTTACAGGAAGGGTAATATCAAGTTCCAAAGCTGTCCACAGAGTTTTATGTTCAAATTCAATAGGCATTACAACCGTCTTCCCATATAGGAGTTGGAAAGGTGTAAACCCAGTAGTGGATTTCCATTTTTTTTTGTATGCCCATAAGGCTTCAGGAAGTTTAACTACCCAATCTTTATGATGCAAAGATATTTTTTTAGTGAGAATATGTTCCAGCTCTCTATTTGTTACTTCTACCTGTCCATTGGCTTGTGGATGATACAGAGATGATTTTCCATGTCGAATTTTATATTCCTCCATGAGTGCACCTATCAGGTTAGATGTGAACTGAGGCCCTTGATCTGATTGTAATTCTCTTGGAACACCAAATATGGTAAAGATACATTCGTATAGAAATTTTGCAACATTATTGTCACGGGGATGCTTCATGGGTTTTGCTTCAGCCCACTTAGTAACATAATTAGTACAAACCAATATGTAACTTTTCCCTTCTAATGGTGGTTCAATAGAGCCAACAAAATCAATTCCTCATTTATCAGATGGTTCTACTACTATCTGTGGCTGTAGGGGAATTTCACCTATTTTAGTCAGTCTACCCATTATTTGGCATTTATCACATTTTTTTGTATACTGAGCTGCATCTTTGTGAAGTGTAGGCCAATAATAACTTGTCTTCAGAATCTTTAATGCAATTTTTTTGTTAGCAAAGTGTCCACCACAGGGCTCATCATGACAAGCACGAAGAACACCATATGTTTCATCTTCTCTGAGACACCGTCGTGTTACCTAATCTAGTCTAGTATAAAACATGAATCCTGAGATCCATGAGAAATTAAAACTCTTTTCTGCTAGCAATCATTTTTCTTTTGAAAAAAAATGTGAAGGAGTTTTTCCAGTAGTTAGATAGTTGGAAATGTCAGCATACCAAGGATTGTGCATTGATAAAAGGAAGAGATGTTCACCAAGAAAGCTATCTTCTATGACTGCAGGATCATCAAGTGTTTGAAGACGAGACAAGAAATCAGCTACAACATTTGCTTTACCTGGTTTGTCAATAATGGTGATGTCAAATTCTTGCATTAGTAGCAACCATCGAGCCAATCGTCCAGAGATTGTTGGCTTGTTCATCAGATATTTGATAGCTGAGTGATCTGTATGTACAAAGATTTGGTATCTTGTAATATAATGTCTAAATTTGTTCAAAGCTAAATTACAGCAAGCAGTTCTTTTGCTGTCACTGTGTAGTTGTACTCAGCTCCTTGAAGATTTTTTCTGATATAGTAAATTGCATGTTCTACTAAATCTATCTTTTGGCCAAGTACCACTCCAATGGCATGATCTGAAGCATCTATGTGTATATGAAAAGGTAACTCCCAATTTGGTCCTCAAAGCACTGGTGCTATTGAGAGGACTTCCTTAAGCTATAGGAAAGCTTTTGTACACTCTGAATCCCATACAAACTCTGCATCTTTTCAAAGCAATTTGTATAAGGGTGCTGCAATTTGGCTGAAGTCTTTGATAAAACACCGATAATATCCCGCATGTCCTAAAAAACTCCTGACTTCTTTCAATTTGGCTGGTACAGCTAATGTATGTATGACTTCTATTTTTGCTAGGTCTACTTCAATTCCTTTAGGAGAAATAAAGTGTCCCAAGACCACTCCTTCTTGCATCATCATAAAGCACTTTTCGATGTTTAACGACAAATTATAATCTTTGCATCTTTGTAAAACCTTGTCCAAGTTTTCCTTGGCTGCTTCAAATGTTTGCCCATATGTGGTGAAGTCATCCATATACACTTCCAAATAATCTATAGATATGTAAGAAAAAATGCCAATAACAGCTCTTTAGAAGGTTGTGGGTGCATTGCATAGACCAAATAGTAGGACAGAATAAGAAAATGTTCCCCATGGACATGTGAATGTTGTCTTGTCCTGATCTTCTGATGCTATCTGGATTTGATTGTAACCACTGAACCCATCTAAGAATGAAAAGTATTTCTTTCCTGCAAGATTGTCAAGCACTTGATCGACAAAAGGTAATGGAAAATGATCCTTCTTGGTGGCCGAATTAATTTCTCTATAATCTATGCAAACTCACCATTTTCCCCCCTTTTTGGGAACAATAACTAATGGTGATACCCATCGGCTATCGAAAATAGGATATATGAAGCCAGCATTGAGTAACTTTTGCAATTCATTTTTGACAATATCCCTTAATGTTGGGTTTATCCTATGCTGAGGTTGTCTTACAAGTTTATAATTTGGACTGATATAAATTCTATGGATACAGAGTGTAGGATCCAAACCTTTCATATCTGTATACTCCCAAGAAAAGCATCCTGATGCTTTTGTAACAGCTGTAGGGTATCATGATGTTGTGCCTGAGATAAGGACTTGCTTATATTTAATTCTCTTCTTGGAATGATTGTTTTTTTGACTACTTTTTCAGCCATTTAAATTTGCACAATTGGTTGTGAATCTATCTCATGTGGCAGAAGTGAATGCAGTTCATCAGATAAGGGCAGAATGCTTTCTAAGACACACTCTTGTGTAGAAGATGTCTCAGGTTGTCTTCCATACTCATTCAGTATAATGGAAGAAATGAAATCATCTTCTTCTTTAATGTTTACAAATGAGTCCCGTGAGATCATCATCAATTGTTGAATAGAATCTATGTCCATATCAGAGTCATCCATATTTGGCCAGACAACTTGATCATCCTGCAGCAAAGGCTGAGTAGGAGAATACAAGGTCAAATTTTTAGTGTTTGTTCCATCTGAAATAGTCATTTTCCCTGATCGACATGCAATATAAGCATATGCTATTGGTAACCATGGTCATCCTAAAATGATAGGGTAGCCTCCAGTACTTGTTTTTGGAGAGAGTACAAAAAAATCAACTAGATACTCCCATGAATGTAATATGACAGTGACATCTTCTAGCATACCATCAGGAATGATGGTAGAACTATCTGTTAATTGCAAGATTGTTGGCGTCTACCTGAGACCAATGATACTTAATTTGGACACCACTTCCTTGGTTATTACGTTGATGGATGCTCCTAGGTCTATTAAGACATTTTTTATTTGTACTCCTTGAATAGTGAGGGTTACTACTAGGCTACCAGGGTTTGCATACTTAGGCATTTTGCAGTTATCAAGCATAAGATCAGAAAGTTGTCCAAGGACATGGATAGTCTTTGGGTCTTTCTTTTTCCTTCCTGACTTTTTAACACGGGCTTCTTTGATGGCTTTTGAATATATAGGTACTTCCTTGATTGCATCAAGTAAGGGAATTTTTACCGTCATTTTCTTGAGTTGCTCGAGCAAATCTAGTGCAACTTGATTTTCACTTGGCAATATTTTCTCTATTAACCTACTAGGAAATGGTGGTACTTTGGCTGTAGGAGAAATAGTGGTGGTAGGTTCTTGAACTGTCTCAGCACTTGTATCATCTATTTCTGTTATAATGGGCTGCTGAGGTGAGGCAAGCGTTGTTCCAGATCTTAGATGGATATCATTTAGGGTGATGGAATAACTTTGTTGCTAGGCTGAAGGTTTTGCACTATTAGGGTTAGGTGCAAGTTGTGCAGGTAACTATGGCTATTTTGGAGGAGTTGTATTGGCTATAGGAGGCATTAAGGCTTGCTATTGAGGAGGTTGAGCCAAAGCCAACTACTGCTGATGCTGTTGCCAATTCTGGGTTTGCTGCCAACCCTGCTGAGGTTGGTACCAACCTTGGTTAGGTTGCTGCCACCCTTGGTTGGTTTGCGGCCAACCTTGGTTAGGTTGTGGCCAACCTTGGTTAGGCTACTGCCAACCTTGGTAAGGTTGTTGCCAATGATTATAATTACCATGCTATTATTGCCATTGACTATTACTACCATAATTATGGAGTGAATCTTGAGGAATACCTGATCTTGGAGCCCATGACCTTCATTGAGAAACATAAAAGACTTCCCCATATTCATCAATTGCCTTGAACTCAGTAGGCACATGTTGTGATTCCATGCTAGCAATAGGCTTACGTCAGCAGTTGCATTTCTTTTCTCTGCAATGGGGGCAATATTCTGCCAACATACTATCAACATCTTCCTTCTTCCTACATGCTTGCATGGTATCCAATTGTGTAGCAACATCATTAATGATGTCTTGCTTGAAATCCGAGAAGGGGTTTGACAATTCTGTCAAGATACTCCTGTCCTAGGAGTCTTTTGGAGTAAATCCCTCAAACCTCATCCTTTTTTTTTTGTTGCTCTGGAATAGTTTAAACAAATATTCCAAATTTCAGCCCACATCTTTTATGTAATGTCACCTCCAGCCATTAAGTCTAAAGCTTCCATACTCCTGTCATGTACTCCTTTCAGAAAGAGATGCTTTCGAGACTCCTCATTCAGCTGATGTTGTGTGTTGCGTTGTAGGTTAAACATGAACCAAGCAACATAGTCCTCCAAAGTCTCATCCTCCTTTTGTGTCATTTTAAAAATGTCATCTCCTTTCAAATCATGGCCTCTACAATATTCCTTATATTTATTAAGGAACAAACTACTCATAGTTGGCCAATTTGTCACAGCATTGGCACCTAAACTCATAAACTATCTCAAAGCAGATTCTTTGAGAGTCGATGGAAATAATTTCAGCTTATGGGCATCAGTTGTGTAGTCATAACTTCGACAAAGGATGTCGAACTCAAAGAGAAAAGTTTCTGGATATTCAGTAATAAGGCCATAAAATTTAGGCAGGGCAGTTGAGGGTATATTTTTCAAATTTTGATTACCCTACTGAGGAGGAATTGGAAAGGGAAAGGTAGGTTGAGCTGCTGCCATTTTTAGATGTCCTAGTGGTGGCTGATAAATGACTAGAGCTAATTGATTATCTTGATATTCTAGCTCAGCAAAAAGATTATTCAAATGAAAAGATTCTTCAGATGTGGTTGGTGATTGTACTTGTTTTGGTACTTCTGCAAATATGTTCTCAAACAGTTCTTCTTCTCTCTCTTCTCTTTCTTCTCTTTCTTTAGAGTTAGGATAAAAAGGATCTTCCTGATTGAAGTTGGGAAGAAATCTTCCAAGGTGATCTCTTCTTCTATGCATGCAAAAATGTTGAAAATGAAACTAAATGACTCAACAGTAAATACTAGACTGACACCGTCCCCGACAATGGCGCCAAAAATATGTCTAATCAATATAACACCCTTTTAGTTGTAGGATTGGACATCCCTTACCACCAAAGTACTATGCTAATTTTCTTTAAATGTCAATCCGGGAGCATGAACTTGAGATGATGTCTGCAAAGTATATGCTCTAGTTTTCACAAAAAGTCACTACTACTTTGAATGCAATAACTGTTAAGGAAATATAGTTTATCCAAAGGAAAGACTACTATCAAATACTTAGAAGGGAATTCTAATTATTTAGCCATACATCTATGCACCTACTGCTACACAAACAATGATTGGTTCTGTTTCCAATGGATGCAAGAACAACAATTTTAACTTTAACTTAGAAAACTGAGTCTAACTCCTACTTACTAAAGTAAAACTCCACCTTTCGTGTGGGCCCCCACGGAAGAATGAAGGAAAGAAAAACTCAGATAAAAGTGTATAAACTCAGGAAAGGCATGTATTCATCAAATATGCAATATTACAATAACTTAGGAAAAATAGTAAGATGTCTATCAACTCTATTTGTCTATTCACTACTTAACCTGATAGATACATACGAGGTCTTATTTATAGAGAAGAACAAAAAACTCCTAAAACTACGACTTCCTCATGAAGAAAAGTCAGTTACAATTTTAAGACTACAAACATGCAATTGGGAAGACATTAATTCTCCCTTAAATTCCCCACAAATATAGAGATCATAGCAAATGCTAGATTTTCTCATTTATCAATCTTCAAAAAGCTTTCCAAGAATCTAGGTATCGTGCTTTGCATTTTTAACTAATTGCTTTTATGCTTACTTCCTTGCTTGGCCGCTTTATCAGGTCCTGCTTGGTTATTCATTAAAATAGGTCCCTTATGACTTTTCTGCCAAGTCTTCTAGTTGCAATGGTGTCATAACCCTTCTCCTTAATGTCATCAATGCTTTAGTGCTATTCCTTCGTAGTTTTTTTAACTCCCACTCAGCTTGTATCCTGCGATCAACATTTAATGCACACAAGACTTCCCGTAAACATTTATTTTCATTTATTAGTTTATAAAGAAAAGGCATTAATTATTCAACTAACAATTTTTGATATCTCTTCAGTTGCAGGAAGATCTACCCATATCAAACATTCATGAAGAAAGATTTTTACCACAAAATGAACCCCTTTTTAATTATAATTCCAATTATCATTTTATGCCCTATGTCCATAATTTATACATCAAAAGTTCAAAATATTTATACTAAAGGATGATAAAGTTCAGCATGTTATAGACAAATGTTCATAAAAAGGGCTAATAAAACTTCTATTTCTTCATGTCATCACCTATTAATATTATGCATCTTAAATGTTATTATCCTTAATTTTCTTCTTTCTTCTCTTTTTGCATTTATATATTCCTTATAGACTTTTTTTTATAGGTTATGTAGTTTTAGCAAAACTACATATTGAATACATTTACACACCTTCTTTCTTTCTATTAAGTTTTATATAAAACATAGAACTAATTAATAAAGAAAGTTTTTCATTCATAAAAAAGTTATTTAAGTTTTGATACATATATGGTCAATGGCCCTATCTATCACTACGCCTATCACCGTGCTCTGATGGCCGATGGCTACCAAATCTCTCTAGTCTATAATAGGAGGACATATATTTGTGTGTTCATGTATGGCTCATAGATATGTTCATACCATGTGAGAACTCTCAGGTACTCTGTAGCTTAGCTATCACTTTCTCCTCCCTTTTAGCTACACATCCTTAACTCTCATTGGACAATTGCAAAGATATTGACATGCCTACCGGGATCTTTGTAGCCAAGAGAGGACTCTCACTCACTCATTGGTAGTTAGTAGGATATGCATGTATCCTTCAGAACCTTAGATAAAAAACTCCTCAACTCTGCGACGCTAGATGTAGAACAAAAATTACATTTATGAATTTCATACATTTTCAAATCAAATTGCATTATAAACACATTCTATTATTTCATACCTGGGTCTCCCTCTTGAATGTCACTAAAAGGTATAAATGGTGGGGTTATGGAGTGAATACTCTCTCTATGCTCGATGTGTCTAGTCCTTCCTAGTGGTGTATCTATGTGGACATGTGGGGGCGATTGTGATCTCAATGGTGATATGTCATAAATGTGTATATCTGCACCAATATTACTAGCTGGGGGCATCTCCTCTATCCTCTCCTCCTCTCTCTCCTCCCCCATGGGATCTCCCTCAGAGATGTACTCCTCCTTATCTCTGATATCCTCATCCTCCTCTATTGTACCATCATCCTAGTGTGTCCTCTCTGAAGCACCTAGGTCACCAGTAGGATAATCATCAGGGAAGATGGGATGAGACCCTTATAGACTCCTATACCCAATGTAATCTCAGCTCATTCCTAAGTAGATCACATATGATGGTACCTCTATATTCTCTGTATCATCGGCATCACTATCATCTATATCTAATGTTGATGATTGGTGTATGGCATTGGGTCTCTAATAATACCTCTTTGGATGCACATAGTGAGGTACTACTCTAGGGACTCCTTTTACTAGGCTGAACTATCTCATCACTCAGTCATAATAGTATGGTACTAACCCTCTAGAAAATTTTTCTGCTATAAGTATCTAATCTAGAATCAAGTATCATGCCACTTTGTCATCCAACAATAGGGTCTCTATATCACATCCACACTTAGAATGTGGTCTAGAGATACTCTCCAATACAATTTCTCTCCAAGCTACCAAACATTCTTCAGTGGATAGGAAAAGCCTCTCACTGTACTCATATCTACCATCACTAGGATAACCTATGGATGTGTACATATATAGTGCTCAAAACAACCCAATCTATAGGAGAGTGCATATCGATAGGCTCTCTCTCTGATATCTCACCAACTAACATAGCTTAGGGTATAGCTAGGCTAACATGCTATAACCCCATCAGAATATAGTCTGCTCACTCTCTATCCTCTATATAACATGGGTAAGAGGTGTCAAAAATATGGTACCCTTCGAGTTGGGCAACACAACCAAGGATAATATACCAAGCATCACTCTTCATACTAGAGGGGTAGGGCCCGATGGTATGGATGATAGAAGGACATGATCTGATTGGGTCCGTATTTGGGGAACATGTCTTAAGAAATACTCCTTGTCTGCAAGGATCTCCTTATAGACTTGTTGAACTCTAGGTTTTATGGTCTCACCTTAGATTGGAAGCCATAGGATCCTATAGACATCCTCTAATGTAGCTATGATCTCCCCTAAGGGAAGATGAAAGGAGCATGTATCCTCATCCCACCTCTCTATAAGAGATGATAATATGGATGGATGTAGTCTGATCTGTGGTAGGACTACTAACTAGTATAGCCCTACATCTCTTAGTAGCTATATATCATCCTCATCCAGCTCAGACAATCTCTCTCTGATGGTAACAAATAACTCTCCAAAGGGATGCTCTCAGATATGAATCATGTCCTGTAAGCATAGATAAACAACATATCAATCTTATGTATCACCAAATCTATAAATTGAACTTGACTAGGTCAAGGTCAACCTTCTTGAGTCAAGGTCAACCTTAATAGGTCAAGGTTGATCTTTCTAGGTCAAGGTCAACCTTATTGGGTCAAGGAAAACCTCATCCCAGAATGAGTGGAAATCTAATAGTCTATGTCGACATTCTTGGGTCAAGGTTAACATTTCTAGGTTAGGGTCAACCTTTAATGGTCAAGGTCAATCTTTCCCATAGAAATCACATATTTGGAAAGTACAAAATCAAACAACAACAAACTCACCTTGGGGAGTAGTTGTCTGGTAGCTAGGCATTTTCTCAATAGCTCCATGTGTGTCACTCAAAGTTCTTCTCTTCTTAGCATCTTGCTTCTTCTATTCAAATCTACAAAAGGTAAGAATGAGTAAGTATTACCTCATTTTCATTATTTATAGGTAAAATTAGGGTTTATTTTAGGGTTTACTCATGGTAAACTTAGATTCCTCATGTCTCATGCATTTAGATAGACTTTTCATCATAGCTTGAGCTCGAGAACTCCATTTTTTAGTGTCATCAGTGGCATTGGAAATGTGATTCAGATACCTAACTCCTTGAATCAATTTAGGAAGGTTAAAAATCCTTCTAATTGGTTTAAGAAAGATCTTTTTAACAAACTACATATTCAATGTCTAGAGTTATTCTTATCACTCTGTTTCACCCTTTGAAAATAGAAAGCCAAAACAGGGGGGCATAAGGGGATTTATGCACTTCTCAACTATAATTTAGGAAGCTTTAGGTGGTTTATCAATTTTTATTAACCTTTTTTTTTGCAGGTTCTAATAGCTTTTTTCAAGATCTCTACATCGAGGACTTGGATGTATCCTTTTTATTTACTATGATATTTTCTTACTTTAGCTTGCATATTCACATAGTGTCATATTTGAGCTAAAGTGGGGGCTAAATGTATGATCTTAAAATGGAATTACTTCCATATTGGTAGGTTTAACACCCTCTTTTAGTACATTTATCAGGATATATTTGTATTTAGGATGCATTTTGTACTTGATTCCTTTGTTTTAGGTGAAATTAGGGTTAGGATCTCAAAAATTCTTCTTAATTTCCCTTCTCTATGGCTCTATTTTCTAGATATGATTTAGGAATAGGTCCTCCTAGCCTTCATCATATTCATTATAGGATTTTGTACCTATTATTAGCATTCATTCCTATTCTAACATCATTTCTAGTTTTTCGGTTATCTTTAGGACTTTTTGCTTTCTGCTCTGGTTGGGTTTTGACCCCTAGGTCAAGGTTGAGGTCATCCCTAACCTAGGTTAGGGTTGAGGTCAACCTTGATCCCCATTTTTATATTTTGGTCCCGAAGGGTCTGAAAATCAATTTTGGGCTTTTAGATTCAAATACGGAAGGGGTTTTATTCAAGATTCATTTAATTTTTTTCCCTTAGTTGGTTATCATGATTGGACCATAATTCAAGGAGAAGTTTGAATTATGGATCCTCACATTACTCTAGGAGTCTCACCTTGAAGCCTCTATATAAAGACTCTCATTTACATCTATCTACAGCTAGAATCAAGAGACAATGCTATAAAGATGCAAGATTGCAAGATAATAATATAGAAGATCAAGCTATTTATGAATATCAAGCATTTTTATACCATTGTGAACATCTATTTGGAGAAAGAGGGATCCAATCCTCCTTGATCTTCCATTATCAATATTCAAGCATTCAAAGATAAAATCATAGGGTATCAATTATAGATTATTAGTTGGGTAGGAGTACTTTAGCCTAGGGGGCTTGGTATGCTTTCTTATCTTATTCAATTCTATGTGTTTCTTTCTCATACATATATATTCATGCTAGTGTTTCAATCTATTAGATTAGATCTTGACATTGTATATTCAATACACACACATATTCTATTATATTTGGCTTTTTTTGGAGGTGGAAATCACCAACATAGGGGTTTGACCAAGGCAAAACCCTATATAGCCACCCCAAAAACCTTTTTTTAGATATATGTAGATGTTGTTTCAAAGATTGGAGTACATATTTGGATATCCTTTTAGAAAACTTCTGAGATCCGTGAACAAAATTTTCATCAGTGTAGTATAGGTCAAGGTTGACTTTTGAAGGGACAAATGTGCCCCGAGGTTAGATTATGCCCTACCAACTAGGTCAAGGTCGACCTGACCTAAGATTGATAAGTTTTTTATGGATTCTCCCTATCTCAACATTTCTAGTTTGGAATGGCTTGTAGATTTTCTAGAAACTGGGCACAAACATCAAAAAACAAGTATTTCTAGATGGGTGCTACTTTGAGGTATGTATCTTATCTTATCTAATTTCAAGCATTTCTATTACTCATTCCATATCAATATTAAAAAATTGAATAGTGGTGAATGTCTTACACATTGTTAGAGATCCATTTTTTCCTTATTCAGTTGGCAATGATTTTTTAGGTATTTTATTATTTTATATTTATCTACATGTAGTTATAAGTCTTGGAGTGAAATGGCCACAATAATTCTCTGATGTTGTTGTTCATTCAACTAGGTAAATACCAAGTGAAAGATATGAATGTATATATTGTGCCTCTCATTGACGAGTTGTTGGTGTTATGGAATGGTTTCACTGTGTATGACATCTCTAGACCAATTGGACAAATAAAATTTTAATTTCATGCAATTCTTGTGTGGATAATTCATGATGCCCCAGGGTTGACACATTTCTTTGGTATGTAAATTCTATTTGTACACAATCATTCTAATTATAATTCTATATATTAACATATTAAATTCAATTGTCCAGTTGTATCATAAGGTCTTCAAACAAAGGGAAGATTTTCATGTCCAATGTGTGATCCAAAGATGAAATCTTTTCATTCCAAAAGTTTAAGAAAGCAGGTGTTTAATGAGTATAGGAACTTGCTCCACATAAATCATAAGTATCGAAGTGCAGAAAAACATCTTTTCAATGGGAAAGAAGAGACTACATCAAATCCATGAAGAATGACACCTCACATATGCAAGTTGGAATATAATATAATTTGAGGCAATATTAATCCACCTAATGGTTTATGTTTAGAAATTATATTTTTTGATTGTGTTTTGTTGGCTAATTATGTAATTGATGATTGTGAAGGTTATCAAGTCATCACTAACCACCTTCGAAAGGGACTAAAATCTTATCCCAAAGAATTTTGTAGGTTTCCCTACTATGAGAAGCTAGAAATTGTGCATTTTTTTTATACTATGCATATTGGAAAGAATGTAATAGAGGCATTATGGAAAATATTGGATGGAAGGTGTGACAAAGAAAAAACTTGGCAAAATTTGTAGTGACATTCATGATTCCAATGATGTAATGAAAAATATCATTGAATCAAGTAGCAATGGAGACTGGATTAATGCAAGTGTATTTCCTTGGTTATTAATAAAGTAGCAAAGTAATGCCATAAAAGAAGACATAAAAAAAATTAGTTTCCTATAGGATTTATTATGAATATAAGAAATCTCATATCAAATAAAAGTGATTTTGGATCAGGGATGAAAATGCATGATTGGCATATCTTCATCAAAGTAACTCATAGTCTTTTGTATTTACAATATATTTGTGTAATTTCATTTAATTTTCATTGTATGAAATGATCAGTTGATAATAGTTGCAGCATGTGCTACCCCTATTGCTCCTAAAGAACTTCAACAATAATATCAAACAAGTAATATATGATCTTGGAAAATATATAAGTTAAACAATTATATTTGTTCAATATATCAAACAATAATATCAAATAAGTAATATATTGTCAAGTATCGTATTTATATATTTTGTGTCTTGAATCCCCTGGAGGTGGTTGTCATCTAAAGAAATCCATAAAGAAGATATAAAATATTGGAAGAAAATAATTTGTCAACTAATGTATGAAATGAAAAAATGCTTACCTTCAACTTTTTTCAATGCACAAGAACACTATCTCGTACACCAAGTTGAGGAGATTGAATTGTATGGACCTGTACAAACTAGGTCAATGTGGATGGTTGAGAGGCACTTAAAATTTTGAAGGGTTTGGTTAGAAAAAGAGAGCATCTTGAAGGTTCTATGGTTGATGGATATATGGTATACTAGATTATGGTTTACATTACTCAATATCTTCGTAATCTTGTAGAAATACCCATATAGATTACACTTGGGATCTTGACTCCATTTAATTTTTTGAAGGGGAGTACTTGGTGGGTAACGGTAGATTTAGAAAAGTGAAAGGTAATAAATTATGAGATGTTATTGTAGTTAATTAATTCTTAATCTTCAAAAAAAATCTATTGTAAGTCATCTATTTAGTTTTTGTACAATTGCTAAAGAGTGGAATGCAATACACTTATTTATTACAAATAATCAAGATTGGATGATGGTATGGATTGAATGATGTAAACATTCTAGTCATAGATTAAAATGGGATTTTGTGTCTTCATTGGTTATACAAGCTCATTATAATGGAGATCACAATGTTATACAAAATGAAATAGACTTAGCATATGGTTTAAGATATCTCTAGGTACTTATAAATCTATTAATCAACCATATATTTTACAACTTGTGATGCAATAATTTATACATGTTTGATATTATTATAGGTGAAACACCAAAAAGCTATATTATACAATCATTATAAATTTTGCATTAAAAAGTTGGATGACATGAAGAGAACTTATGATTTTGGGATAAGTGTAGTCTTATAGGTGACTAATATTTCATCTAGAAATGAATTACATCCTCGAGAGTCTCAAAATTGATACTATGGCATTTTGGTTAATATACTTGACTATAACTTTAATTTGTCAAAATTAGTTCTCTTCATTGTGAAATGGTACAGACTATGACTTAATAAAAATGATCCTGATAGAACCATTATTGAACATGACAAGGGATTTACAATTATTAATACAAGGTTGTTTGAGCCAATTGGGGAAGAGCCCTATGTTCTTCCAAGCCAATGTGAGAATGTATTTTACTCAAAGGTTCCACATAAACTAGGTTTGTCATTTGTTATTAGACATGGTCCAAGAGGAAGGCCGATAAAGTATAATGCAATGGAAAAAGAAGATACCGAGGAAGAGGAAGAAGTGGAAGATGATGTAGATGATGATCACAATTGAGAGTTAGTCAAAAAAGAAGATAAAGAAGAAGATCATGATGATTCTTCTATTGATCATGATGATTATGAGCATCATGATGATGGTGATGATGATGATGATGAAGAAGACGATAGTGGTGGTGATAATATCATCAAGGATGATGACCTTGATGATGAGATGGATGAAGAAGAATATCAATGACATGAATGAAATGTACAATTATGTGTTCAATGCCTATGCTATTCAATATTGAGTTCTTAATAGATCAATGATTAATCATATGTGATGCTAATGTTTGATGTGATAAGTATGTATTCATTATTGATGCTGATTTCATGTTTTTTTTGTCTAATGCTACCACCCTTGGTGGAAATAGGCATTTGACTATAGACATCATCAACTCA
Organism: Cupressus sempervirens; assembly: GCA_028749045.1. NCBI lineage: Eukaryota > Viridiplantae > Streptophyta > Pinopsida > Cupressales > Cupressaceae > Cupressus > Cupressus sempervirens. The sequence goes on along the minus strand of CM053788.1, from coordinate 673,513,505 downwards.
ACTTCTTATTTGACAATATAGAGTAAAGGTAAGGAATACAAAAATATAATATGATTGTGATGACTGTATACTATTCATATTGTCTACTATGTAATTTTGAATATATGTATCATAATTTTTTTGATGACATAACACAATTGATTTACATATGTAGAAAACTAAACCCCTTCCACAAGTATCCAACATAGTCTCATGGATCATCAAGTATAAGTCAATACACCTCATAGAGATTAATATCTTTTACCATTTGTAAAATATCACTCTTACTGCCATCTACCTCTCTTATTTCATGGAGTGTAGGTACCAGCAGATAGGTATTTGTCAATTCTGTTGTCCTCGAGCAAGGAAAATGTAGGAATGGAAGAAGAAAGAGAGAGCTTTAGTATGTCTAAATCAAGGAGATTGAATCGAGGTCAAAAGATCAAAAAGAAATTCAATAAATGCATGGATTTTTTCCTTGCTCAAGGGGGATCATCTTCTTATGATGATGAGAGAAAAAGAGACTCTGAGGTGCCCTCTAGGTACATCTATAGAAACAATACGTCCCTGATGAAATTCCTCCAATAAACACCAATTTTTGAATTAGAGAGAGGATATATTGCATAACACCATCTTCATTACATGGTTTGGGCCTATTTTTCATGGATGACATAAAGGTCTCTTACAAAAAGTTGTCAAATTAATGGAGTATGTTAGACCTTGTTATGATTATAGTAGTTGGATGTAGATTGTTAGATATAAAAAAAGTATGTGTAGGTATGCACTTGCGACAAATTATACACAACAGAAAGTTAGTGAACAAAGTAAAACAATAGCTATATACATTGAAAAAAGGCCAAAAGCATAAGGGAATATTGCAGGCTTTATAAATAGTTTATGACCTGTGTCAACTAAGAAGCAACCCAATTACATATTTGAGGCACATGAGGGAAATCATGTATTTGTTTGTGTGATAAAATCAATACATAGAGGTGAAAAGCTTCTTATCGATTACAATTTAAATCACATAGATACAAAAAAAAGACACTATCATGGACGAGGTAGTACATACTATGCACCATTTAAATTAACTCCAACACACCATTAAAATAGTATTATGGTATTAAATAGTAAAATGAAATTGTACATGATTCAAAATTATTTAAAAATTTAAAAATTATTTCTTTTAATTGAAGCATTCTGATAATTGTCTATTATTCAACATAACGTAGAGCAAGAACACATGTGCTTTAACATATCCCAATGATTTTTTTTTGAAATATAGGGCTATAGTATGGAGCAACAACCACATGATACACATGACGATGATGGTTCTCATGAGACTTCTTCTTCTTGATAGGTAAAACTCATTATTGTTGTACAAATGCACATAGAAGAAAAATGTCAATGCATATTTTTTGTTATGTTTTATTCTTCACTACTATTTTGGATTGACTTTAACTAAAGTGCTAATAATATTATTCTCACAAACAAGTGTCAATCAGAAAAATAGAAAGGAACAAGTAGTCCATGAGGAGTTGCAAGATGAGCAAGATCCATTCATTGTTGATTTTGCGTTAGTTGTTGATCATGTGGTTGTACTACAAAAGGTCCTTTGTGCACTATCAAGAGAGTTAACATGATTAACATCAATTCGACCTCAAACTCCTCAAATATAGATGACAAAGGATAAGTTGATGCACCTACTTTAGACTTATACAATAACTATTAATGTAGTTTTTAATTATAACAAAAGTTCAACAATGGTTTTTATAATATACTCTTTTATTTATGTCATTAACTAAAATACATATATGTTATGTTTATAGAGGATGAAATATACTTTAAAGGGACATGCCCCATATGTAAATACTTCATGTGGTTCAATGCCCTAACAATCTTATCTTTCAACACCTAGCATTGATCCTATGTTGAGTACACCACTTGTTATGACAAACAGAACCGCAAAGGTAATTTCAACTATAATGTCAACAATACATAGCATGGCCATAGATACGATGGCAATGCCTATTGGTAAGTAGATTCCTCTTTTTCTCTCTCATTTATTATGGGTTTATTTCATTTAAACTATTCTTTCTTAAGGGGCTTTTTTTGAATATTGGATTCATTTTACACACGAGGCAATGAGGAAATTCTTGGATGTACCTGTGTTAGATGTATGAGAACAATAAATAATTGTGATCAATTGCTCGTGAGCAATGAAGATGAACTTCACCTGAGAGTAGCCCAACTTCTACGTACTTTAGAGATTGGTCCTTTCTTTACTATACAATCTTATATTGATAATCAAATGCACTAAACCCCCTATACAGTCCCTTGCAATAACTAAGAATCTCATTATTTTTTTTGCAGCAAATAATCTATTTTATGAAAAAAATTAATGATGAATGTTTGTTCATATTCAGACCGACCATATGCACAGGGTATCATATTTTGATTTCATTGCTAGATCATATTTTATTTGATCCATTTCTTTAAGTATAATAAAAATTAGCTTCAATTCATTTATGAATCTAACCATTTTTTTCCTTAAAAGATGGAATTTACAAGATAAATATTTAAAGGATAAAATCATTGAGACTATGACAACACTTTTTGGATCCAGTGTCTTTCAAAAACTTAGGCTCCTTGAGAAAGTGGGCCAAGATTTAAAGTATATTAGGGACAACTACAGGTCCCAAATAGAATGCAAACCTTATTAGAAATTGCCCCTCTATGTTTCTATTAATGAGTGGGAGAATATTAAAAGAGATGTCATTGAAAGAAGTGCAAGACATGGTGGAGAAATAGTACAACCTGAGGATAGAAGGTATGTGATAATCTTAAGAATGACATTATGTACTATTTACTCTTTGTACTTATGTGATCTTACATTTTTCAAATATCACATAGGTTTCCTGACACATCAAAGGCAACAAAAGCAAGAATACAAAAGCACAGTCAACACAAGCTCAACTCGAGCGGATATTAAAAACTTGTTGCACGAATTGTAAATATTAGTAAATGAAAAACCATATGCAAATATTTATAAATTGCAATCAATTTGGTTTTTATGAAATTCACTAAAACAAAAATTTATGATACCAAGCAAAAATGTAGGCCTTCGAGTTCAAAAATAAGACTTCAAAAGAGGACACTAAAATAGCCTACAAAGAAGACTATACAATCGTGGCTAAAATATTCTAAGCAATCAGTGCACAAGGTTCTTCTGGTGGATCTATCAATCAGGTAAATAAGCCAATTGATTTTTATTTTAAATTTAATACTTTACCAATTACTATATATGATGTTAAGTTCCAACATAAAGTGAATATATTTGTTTTAAGTAAAAAAAAAATGATTGTATATTTAAGGCTATCAGATTTCCACAATCCATGAATATTGCGTATTGATTTCTGGGAAAGATTGTGTAAAAAAAATTTCATCAACGTTTTAGATCATACTACATTTTTGCTCTCATTGACTCTTTGGCATCCTGATGATGGATCATGTAGTATGATCCGAAATATTGATGAATTTTTTTTTACACAATCTTTCCCAGAAATCAATATGATTATATATTTGTTCAAAACTTTAAAGTGAATATATTTATATGTATTAAATTGAATGATTAACATTTCTCAGTGTTTTTCTTGTACTTATATGTATATATTGTAAATAAATGCACTAATTATTTACATTGGAATACAACCTACCAATCCTAATACACCATTTGAGCATGATGGAGACATCAATTTGACTGTGCATTTAGTACTCAAGGTATAAATTTTTTATTCAAATTTTGATTAATGAATTATTAATACAAGTAAAAATTTTAAATTGAATTTGATGTAGTAATACAAATTTAATTATAATGTGTTAGGATTAATAAAACATTTTGTATTGCAGTTGCAGGGGATGAATTGTTCCTGATGAGCATGTTGAGGTTCAAGCTGCCAGGAAAGATGATGTGATTGGACAAGGTAAAGAGTGCCACATTAATTCTATTTAAACTACTGAAATGGTTGTAACAATTATGATAATATGTTTTTAATCTAACCCCAATTATGATAATATATTTTTAATTTAACCTTTTATTTGTTATTACAGAGGACCTACCTTTGCAAAGGATAATGAGATCACATGCACGAGCGAGAAGGAATGATGACGATGACATGGATATGCCTTTGTAACAAATTAGGGAAGCATAAAAAAATAAAAAGTGAAAAATAGATGATTCTCATTTATGCAACTTATTTGATAATGCCTGATGTTTATGTCTCAGTGTTTTAATTATGTGTTATTGAATGTTCATGAACTATATAATTTGTTAATAAATATTGATGAATGTTGTGTGTTAATGAATGCTAATGAATTTTATGTGTTAATGAATGTTATCATATGTTAATGAATTCTAATGAATCTTCTGAATGCTTATGAATGCATGCTAATGAATGCTAATGAATCTTATGTGTTAATGAATGTTGTGATAATTCATGAATGTTACAATTTATTAATAGATGAATGAATGAATGAATTTTAGATGTTAACAGTGAATTTATCATGATGTTAGGTGGGGGGCCGGGGGATAAGCTTCCACTTTCATGTGGTTGGCCCTGATTAGTAGAGAATATTAAACTATTCTTGAAACCAAGTGAAGCTCAACGTTAACCTATGATTGCATGACAACTTTATAACTCCACCTAGAAATTTAACTGTTTTAGGTCATACATCTAGGAGACTCCTCTTGTCTAAAACACCTAACCCTGCAACCAAATACTTATTTTTTCACACCTTGATACCTTAACTTTGGGTATCACAACTTTCTAACTCCACCTATAATTGCATGCATGTGCATCTCCAATGTATATATATTTTCAAGCATGTGCATATACTTGAAGGTTTGTTTTTTACTTGTATTTCAATAGGAATGTAGTAGTAAATATGGTGCTAGTTTTATATGTTAACTATGGAAATCTCTTGGTTTCAGGAAATGCGAAAGGAGACACATAGTTCAATATGCAATCTCAATTTCTATGCATAGGAATTAGGTGGAGCTAAAAAAATGCAATAGGTTTGCATTTTTTATAGAGGTCTTTAATTTGGTATTTTAAGTTATAAACCATCATGAACATTGTAATTTTGACTCTTATAGGTGAGGGTGATGTCCTTAGCATGAAAGAAAATAAAGATGCATTTTTTCAGCTCTACATGTTATCCATGCATATGGAATGCAATTTCACGTGCATTCTTGATTCAGAGTGGCAAAATCTTATTTTAGATGTAAGGGAGAGAAGCCAAAGACATAAAGGACATGTGCCAAAAGATGGGAAAATAATGCCACTTTGCAGGTTTGGAACCTTTTTAAACAAGAAATGTTTTGCCTTTATTAATTTCATATGTCTTCATAAAACATGAATAACATCATAAAAAAATAGAATTTCCTTGAATGTGTGCAAGTATCTTAGTCGATCAATCATATTTAGATGTATGCTTCATGAGGACAAGAAGCTCCTAGTATTATCTTGCTTAATGCATCATATGTATGAGTATGCCTAACCAAATAGGGTGATTGTATGCATGCATGGTAAAGATCTCCCCCTCATTTCTTAAGAAAAATTAGAAACAATATAATTTTTTGGACATAATTGTGGATTTTGCCAATATTTCTTTGGATTTTGGTACTGAATGTTTTTTTAATGACAGGCACAACTAGTCAAGTAGAGAAAAAAATTGAACTTATATTATTGTTTCATGGTGAAGTATTCTTTCCATATCTTCATATTCCTAAAATTACTTTCATCTTTGTTATTTTGACATAACATAATTAAATGTATAGATGGAAAGGGCCTAATCATTAGAGGTAAAGCTTACAACCCAAGAATTGCATGTTGTTGAACAAGAAGATCATAAATCAATCTGATAGTGCCTTATGTCTAAACAACTAGATGCTAATGGACCCATATCAAAGTGACTCTAGTTGTTTCAAATTATTCTATTGGCATCTAGTTGTTCAAATAGAAGTCACTCTTAAAAGTGCACTAGCAAGACATTTGAATCATTGAAGATCTTTATGCAAAAGAGTAGTTATATCTAGAGGAAATAGACCCTGCATAATAGAAAAAAGAAGCAATAGTTTATCTCATAAATATCCATTTCAAAGAAAAAGATTAAATTTGTGAAGTTTTTGAGTTTATTATGTCCATAATTATATGGCTACATTACATTAGTAAATGAATGAATTTCTATACAAGTGCTTTGACTATGCCTCATTTGAATTTATGAATATCTAATTGTGTTCCAATTAAATAGGTTGAAGATGTAAAGAACTCTACATCGACCAAACTAGTTCTTTACTTTACTAGAGCCACACATATTGTTTACACTATTGGAGGTCTTGTGGTTACAATGTAAGTTCTTCAGCACTTATTAGCCTTTTGCTATTTTCACTTTGTAGCTTAATAATATTCATTGTAAGATGCTTGTTATAAATCAAGACCATAAAGTGTATGAGTAGTACTAAGATTTCAAATCCTTTTTATGTAGATTCAACTGATGTGAAATAAACTTATGTGGATAGTAATCAAAAGATGCCTATCAAGTAAGGTTTTAAAATGTCTTCCTATCTCAAATTTAAAGGCATTCACATCAAAAGAAAACATTTCACTATTTTAATATAATCATCTATAATCGTACCTTTTAGTATAATATTATGAATTGCATGAAAACATAAGACTTGTTCAAGCTTGCATCCTTCTTTGTGTTGTTTTGAAGTTGATATTGGGGATAATCCATGTATATTTTCCTCTTCAATAAAACAAGATAGTTTCTCAAATAAGCCAGCTTCCATTTCACTGCTTTACTCAACCAAACTACTACATTGATTTGATAACTCCACTATGGCTTCATGTTGAACATCTTTGTTCCTTTCTTTGTACAAATTTTTTTTAAGTTGCATTTGATCAACTTCTCTATACTTCATGGCTTAAATGGTTAAGAGATCTATTTTATCTTTATGGTCATGTAGCTCTTTGTCGTGGAACTCCTCATGAGTTGTTAATCTTTAAAAAAATATCCTAGCACATTTCCCCTCTAGAAAAAAAATAGTTCTTATTAGCACTTTATACTCAATGTAAAATGGTTATGGTTTAATGTAAATCATTCATGTTGTACATTGTATATTGGAAAACATAGAATTTAATGTATTACCCAAACTACAAGTTCAACACAGATGCATTATCCCAACTGCAAGTTCCATAATCACATTTCTCTGGGATCCACTAGGTCAACCATCTCAGCTATGATTTTGTCTTCATTGATTGAAACAATGGAAAACACTAAACCAATTTCATTGAAACCACTCAATCTTGTGCTTACAAGGGTAGAATGCAAAGCTTCATAAAATCCAAATCCTCTAATAATTAATTTCCCAATGCTTCCACAACTTTAGGCTCCATCTAAGATCAATCTCAACTCATATGTGTTACATGAGTGAATAAACAAGCTTAGTCACATACAAACACATTGGTTATGCATTAAATAATAGCAGTTGTTGCAATAAGTTCCTTTTGAAGTTTAATTAATATGTATAATATATTTATATTTACATACTTTTCAATGGTTATGTTTTGAAGATGTTCGATTAGTGTTTATTACTAAGTTTTTTTTTTTTTTCATTCATGTAGGATCAAATATACCATTATCAGCAACTTATTAGAAAACTATCAACACATCATCGGCAACTAAAAATAGTCTTTTTCATCTCTTTAAATAGAAAACTTTGCTATTCAAGAGTCTTCTAGATTTTGTCTCTTAATAATGATTGTATATCTTAGATTCAATGAATTTAGTCACTTCAAAAATAGTTACACCTTGAACTTTGTGCTCATCTTTGGGTCCTAGGAGATATGTAAAGAATAACATTGTCCTCCTAGTTTATTATCACACAAAACAAAGTAGACAACATGTAATTGTAGTCAATAAATCATAGTGCAATGTAAATAATAGAGGACAAAGAAACAATATCATTTGTGATTTAGAAACTTTTATTCCCACACTAAAAAATATGCATTTTTCTTGCATGGACATGATAGGAAAACACACATAGATGTGGAATACATTGGAAGAATGATAAAATACTTAATATTTGTAGTGCACCACTAAGCTTTATATTTAAATAGTACTATGATATTTGACAACCAACACTTTCATAGACTCATATAGCTATGGTGTCAAAATTGATAAATTCCATGTTAAAGATGGAAAAAATAACCTTGAAAAGAAACATAATGACTCATCTAACATCAAACACTACTCTAGGAAGTGATCTTATCATAGTGACTTCCACTTACATGAATACATTTAATCATTTTCTTTATATCATACATGCATTGACTTGACATGGATTGATAACACGAACATAGCAAGTTGAGTGACTTTCATAAGCTTAAAACTGGAATGAGTAAAATGCATCTGTGTTTAGCTTGATCTTTTAATTTAAACCAACATACATGTCTCACTCCATGCATGATAATATTTTTTTTTATAAATACATCCTTTTGTCGCAATTCCTATGGTAATCTAAGAATGATTGATAGCAAAGAAAGAGCACTAAGCATATAAATTGTTCAAGTGAAGTATGTTAATGGTCTCAGGGATTTTTTCTCCCTTAGGTGTAGAAAGATAATACACACTAGATTCAAATGCAACAGTAACTATGTAAGGACCTAGGCAACTAGATTCAAACTTTCCTTTCTATTCTCTACTTTGTTGAATCTTAGGATTCTCTCTAAGGAAAGGATCACCCACTTGAAATTATCTAGGATGAACCTTTTTATTATAGCTGGTAGACATTCATTTTTGGTAAGCCCTCATATGATCAAAAGAAACCTTACGTCATTCATCTAGGACTTCAAGTTCATCTATCCTCATAGCTCTATAATCTTCATCAATAATTACACCTTTCAAGGATACTCACAAGGAAGGAATCTCAACCTCTAAATGTAGAACAAACTTAGAACCATAAACTAGAGAAAAAGGAGTGGCCCCACTAGGTGTATGTATGCTAGTCCTATATGCCCATAACATAAGATTGATTTGTAGATGCCAATCTCTCCCAAATTTGTGTACAATTATATGTAGATTTTTTAGCAATGTATTGTTTGAAGCCTCATATTGACCATTCCCTTGAGGGTAGTAGATAAAGGACCAATGTTTTTTAATCTTGAACATTTTACAAAGTTTTCTAAGGTCCTTATTCTTGAACTGTCCTCCATTATTAGTGACTATAGAGGAGGGAATGGCATAGTGACATACAATATGATTTATTATGGAAAAAGTAACAAGATTTCTTATAGGAGCTGAAAGTAGGACAACCTCAGCCCACTTTGTGAAGTATTATGTAGCAGTGATAATAAACTTATGTCCACTTGATGAGCTAGGATGTATTTTTCCAACTAGATCAAATTCCCACTGCTAAAAAGACCAATGCATGATAGAGGGTATCGATTCATGTCCCAAAGCATGAATCAAATTATCATTTAGCTAACACATTTTACATGACTTAGGATAACACACAACATCTTCTTGCATATTAGGCCAATAGTAACTATGCCTAAGTAGTCTACAAGAAAGTGCAAGGCCGTTAGAGTTACACCCACAAATGTCATCATGGACTTCAACTAACGCTCATTTAGACTCATCCATATCTAAGAACGTAAGGAGAATTCCATCTAAAACCTTCCTATACAATTCACCAAAGATGAGGGTATAATGAGAAGCATTATGAATTCAAGTTAGCATTTTTTATTACAAGTGAGATTATCAAGAGTAATTTGATCATAGAGGTAAGACTAAATGGTAGCTTTGCGAGAAGGTTCATGACCAACAACCACATAAATGACTCGATCATCAGGGGAATCACAAGCGGGTTAACATAGCTTTTCCACTAGGAATATAAACTGATATTCATGTTCTTGCAATTGTAAGATGGATTAAAAAGTAGCCATAGCATTTGCAACCTTATTTTTAGCCCTAGGAATTTGTTGAAAAGTAACAAAAGTGAAGTAGTTCCATAGAGCATCAACCAATTTATCGTATGGAATCAACTTGTCATACTTGGCTTAAGAGTCATTGTTAATCTTCTTTATGACAAGTTGAGAGTCTTCATAAATGTGTAACTCAGTAATCCTTCACTCAATAGCTAATTTGATATCATTTGTAAGAGCCTCATATTATTCTATGTTATTTGTGCCTGAGAACAATATCTTGTAAGACTTAGGAATTGAATAGCCATGAGGTGTAACAAGTCAAATATTAGCACGAATACCATTTCAAGTACGAGATCCATGTTCTCTTTGTGACATACATTATTGATGAATCTGGGAAATCTATTTGCATGGTGGCACCAGCTTGGACCATAAAATTGGTGAGTTGGTCTGCAATGACTTGTCCTTTAATAGATTTATGTTTGACATACTGAATGTAAAATTTGGATAGAATCATTATCCATTTAGCTTGTGTACCTATAAGTGCAACTTTACTTAGAAGATACCTAAGAGAATCAATTTTTGCAACCAAATGTGTAGTATGAGTTAGCATGAATGTTGTAGCTTTTGGGATGAAAATAGTATAACAAGACAAGTCTTCTCAATGTTATTATAATTGATCTCATAAGTAACTAAGGTTCTACTGATATAATATATAGCGTTATCCTTTCCATTCGCATCATGTTGTGCTAGTAATGCCCCTAGGGAAGTAGCTATAGTGGAAATGTATAAATTCAAAGGATTCCCTAGAATAGGAGGCATAAGGATTGGAGGTTTGGCCAATTATTCCATAATCTAATTGAGACTCTTCTCACTTTATTCATTCTACAAGAATGTAGAGCCTTTATGAAAATTCTTATTGAATGGTTGAGATCTATTGGCCAACTAAGAAATTAAACCTCCTTAGAGATTGTAGATGTCTTTGAAGACTTCTCAATTGACTTATGTTTCTTGGAGGTGGATTTTCCATTATAGCTTGTAATTTTTCAGGATAAACTTCAATTCTCTTAGTGGATATGATATAGCCTAGCAATTTCCCAAAAGTGACACTGAAAACACATTTCTTAGGATTGAGCTTAAGTTGAAACTATTCCATACGGTCCAACATCAAACTCAAGTCATCCAAATATGTATTTATTTTTTGGACTTAGCTAAGGTGTCATCTACATAATCCTTCATGTTTTTGTGCATCATATCTTGAAATATGGTTGTCATAGCTCTTTGATAGTAGCACCTGCATTCTTAAGGACAAAAGGCATAACATTCCAGCAAAAGGTACCCCAAGCACAATTGAAAGCTATCTTTTCTTGATCTTCAAGAGCTATTTTTATTTGGTTATATCTAGAGAATCCATCCATCAAGGAGTGTATTTCATAACCTGTAGTCATGTCTGCTATCATATCAATGTTTAGAAGCGGAAAGTCATCATTAGGGAAATCTTTATTTAGATTCCATAAATCTGTGCAAACTCAAATGGGCTTGTCATGCTTTGAGCTAGGTACAATGTTGGATATCCATTCAACATAATGTATAGCTCTTATAAATTTGGCACTTAGGAGATTCTCTAATTCATCTTTCATGAATGGGGCAAATTGTGGATGCATTTTCCTTGTTTTTTTCTTAACAAGTTTGACATTAGGAGCTATAGAGAGATGATGCATGATTAAACCTATGCTAAGACTAGGAAAGCCTACATATGTCCAAGAAAAGTTTATTTTCTTTTGATGGAAGAACTAAGTTAATTTCTCTTTTTCTTTAGTTGACAATGACTAAGCTAGTTGTATAATCTTGGGATACTCTTCTATAAAAGGATGATAGGCTGTGTGGGTTCAATCAACATTAACAATCTATCTTGAAAGTAATTGGGCAGACTACAAAGTGCCTCATCTTTGGGCACCTCATAGAGGTTTTAACCCTCAGATACGTCTTTATTTTTACTATTTTTTAGCTCTGATGCCACCACAAAGAGGTTTTCACCATCAGAGCTCCTTTTTTCATCTTTATTTTTAATTTGTGACTAAGGTACTTGATATTTGACTCATTCATGTTGACAGATGGTTTTCTGGTGGAAGAGACAATAAGCTCAATAACATTTAGGTAACAAGTGATCTCATAATCATTTTGAAAATATAGTAGCTTAGGTCTTTGGTTTTGTATGGACCAATCAATGATATTAGGATGTACAAGGTAGCAAATTAGAAGGTTCTAGGTTATTAATATGAAAGGAATCTCTTGTAGTGACATGAGAGTTAGGACCTATAGGGAGATATTCAAAGGTACCCAAATCTGAACAAGACCTAGGAGAATCTGTGTGGTCCACCAAAGAAAGTTGAGAGTTCAACTTGTCAAGCCCTACAAAAGACTCATCAACCATGTCAGTTTGATTAGTATAGGCATATACAACATCTACTCCCACTTTATGAGATGCGATAGGGAAAGAATCCCATTCATATTCATTTGAGATGGAACTTTGATTATGAACTAGTTAAGCAATATTCCCTCTAATATGTTATCTATAAGGATCCTCTATGTTAGACTCATCAAACTGAAGTTGTCTAGAAGTGGAAGCCTCAATAGTGTGATCATTAGGGAGATCGTCTTCTCCCCAAAGGATGGAGGTAGAACGGATCTCCAATTAATCATCTTCTAGAATAATAGAAAAATAGTAGCTATAGGTTGAATCTAATTTTCTAAATCACTAGTTGTATAGTCTTCTTCATAATAAATAGGAAGACTATCATCAACCCCATAGCCCAAGCCAATAATGTTTCTAGTTTTGCAACCATTAGTATGACTCATACATTCAACAATAGCATTTTTATTATCGTTCAAAGTTCCATGTCTAGAGTAACCCATCTTCTTGAGAAACTAATAGCTTTTTCCATACTTCTTGGGAGAAATAGTTGTAGTAAGTATAAACTCCTCAACTAGGTCTTCTTCTCTATATTTCAAATCCCTAATAGCTTGTTCTTCCTTTTTATCTTCTAATGGGACTAAATATCGGACAAATGTGTCATAAATAGTCATAGGTGAGGACAAGGGCTTCATGTATTCACACGGTTTCCCATAAGAGCATGGAGAGGCTAGTAAAGAAACAATAGAATATGAGGTATACTCTCCCATACCAATGCTCATCATGTTGACAATTGGCTAACAATGATATGTAATTTTTGTCATTTATGGCAACACATGGTGTACATGTTCACATGAAACCTCATAAATAAAGATACTTAGTGTTTGGTAATCAGAAAATTGTCTAAGTATAGAATTTGGTTTACAATAGTGTATTGTTTTGTTTATAACATGTTGTTGATGTCATATTATGACATGCAAAGTTACATGGAGATAGTATACATGTTTTTGATGGTGTGTATAACCTTAGAAGTTTGTATGGACTATATAGAATAAAGATAATCATGTTTTGATGAAGCAAGAAAATGAAATTCAAGGAAAGAATTGTTTTGTTTACAAAACAATTACTTCTCCAATTAGGGCCGACATCCTAGATGTTTACTCTAACTTGGAAAAGTGAATTTTGGTCTTAGCTGACCCAACAGTAATTTGTGTAAAAGCATGGCATTTATGCAAAGGACATTTTGCAATAATAAGTGGATTTTGTGATGTAAGTTGTGCAAATGTTGTGATAGGAAAACTTACTGTGAAAGCGATATATGCAAATTTTTATATGTGCTATTTGGTGATCTGAGATCAAGTTGAAGAAAAGAGATTAGTGAAGGAAGAAAGATAATAGTAAATTACTTGTTTAAGCAGTGAGCTTTTCTTGTAGTTGAAATTTCATGTTTGGGTAGTGGGCACAACTCCTAATAGGGTTGGCACAACTCCTAAATAGGGTTGGAATCTCCTAATAGGGATTCAAATTATCCTAACATGGACTACTTATAATAAAATTTCTCACTGACTCCTAGTAGGGTCCATCCTCTAACAAGGAGCATATATATCAATATATTATCTAGTGGGTATCATTCCCACCAAGGTTTTCCCTTGGCTAGGGTTTCCCTAGTTAACAAAATATGGTGTTATGAGTTATCTTTGTGCATTGTTATTGTTACTGTTCAACATTACTTTATTGCTTTGTTATGCATGGTTCAAAATAAATAATAATATCTAGTTGGTGACTAAAGTTTGTAGATTACTAATTCACCCCCCCACCCCACCCTCTCAATAATCTCTATTTCTAACAGTTGGTATCAAAGCACAATTACTTTAAAGAGGCATAACAACTTAACTAAGATCCCTATGGATATGGAACAATTGATGAAGAGCCTTAAAGAAGCTCTTAAATAAATTGATCTCCTTACTAAAGAAAGAGATAAGCTAAAGGATAGATATGAAGACTCCACAGTATACATTGGTCAATTGAAAGAAAAGATTGAACATCTAAAATCCAAGCCTAAATCTATTGAATTTGGAACCAATGATGATGACTATTCAAAGTTGAAGACAGAGTACAAGATCTTGAAGCATGAGTTGAAGATTACAAATATGAAGTTGACTTTGAGAAATGATCCTAGCAAAGTTGAGTCTAATTTGAGACTAAAAATATAATTATGAGAGCAAGTCTGGCAAAGAAAACATCTGAGTTTGAAATATTGAAAGAAGATCGTGAAGAACTCCATAAGTACAATACTATTGTGAAAGGTGAATTAACATAGTGCAAACAAAAGCTTGAGAAACTTTATTCTAGCAGAGAAAAGATTGACAATTCAATGTCAATATAGAGACTTACTTATGATAAGACTGGTCTTGGTTATCTAATTAACATGTCTGTGAAGAAACCTAAGATTAGATTAGATCTGAAAGAAAAAGACAAATCTGATGATAAGATTGAATCTGGTCAATCTTCTAAGAAACCTAAGGAAGTTGAGAAAAACAAGTTGAAATCTTGGATGAACCAAAGCATGTGGAGACTCCTAAGGAAACCATGTATGAATTTAGAGGTAAGTATTTTTTATGTAATGAAATAGGTCATATGAAAAAGGATTGTACTAATAAGTCATTTAATCATGTTAAGGACTTTTATTGTCATAATTGTCATGGTATGGATCATAATGAAATTGATTGTAGGAAACCTAAGTATGATAATGATAGAAGAAATAGAAAAATGTCTAGATATACTAACCCTATAGATAGAATAAGATCTAATGAAAGGACATCAAGAGAAGGAAGATCTTATGAAGATAGAAGACAGATCGTGTGTTATAAGTGTAACAACTTAGGAAACATTTCTTGAAATTGTCATGCACCAAATGATCAGCAAAATCCTAGAAGCAGAGCACATTTATGTTAGTTATGCAACAACTTTGGACACACAACAAAGTACTGCAGAATGGATAGAAACTTCAATGATAGAAGGAACAATGGAAGAAACTTTGGGAATAGAAGGAATGATGGAAATGATAGAAGGAATCATGAAAGGAACTCTCAAACTAGCAAAAACAATGAAGAAAAAAGAAACATTGTGAGTGAACTTCAAGAATAACTTAATGAAGCATTCATAAAAGGAAAAAATATCTCAAAATAAAATTTAGGTGACGATGAGACAGGAAGATCGAAGTCAATTGTTCAGTTTGATTCAATTAAATTGAATTAAGCTTGTTCACAACATCAAAATTTGAGAACTTCAATCAAAGACCAAATTAGAGGTAGCAAAGTTGGGAAGAGGTGTATCTAGTTATGTTTAGATGGTACCTAAGCTCGCTTGTGATTTGGAGCTCATCTAAACAAGTTATGAAGGAATTCAGAGTTACTGGTATTATAGTAAAGGATGATTTTGTAACAGAATGAAAAGTATGTTTTTGTAGAGAATTCCATGATGTGAATTCTTGAGGATGTTTGTCATGATGGAAGGAGGCTAGAGTAAACCTTGGGTGACATTTGAAGATTAGAAAGATTATCTTGAGCAGTTATTTGATTACAAAACATAATTAATAGCTTTTTCATATTTGTAAAGTACGCAATTAATGCAAGTTCAAGTTGATGGATAAATGGAGTGCAGAATTGATTTCACTTCATTGCAAACACAACCAAAGTGAAAAGCATTTAGAAGTGACTTGTCAGAGTGATTTTGAAGAAAACCCTAAAAGAGGTATTTTATCATTTTTCCACAATTTTTTTTGATAAAATATCATAATTGATAGAATCATGGATATGTTGTTAGTACATAGTGTTGAGAACGAGGATAGACCTAAGATAAAGATTGTTTCCATAAAACCTAATGAAGGAAACCCTGACTCTGCGTTGTCTATCACTCCAAACAATGTAGTTTATCTTGAAGACATAGAAAATTATGTGAATTACAAGTTTTGAGTCAATTGGTAGTGAATTCATGAACAAAGATATGGAACTATTTTTCAACCACAACATGACTATAAAGCCCAAATTTGAACATTTAAAGGAATTAGACCTATTTAAGTATCATTTCTATGATGAGTTAGATACAGATGAATGGACTCAAATCATATTGAGTAGGATACATGATGGTAAACTATGGATGCAAGATAATGTAGTTGACTTTTTTGCTGACCTTATTCATGAGGTAACTGGTCTTAGCAAACAAGGCATTGTACCTATTGGAGAGAAGTTGGTCAAGAAGAAAGTTGAAAGCTATACTAAGGCAATGTACAATGGAAAGGCTATGGTGATCAGCACCATCAAGCAAGATGATGTGAGATTTATAAGTAGAATTATTGCTTATTCAATTTATGCAAGTTCTAAGATTGATGAACTCTCAACAGGATTTATATATGCAGCATATAAGATATGTTTAGAGAAAGAACAAGTGAATTTGATTGAAATACTAAGAATGCAACTCCTAGAGAACTTAGAAAAGATTAAGAGAATAAAGAATGGTGTGTTTAGATTCTAGTCATTGATAAATCACATATTCTTTCATGTACTTAAGAGATTTCCCTACTTTTCAGTCACAGACATAATGACTAGTGACAGATGCACAATGGAGAAGATTTCAAAGGTATGCAAAAGGCACCCTACAGACAAGATATTAGATAGTGGAAACTTAATAATGAGAACATTTTAGAATGAGATAAAACAAAGATTTAGAATTGCACCTACAATTTTGGATAGATTCAAGGAAGACATTTATCTCCAAGTTGATACAAATCATACATATATTCAAGCAGTGGAACCCCAGGAGACATTTTTAGATCCCTTGAGCTATGAATTGAGGGATGATGTTGCAGTTGGTTATATTGATTTGTTGTTGAATTTAGATAAAGATAAAGTAGAGTATAGATTTGGTACGTATGATGATATCACTCAACATTCTCATCAAACAACCTTGGAGAAGGCATCACATAATAAAGTTGATTCAATAATGAAGAAGGCACTATCAGAGGCCAGAATGATAGAAAGTGAATCTAAGGTTGTTAGATAGATGATGAAGCAAGCTCTACTAAACATACAACCTTTGTTAGTATCAGTTGCTGAGACATCTTCAGAATAGAGCATTTCATATGCGGCAGTGTCTGATGTTCAATCCAGTGAGCAAAAGAGAAAATCAGAGAGATTGGTGGAAGCAGTGTCTACAAAGACAAAGAGATTCAAATAGCTGGCCACCAGACTAGGAAAGAGATAGAAAACATTGTTGACAACTAAGTCAAGTGATGGAGAGGATGAGGAATAGGAAACCAAGCAAGCAGAAAAGGTGACTCCACCTAAGCAAGTAGTAGGCAAAGCTCGACAACCTTGGAAGCCGAAGATTGAGAAGATAAACATAGCGATTGCAAATGAAGGTAACTTTTTTCAAATGAACAAGTAGTTTGATGATTTTTACATCAATTTTGAGAAAGATCAAATAGATATATCTACAGTTAGATATATTATATCAAATAATCTAAAATTGAAGGATCTTGAGAGCATAATAAACCAGAAAGTCTATGAGAGACTCATTGAGAAGAAGGCTCTTGCAAGGGAAGAAGACCTTGAACTTAGGAAGTCTATGTTAAGGATCATTTGCAAGACTGATGATGAAGATGAAATCAAAAGAATGTTGGATAACCTCACTCCATACTTGAGGAATATATTGAGGCCATTTTTATTTATGATTGGAGAGAAGGATAAGTTAAGAAATGAGACTATAGTAGCAATCAATCAAATTTTTTTAGAGATAACATCTCCTCTAGCTCCTAAAGCCTTGAAAGTGTTAGTAAGTGGTGATACTATGTAGATTGATCAAACCAATGTTACCATTAACATTGATGATACTAATCCATTTGGTGGTTTCAAACCAAATGAACCAGACATAGAAGATATTTAGGATAAGTTAAGACATATTGAGGAAGAAAAGAGGCTACTAGAAGAAGTAAAGAAGAAAATAAAGGAAGCCAAGCAGAAATTGCTTGAGGAAGATAAGAAAAGAGAGGAAGATGAAGAAAATAGAAGAATTGCAAAAGAAGAAAGGAAAAGGAAAACTGAGAAAGAGAAAGAAGAAAGATGGACAAAAGAAGCAACAAAGAAATAGAGGGAAGATGAAACTAAACCATCTAGTTCATCTACTCCTCTCTCTCTTTCCAGTTTATCTACCAATGGTGATGACCAAATAGATCTGATCTCATCCCTAACCAAGCTAATTGAGAAGAACAAGAAAGTGAAGAGTTTACAAAGAACATTAATGGAAGTGACAGATAGACTGCATAGTACATTGACAATTCAACACACAGAACCATATCCCAAACAAAGAGCACAAGCAGTGCTAAAGTCATTTGATGAAGAGTTTACAAACTTTTTGAATGTTGCAAAGGTGAAGGCCCAAATTTCCCATGATGCTAACTTGTTTAGCACCATTTGCCAAAATATCAAGAACGACTTAGTTAATCTTGATACATGTATAAAAGAACTTTGGAAATGCCAGCAGGAAGGGAAAACTTTGTATGTTAAGTGCACCTTATCATACAAACTGAGTAAAGATATTGAAAATCAGATAGAGACAAAGATGAGTAAGCTAGAGGCTTTGTCCAACTAGATCCAACATCCATCTTGTAAGGTAGATGATTTTGAAGGTCAAGTTGCTAGTATTTACAATGACATCGGGAAACCAAAACTTTGGAAAGAACATATTTTGAAAAGGACATCTGATTTTAGAGAATCTATTGCTCTGAAGTTATCTTTTGTTGAGAAATAGTTAGAGAAATGTGTCAAGGCCAAGGACACATATTTAAACTTTTTGTATTTAGATATTAATGTAGTTAAGATTGCATCATATGCTTTATGTGCAATTCTCACATCAGCTAAGTCTACCAAAGAGACATGGATTAAAGGAATGAATAGCCTGAAGACTATTTTTGATGATTGTATGAAAATTGTATCAACATAAGAAAGGACAATAGTTTTGGACATTTTTTGGATTGAATTTTGACATTTTGACCTTTTTCATTGATGTCAAAGGGGGAGAGTTACATGTAAAAATTGTATACATGTCAAAGGAGAGATTGTTGGGAGAGATACAATAGAGAGAGATATGTTAGTGTAGTTTTTTTATTTCCTAGTGGGTTATTTATTTTTCCCTATATTGCTAGGCTTTTCCTACACTTTTAATAATTTGGCTTAGGTTAATAAAGTATGTCTTATTAGGTGAGTGGTTGCGAGCTGTCACCTTCTTACATGTGAGCATACATTAGCTATCTTGGGAAGATACTTTGCTATCTTTAGTCTAATAGATGGTTGCTCTTCATTGGTCAGTATTGCCACCTCCTCCCTCTTCCTAGTCTATATAAGCATGCTACCTAGCTTGTATTTTTCATATATTTCTTTTGCATCCTCTTAATGTTATTTTGATTTTAGCATTTTCATTACTCTCTTGGAGACTAACTCTGTGTTTCTATTTTGATTTTGTATCATTTGCATTCATAGTTTAGATATCTCCTCTTTGCACTAGTTTTCAGGGTTATTAATCTTTTCAGATACTAACATGGTATTAGAATTATTCTATGTGCAAGAGTAGATTTTAGTTTCCTTATTTGAGAGATTCTGGGGGGGGGGGGCTAATAAATCTTATTATAGGTTTTTGAAAAACTCGATATGCTCTTCTCTTGCATCTTCGGATGATCTTGAGAATCAGAAAAGTTTGACAAAAACATTTTTAATCTCTAGGGTTTACACATGTGTTTTATGAAATATTGGTGATTGTAGCATTTCTAGTTGTTCTAATGCATCCAGGAGGCTTGAGAAAGTTAGATTTGGCTTTCATTTCACTGAGATCAGAGATCACCATACAAGTTGTGAACCTAGGGTTTCAATCTCAAATCTGACAACCAACTTGCATATTTGGAGTTTTCAATCAATATTGCAGGTTCCAGCATGCCATTAATTGACTTAGATAGCTGATTCAACCTTTGCATGTTTTTTTTTTGTTGTTGGGGTTGTTTTTTTTTACTAAAGGCGTTTGATTTACACTAGAGCTACATCTAGACATCAGCAAGAAAAATGCTTTCTGGGTTTTGTTCGTAGCACCAAAAAACCATCTAGGTGTCTTTTAGTTTTTGCATGCAATCTATATATTTTGTAGAATCAAGTGTAGAAAGCTACAACCGTACCCCTCTCTGTTCGTAGTCACAGATTTGAAGGCAATTTTCAAATGCCTCATTCTTGCTCATATAGACTCTGATTTTGATGATTCTTATTATGATCTTGGCTATGTTTTTGTGCTCTATCTACTAGTGCAATCATTTTTTGATTTTCATGCATAAATTTTTCAAAAATTGCAGATAATTAATCGTAACTTTTCACTATTCTCATTTTGGAAACTTCAGAGGATCATAACTTTCTCATACGACCTCGTATTGAGGTGATTCTTTTTTTGAAAGTACATGATCTTTTGAGTAGATTATAGTCGTGCTATTTATTTTTGAGTATTATGCCAAAGTTGCATTTTTAGCATATATTCTTCGTGAGGGTTTTGTAATGCTTTTAAATCAAGACCACTCAATATTTCTTGCTAGTGGTAGTTTGTAAACGCACTAATATAAAGTGCCAGATCATATTTCTTTTGGGGGGGGGGGGTTCTTTGATTGAGTAAAAAAAAAATGGGGGCATTATCGTGGCTGGGTTCTCTTCTTTTTAGCATTTCTTCATCATGGATCAAACAAATATGCTTATCCTAAATCCATATAATTACTTTGAGTGGAAATCACACATGACAATTCACTTAAGGAAAGTTGGATTAAATAGGATAACTATGGGACTTGAAACTAAACTTGATAAAGATGAAGATAAGCCTAAGTGGTTTAACAAATGTGATGAGGCATATGGAACATTGTGTTTGTCTCTTTCTCCTGACTTGCTATTTCACATTGAGTCATTGGATACACCAAATGAAATATGGATAGAGCTAGAAACATTATTTGGCACACAAGATACAATGAGGGATCATATGTTGGAAAATGAACTAATTAGTTTAAGTCTAGGCAATTTCAACACAATCCAAAAATTTTTCACTAAATTGAAATCACTAAGGCTACAATTAAAGCAATGTAGAATTGAAAAGAAAGATGAACAACTATTTCTTAGTATTCTCTCTAAGCTAAGTTCAGAATATTTTGTGTTTGTCTCTACCTTCTATGCTACTAAGGGCGCACTTGGTACTTAATTCACCATGCCATCTTTATATGATTTTGTTGTCAATATCTCTCGAGAACAAGACAAGCTAGTCCAGATGGGCACTCTTAAGTCCTCTAATTCACATCCCTTGGCTACCAACCAGGTCTGAAAAGAAAAAAAAGGGCATAGTAGTAACAACAATAGTAAGGATAAGAAACAAAAGAATAGCAAGGAGAAGAAGGATCAGATATCGGTTGCTTCAAAAGCAACTATTGATACTCCATCTTCCAAGGGTGATAAGCCTAAGAAAGAAAGGGGCCAATGTGCTTATTGTAAAAGACTCGGTCATGATGAACATAAATATTTGAAGAAACAAATTGATCACTTGACACAAATTTATAAGAAGAAGAATATCAGTGTTCCTGAGTCTATCAAACAAAGTTCTAATGAAGGGTCTAACAAGGCAAGAGAAAAAAACAAGGGGAAAGGAAAGGGAAAGACCCTTGTATTTTCTTCTTCACCATCCACTTGGGTTCTTGATTTAGGTGCTTCACACCACACGGCTTCATCTAAGGAAGAACTTGCATCTTTGGAGCCATGTACTATGCCTTCTATTTTGATGGGTGATGAGACTCCTATTGAGGTGTGTGAGAGAGGGTATGTTGATGTGGGAGATGGAAAGTCCATGATGTTTTTTGTGTGCCCTCATTATCAACTAATCTTCTATCAGTATACTAGATCACTCACACAGGTTTAGGCAAGTGAGTTGAGTTCACTCCTGATTCAATGGAGATACTTGAGTTGCATAGTGATTCTACAGTTGTAGTTGGGAGAGAAGATCAACAGTCACGACTCTATCTATTTTCTCACTTTGTTCCTGATCCTCCTTTGACTATTTTGCTCACTCACTCTAATGATGTGAGTAAATTATGGCTTGAGTGGTTTGGCCATCTTAACTTCTGCTACATGCATTAGCTCCACCAACAAATTAAGCATGGTCACAAGGTTGCCTTCAGTTCAATTCTTAGGTGGTGTTTGCCAAGGTTGCATTCTTCATAAGCATCCTAAGGAAAATTTTGACAAAAGTAAGGCATGGAAAGCTTCACAGATACTAGAGTTAGTTCACAGTGATTTGGCTAGTCCACTTCAGCATCTGTCTTTCAGCAAAGTGTGATATGTTCTCACATTCATTAATGACTTTTCTTGATATACTTGGATGTACTTTCTCAAACAAAAGTCAGAGGTATTTGATCATTTTTAAGACTTCAAAACTTTTGTAGAGAAGCAATCTTGGAAATTCGTCAAAGTTTTGCGTATAAACAATGGTGGTGAGTATGTCAACCATTAGTTTGAGAGATTTTTCACTTTAGAGGGGATTGATTTGTTGCATTCAGTTCCATACAATCCTCAGTAGAATGGTGTTGTAGAATGGAAGAATATATTCTTGAAGGAAATGGAAAATTGTATGATTCACTCTAGATCTCTTGCACCACAGTATTGGGCAGAGGCCATTAACTGTGCTTGTTATATCGGGAACTATGTTCCTTACCGAGCCTTGAAGGGAGTTACTCCTTTTGAAGCTTGGATCTATCAGAAACCATCAGTTAAGTACTTTCAAGTTTTTGGCTCTCCTGCATGGGCCCACATTCCTACAAAGAAATGCAAGGCCTTGGATCTATAGAGTAGACCTTGCATATTTTTAGGTTATCCTGATAGTGTGAAGGGTTATCGGTTGCTCCACCTTACTACACATGATTTGTTCATAGAGAGGAGTGTTCAGCTTGAGGAGGGATCTTCAAGTTCACTTTCTATCACTTCTCCAACTCCTACTTTGACATTGGAGTCACTTGGAATACATGACAGATCTTTTGATGAGTTAGATTCACCTGAGCAGTCTTCTACCTCCACTTTCGATGCAGAGAGTGATTCAGAGGACTCACCTCCTTCCTCTCCTAGTCATCATTTAAAGTTTGATGATTCCCCTCCAGATTCTCCATCTTCCAGTCCACTTTTGGCTAGACAGACCTTGTAGTTTGCAGGTGATTGAGTTGGGGATCCATCAGACACCAGGAAAACTTGTTCAAAGTTCTAGGATGCTCCACATGTCTTCATTGCTACTGCCTCAGATCCACATTCCTTTCATGAGGCCTCTAGTATTCTTGAGTGGGATATAGCCATGTAGGAAGAGTATAGTTCCTTGATGAGGTACCACACTTGGGATCTTGTCCCTCTTCCGGAGGGAAGAAATTTTTTTTGATGTAAGTGGATCTATCAAACAAAATTTGTAGTAGATGGGTCAGTTGACAAGCATAAGGCTTGCTTGGTCACCAAAGGATTCTCCCAGGTTCCTGAGATTGATTACTCTGAGACTTTTGCACCAGTTTCCTGAATAAACTCCATTCGACTTGTTCTTTCCATTACTGTAGCTAATCATTGGGAAGTACATTAGATGGATGTGAAGAGTGCTTTTCTTCGTGGTGACCTTTATGAGGATATCTACGTGGAGTAGCCATAGGGCTTCCTTTAGGATTATTCACTTGTGTGCCATCTTTGAATGTCTCTTTATGGCCTCAAATAGGCTCCTTGGGCCTGGTATGCCAAGATGGACTCCTTCCTTCTATCAGTTGGGTTCACTCAGTGCCATTCTGATCCTAATGTCTACATTCTACAACAAGGTGATTTACTCCTATTTTTGTTTTTGTATGTTGATGACTTGATGATCACAGGAAGTTCTTCATCCACCATTAAGGCTATCAAAGTTTCTCTTCATGACAATTTTTTGATGACTGACTTGATCTTGTTTCATTACTTTCTCAGGATTGAGATCTTTTAGTCTCCTTCTAGGATCACCATCACACGGTCCAAGTATGTTTCAGATTTACTATCTAGTTTTCATATGGTTGACTGTAAGCCTACTCTGACTCCCTTCCTTTTTGGAGTAAAACTTGAGGCTCAATGTGATTCTCCTCTTGTTGATGGAACTTTGTACTAACAACTTGTTTGGATTCTCATTTATCTAACTCATATGAGACCCAACATCTCATATGTTGTAGGCATGGTCTCTCGATTCATGTAGGAGCCTCATGAGCTGCATTGGAAAGTAGCCAAGTGGATCCTTCACTAAATTTAGGGTTCCCATAGTTGTGGGATTCACTATGCAGTAGATATTGAGCTTTATTTGGTGGGCTACATAGATTCAAATTCAGCAGGTGATTCTCAGGATCGCAAGTCTACTTCAGGTTATAGCTTCTCACTTGGTTTAGGTCATGTTGGATGGTCGAGCAAAAATTAGTCTACTATTGCTCTATCTTCTACTGAGGTTGAGTATTAGGGGGTTGTGCATGCTGCCATTGAAGCCATTTGGCTTCAACATCTTCTCACTGAGTTTGGTATCTTGATTAGATGGCCATCAGTCATATTTTGTGACAACGAGAGTGCCATTCAGATCTCACAGAATCTGATCCATCATCAGTAGACCAAACACATAGAGATATCCACATGCACTACATTTGGGAGCTCATCCATGGTCACATCATCAACCTTTGCTATTGTCTAACTTCTAAGTAGGTTGCTGATATCTTCACCAAACCCTTCATTGAGAGAAAGTTCCTTCATTTGCGAGCTTTATTGGGGGTGCGAGATGCTTCATCTTTTGGGGGGGCTTCTTCCTCTCACTCAGAGTCCTGATTTTTTTGGGGGGTCTCTTTTCTCTCTTTTGGGGGAATTTTATGTACATGGGTACCTCATCAGGCCTGACTAGTTGGGACCCATTTCTACATCCACCTAAGCTTCACCTATGGGTGGGTGTTAGTGTATTTTTTAAATTTCCTAGTGGGTTATTTATTTTTTCCTATATTGCTAGGTTTTTCCTACACTTTTAAGAATCTCACTTAGGTTAATAAAGCATGTCTTATTAGGTGAGTGGTTGCGAGGTGTCACCTTCCTACATGTGAGCATCAATTAGCTATCTTTGGAAGATACTTTGCTATCTTTAGTTTGATAGATGGTTGCTCTTCATTGGTTGGTGTTGCCACCTCCTCCCTCTTCCTAGACTATATAAGCATGCTACCTAGCTTGCACTTGTCATCTCTTGATTTTTCATTCTCTTAATGCTAGTTTGCTTCTAGAATTTGCATTACTCTCTTGGAGACTAACTTTGTGTTGCTATTTTGATTTTGTATCATTTGCATTCATAGTTTAGATATCTATTCTTTGCACTAGTTTTCTGGGCTATTAATCTTTTCAGATTCTAACAAGATACATGTGAAATTTGTAAAAGTGTAAAGTATATTGTAAGGGGGAGAATATATGTAAAGTTGAACAAGTTGTAATAGATGTAATATTTATTTTGATAGTTAAGTTTTTGTCACTTAGCCTATTTTTCCTATTTTTTTGCCATCAATGCCAAAGGGGGAGATTGTTGAAAATTGGCTAATAGTGATATGTAATTGTTGTCATTTATGGCAACACATGATGTACATATTCACAAGAAACCTTAGAAAATAAAGATACTTAGTGTTTGGTAATTAGAATATTGTCTAAGTATAGAATTTGGTTTACAACAATGTATTTTTTAGTTTATGACATGTTGCTAACGTCATATTATGACAAGTGAAGTTAGATGGAGATAGTATACATGTTGGTGATGACATGTATAGCCTCAAAAAAAATTATGGACTATACAAAATAGAGATAATCATGTTTTGATGAAGCAGGATAGTGGAATTGAAGGAAAGAATTATTTTGTTTACAGAACAATTACTTGTCCAATTAGGTCCGACATCTTAGATGTTTACTCTAACTTGGAAAAGTGAATCATGGTCTTAGCTAACCCAGCAATAATTTTTGTAAAGGTATGGTATTTATGCAAAGGACATTTTGCGATAAGAAGTGGATTTTGTGATGTAAGTTGTGTGAATGTTGTGATATGTGAACTTACTGTGAAAGTGATATATGTCAAGTTTTATTTGAGCTATTTGGTGATCTAAGATTGAGTTGAAGATTAGAGAACAGTGAAGGAAGAAAGATAATAGTAAATTTCTTGTTTGAGCAGTGAGCTCTTCTTGTAGTTGAAATTGTATGTTTGGGTAGTGGACTCTTCTTGCATACATTATACTACAACTCATAACAAGGTTGGCACATCTCCAACTAAACAGGGTTGGAATATCCTAATAGGGGTTCAAAGTATCCTAACAGGGATTTTTTATACTGAATTTCCTCATTGACTCCTAACAAGGTCCATCCTCTAACAAGGAACATATATATCAGTATATTATCTAGTGGGTATGATTCCCATCAGGGTTTTCCCTTAGCTAGGGTTTCCCTAGTTAACAAAATATGGTGTTATGAGTTATCGTTGTGCATTGTTACTATTACTATATAGCATTAATTTATTTCTTTGTTATGCTTTGTTTAAAATAAGTAATAATATCTAGTTGGTGACTAAATTTTGTAGATTATTGATTCACCCCACCTCTCAGTAATACCTATTTTTAATACATCATTTTTAGCTTTTTTTCACAGTCAGCAAGTGAGGATCCAACTTCATTAGTAGCTCTATTTTTTGGAAACATGGATTCAACAATTGTGAGTGTGTTTATCAACATGGAATTATCACAAGAATCAAGACTTTAGTACCATTGGAGGGGAACTTAATGCATTGATGAAAAGTTGAGAGAATAAATTGCATGTCATGTATCCAAGGTCTCCCTAAAAAAATGTTCTATGAAAGTGGAATATCAAGAACTTGGAACACCACATCTTTTTCCATGGGGCCAACCCAAATAAGTTTCACAATGAGACCCTTTGAGGAGGATTCAACATCATCATAAGCTTTGATTGTAATCTTATGTCTAGGGTCAATGGAAAATTGATAGAGACCTAATTTTTTAACAACATTAAAAGAGGAAATATTTAATCTTGCACCATTGTCTATAAACACTTATCTAACTTGGGTATGATATATTTGAATTTCAATGTGTAATTCAAAGTTATGGGTGTGGCAAAGTGTTTTATCATATTCTTCTAAAAATGTTAGGTAATGTGGAGTAGAAATTGTTAGAAATAATACTCCACCAAGATAACTAAGGGGTGAATCAGTTACCCAATTAAAACATTTATCAACCTTAATTAATCTTAACCATTCCATCAAAGTAAACAGTAACCATAACAAGACGCACACACACAATTACACTAGATAACTAGGGAAACCTCTGATTAGAGGGAAAACCCTGGTGGGAATGATGCCCAAAAAGATATATATATATATATATATATATATATATATATATATATATATATATATATATATATATATTCCTTGTTAGAGGATGGACCTTGTTAAGAATCTATAAACACATTTAGTACATAAGAGTCAATGTTAGAAGACTTTGAATCCCTATTAGGAGTTGTAGAAGGCAGAAGGACCCACTGTCCAAATAGCTTCTGGGGCAAGACCACTAAACTTCATTGTCCAACTGATCTCTCAACTATTCCTTGCAAAATAATTGCTCATACTTTCCTTTATCCCCTTTCCTTTGTCTTGTCAACCAGACCAATCAATTTTAGACCTTGTAGACCAGGTCACAAACCTTGGATCTTAAAATAAAACCTCACAAATGAAGTTTTCTCCAACTTTGTTATGCTCTACTTATCCTCACATATCAACTTGTTTCTCTTCTATTTTTCTCTTCGTGGTTCATGCAATCGTTCATACACAATAAAGGAAAATGTCCTTCTTTTATACCAAATCCATAAAACAATTCCCTAAGTCGACTATGACACCTTCTCCATTAATTATTATAAGACCTCATTAAGAACACGTTATACTTAGCAATAACATCAATCTGTCATCTTGTAACTTGAATAAATTTTCGTATGCGTAATATTATGATGAGCGATCTTAACTGCATCATCTACAACATGTCTTCTACACACCTTTAACCTTGCTTCTTAGAATAACAACTCTACTAAGAGATATAACAAGCTTACCAAAACATGCTTCTGTAAACTCTATCTCAAAACAATCTTCACCAAAACTTGCATAACTTCTTCCAGACTTAATATCTTTTTTCCTTGAGGTTAGCTACATATACTAGAAACTTAGTAGTATCTCCCATTAACTTCACTAATGAAAATACTCAATAATCTATCTGTAGCAACTTGATCTTTACTATTGTTCTTCTGTTAGATACCACAAAATACTGCCATGTTTATATCAATGAAAGACATAGTCATGAATGTAACATATAATCATGATAATGATCTTATCATGTTTCTACAACACTCCCCCATAGGAATATCATCAACATTCATGCTTCCAAAAATATCCCCCCTTTGGCATTGATGGCAACATAGATGAAAAAAATCTAGTTCCAAGAATACCAACTATAGAAGACTATTATCCTTTCTTTCCAAATCCTCTTCATCAATCATACACACTTCTCCCCATTGATATAGCCCAATGTTCTCTATATCAAAAAATCTATCATGCTATAATCTCTCCCCCATTGACATCAATGTCAAAGGTTTGAACAACCATCTATCATTGCAACAACTGTCTCTGACCTACTCAAGTGCCCAAAGATACTATCCAAAACAACATCTATCAAGAGTCATTGATAGCTATGTCCATCATAGATACTCCCCCATATAGGAAGCATCAACATTCAGTCTAGATAAACAATAGTGCTCTGTATCACTAGAATGATGCACTCTTGCATCATCTACATTGATGTAGGTAGGGGTACAACCCCTAGCATACCTTGCAAATACTCAAAAGTCTCTTTGGGAAGAGGCTTGGTGAAAATATCTACAATCTTCTCTTTGGTGCTTACATACTCTAATCGGATTTCCTTTTCTGCAACTTTCTATCTCAACATGTGATATTTGATAGAAATGTGCTTAGTCTTAGAATGCAACACTAGATTCTTAGACATATTCACTGTGCTTGTGTTATCACAATATATGACAACAAGTTCACTGAATTCTATCCTTATATCCTTTAGAATCTGCTCCATCTAAATAACTTAATTACAATTGTTTTTTGTTGCAATATATTCTACCTCTTTTCTACTCTATGAGATACAATCTTACTTCTTTCTTAACCAAAAGACCAATCTTCCTCCAAGAAAAAATGCTCCACCATTGGTGCTCTTTTTGTCATCCATATTGCCTACCCAATTAACATCAATATAAGCATATAAAGTGAAATCATTAGGTCTAACACACCACAATCTAAACTCTAGTGTTCCCTTTAGATATCTAAATATCCTTTTAAGTACTACATAATGTGCTTCTATGGGATCAGCTTGAAATCTTGCAACAATTCCAACTACATTTTCTATATCTGGCATTGTGTGAGTTAGATATTGCAATGCTCTAATCATAGATCTATACTTCTTCTGCTCAATAGTAGGTGTCTCATCCTTGTAGATAACTTGTGTCCAGTTATCATAGGTGTTCCAACTATTTTACATATTTTCAAACCAAAACTTTTCAATAGATCTTTCAAATACTTAGTCTGCAAAATAAAAATTCCTTCTTTATCCTACACAATATTTAATCCTAGAAAGTATTTCATTTCCCCTATATACTCATTCAAATTCCTTCTTCATTTCTTCTGCAAACTTGTCACTTTCATTAGCATCTCCTCCAAATATGATATCATCAAAAAATATTACCAAAATCATCAATCCATCATCTATTTCTTTCTAGTATAGATTAATGATTGCCATACCTTTGCTAAATTCAAGTTTTGTCAAATGCTTGTCCAACCTTGCATACTAAGTTTTGGGTGCTTGTTTTAAGCCATACAATGTTTTCTTTAATCTACATACCATGTCCTTGTTATAAGTTAAAGGAAAACTTTCAGGTTGTTCTATGTATACCTCTTCATCAAGTTCTCCATTCATAAATGTTGACTTGACATCCATGTGATACACTTTGAATTTCTTATGTGCTACATAGGCTAAGAATAACCTTACTACTTCAATTCTTGCCGCAAGAGCATAGGTTTTGTCATAGTCTATTCCTTCTTTTTGTGAGTAACCTTTACATACCAATCCTACTATATTCCTTACAACTTCACCTTGTTCATTCATATTATTTCTAAATACCCATTTTGTTCCTATCACATTCTTGTCTAATGGTCTAGGGATCAATTCTCATGTTTCATTCTTCACTATCTAATCCAATTCTTCTCTCATAGCTTGCTTCCAATAGTAATCTTTGCATGCCTCGTCTACATTATTTGGTTCTACTTGAGATATTAGGCATAGTTCTTCATTGATTATGCTTCTTTTCATCACATCTTTATCTCTGATGCCAATGATTTTCTCTAGTGGATGATTCTTTGTCATATTCTTACCAGAAGTAGGATTTTTTATCTCAAATCTTAGCTCATTTTTAAGTTATAAACTTTGTTCCTATCTTTTCTCACCTTCATTCTACAAATCATTGTTAGTCTCATAGAATACTTCATCATTCCTTGGTTTAGTAACAACAACATTCTCATCATCAGAATTGAAGTCAACTATTCTTTCTTGTATCCTGAATTTTTCATCAACTCTTACACTTGCACTTTCAACAATAGTCTTAGTTCTCAGATTATAACATCTATAAGCTTTACTTTTCAATGAATAACCAAGAAACATACCTTCATCACTTCTAGCATTAAATTTACCAACATGGTCATCTCTTTTGATATAACATTTGCTGCCAAAAATTATGAAATACTTAATTGTAGGTGAGTGACCAAACCATAGTTCATAAAGGGTCTTGTTTGTGTCTTTCCTGACCTACACTCTATTCATAGTGTAAACTATTGTATTCACAACTTCTTTCCAAAATTTCTTGGATACATCATTCTCAGCTAACACAACTCTTGCTGCTTCTATTACTGACCTATTTCT
The DNA here is from genome assembly GCA_028749045.1 of Cupressus sempervirens. Classification (NCBI taxonomy): domain Eukaryota; kingdom Viridiplantae; phylum Streptophyta; class Pinopsida; order Cupressales; family Cupressaceae; genus Cupressus; species Cupressus sempervirens. The sequence continues at coordinate 673,481,995 of CM053788.1, read as the reverse complement.
TCTTTCTACAATGACATTTTGTTCAGGGGTTTTAGGAGCTGAAAGTTGTCTTTTAATTCCATTAGCTTCACAAAAAATGTTAAACTCATTTGAAGTAAACTCTCCTCCTCTACTCATCTTAAACATTTAATCATCATACCTGATTCATTCTCAACTCTGTTCTTGAATATCTTAAACTTGCCAAATGCCTTAATTGTTTCTTTAAGAAATGCAACCCACATCATTCTAGAAAAGTCATCAACAATAATCGTGAAGTACCTTTCACCATAGAATCCTTTAGTCTTTTTAGGACCACTAAGATCTGTGTGTATAATCTCCAACTTTGTTATAGTAGTAAACTTCTTTCTGGGAAAAGAAGCTATGTTATGCTTTGCCAATACACACTTCTTGCAAATTGTGTTAGTAGGCTTTACAATCTTAGGAAAATCTCTAACTACAAACATATTACTAGTTTTCAAAATGTTGTCAAAATTTATATTGCAAAATCTCTTATGCCATAATAAACTATCATCTACCAAACATGTCATTTCAATGGGATTTAGCTGAAATACATTACCTCTAGATCGAGTTCCAATTCCAATTACCTTTCCATGTTTGTCTCTAATCATACATGTCTTCTCTATGAACTGCAATTGATAACCTTTATCCACTAGTTGTCCAACACTCAAAAGATTGTGTTTCAAACCATCAATAAAATATACATCCTCAATGTTACTCTTACCATCAAGAGTTATAGATCCAATACCTTTAACATGGCAAGCTGCATTGTTTCCAACTTTGACAATGCCTCCATCATAACTTTTGAAGTCAACAAATTTTTTCATATCACCAGTCATATGATGTGAACAACCACTGTCAATTATCCAATCAGATTTCTTTTCAACTTGTGATACCAAAGCCATTTTCTTTGGACTTTCTTCTTTAATAGCTGCAAATCCTATTTCATCATCATTGGCACTTACTTCATGTTCATCATATTCATCTTCTTCATTGGCATACAAACAATCTCTATCTCTTCTAGGTTTGAAATTTTCTTTATACTTTTTCTCTCTTTTAGGACACTTACATGCATAATGACCAAACTCATTACAAGTCCAACATTTAAAGATTTTCTTACCATCTTTTTCTCTTCTTACAAGAAGGGCTATTCCTTCTTCTATCTTTCTATCCTCATCGGATCTACTACTACTAGAAAAATCTCCTCTAGCACTTGTGCTCTTTGATAAATTAGGTCAAATGTTTAGGGCACTAAAAGTTGTCTCTATTCTAAATAATTCTCCACACTGTCTAAGCTCATTCTCAATTGCTTCAAGTCTCCCAAGTAATGTTTCCTTGCTGAAATATTTGGTACAAGAGATCAACAATTGTATCATTTAAATTGCCTGCTTAAATGGTGGTGTTAAACTCTTCAATATCTTCCAAGTCACCACATTATCTTCATTGATTCCTCCTTGAGTTTTGATACCTGCAGTAATTTCTGATATTCTTCCTACATATGTTCATATGGATTCATCTTCCATCATTTTAGCATCTTGAAATGCACAAATCTAGCTTTCTAGCCTCATTTTCTTAGAATGTTCATCACCTTCAAAACTATTTTCCAAAAATTTTCAAATATTATGAGAAGTATCAAATGTTTTTACTTGGTTGTACTCTATTTCAGGAAGTGCAGACAATAGTGCTTCTCTATCTCTCATGTTGCACATGACAAGTTTCTCTCTCATCCTTAGTACAAGTTTCTAGCGCACTTTCAACAATAATTGTCTTTTCTAATTTTGTCAAGATCCAATATCCTAGACCCATACATAGTAGATGTGTCTTCATATTTTGATTTCAACTGTCATAATTTATTTTATCAAACTTCAAATTATCCTTTCTGAATATGTTATCCATGGATCTCCCAAATTTTTAAACTTTATCTTCAAGGACTTGCTGGTCTGATACTAATTGTTAGAAATAATAGTCCACCAAGATAATTGAGAAGGGAGGGGGGATGAATCAATTATCCAATTAAAACATTTATCAACCTTAATTAATCTTAACCATTCAATCAAAGTAAATAGCAACTATAACAAGATGCAGATACACAATTAAACCATATTTGTTAACTAGGGAAACCCTTGATTAGATGGAAACCCTCGGTGGGAATGATGCCCACAAAGATATACTAATGTATATATATTCCTTTTTGGAGGATTGACCTTGTTAGGAGTCTATAAACACATTTAGTATGTAAGAGTCCCTATTAGGAGACTTTGAATCCATGTTAGGAGATTGCAACCCTGTTAGGAGTTGTAGAAGGTAGAAGGATCCACTGTCCAAACAACTTTTGGGGAAAGACCACTGAACTTCACTATCCAATTGATCCCTTAACTATTCCTTTCATACTAATTGTTTGTATTGTGCTTTATCTTCTTTCCTCTATCTTGTCAACTAGACCAATCACTGTCAAACCTTGTAGACTAGGTCGCAAACCTCAGATCCAATTATCTAACCTCAAAAACAAAGTTTTCTCTAACTTCACTCTACTCTTCTTATCCTAGCATATCAACTTGTTTCTCTTATATTCCACTCTTCATGCTTCACACAATCATTCATACATAACAAAGGAAAATGTCATTCCTTTATACCAAATCCCTCAAACAATTCCCTAAGTTAGCTATCATAGCTTCTCAATTAATTATTATAGGACCTCATTAAGAACATGTTATTCTTAGTGATAACATCAATCTGTCACCTTGTAACTTGAATAACTTTCAGTATGTGTAATATTATGACAAGTGAGTTTAACCATATCATCTCCAACATGTCTTCTACATGCCTTTAACCTTGCTTCTCAAAATAACAACTCTACTAAGAGATATAACAAATTTACTAGAACATGCTTCTATAAACTCTATCTCAGAATAGTCTTCACCAAAACTTGCATAACTTCTTCCAGAATTAATATCTTTTGCTCCCAAGGTCAGTTGCATATCCTAGACACTTATTAGTATCTCCCATTAACATCGCTAGAAAAAATATTCAATGATATATCCGTACCAACTTGATCTTTAATGTTGTTCTTCTATTAGATACCATAGAAGACTGCTATGTTGACATCAATGACAAACACAGTCATGAATGTAACATATCATCATGATAATGATCTAATCATGTTTCTAAAATACTCCCCCATAGGAATATCATTAGAATTCATGCTTCTGATAGAAATGTGATTAACCATAGCTTGGAACTTATTTGCATCAATGTCAGTGGGAACACTAGCTGTGCATAAAGCCTTTTCTAGGATCTCCCTATGCAAAGGAGATAACTCTAGTAACTCAAAAATAGAAATATGATGAGGAGTGCATTACAATTGGTTTATATGATCGTAGGTAGACTTAGAATTTGAGGAAGACTCCATTTGTTAGATTAGCTTTCTTTGGATTGATCCCTAGTAACAATGTTTCATCTTTCACCATAGAAGGAAGAGGAATCTGCAACCCTAATATAGGTCTATTTTCATCAAAGTGTTGGTAGGAAATGAGAGTTCTCAAGATCACTTTAGGCCTTTCATCACCAATATCATAGTTAGGATCCTCATAAAATTCAGACCCCATCATGTAGCCACTTTTCTCACCAATGGTTTTGAGCATATGTATAACATTGTTAGCATTTGTGTATGTGTGGTTTATCTTTGTGTCATTGTTTTCTTTTTTGCATTGGACGTCTCAACTTGTTCATATTTAGGAAGAGGTTTTTTGAAAGCTTAATAATCTAAATATTTAACCAACCCATTAGTAGAAACCTTCCCTTCATCAATGAGATCTTGTATCACATCCTTGAACTTAAGACAATTATCTATGTTATGACCCTTTTTTCTATTATAATTATAAAAATTATCATCTCTCCACCAATGAGGCTTGATAGCAAGGCCATAGGGGCTTCAATTATTGGGAAGCACAATGATATTTTTAGCAAGCAGTATCTTTAAGATCACATCATATGAGTCGACCAATGGAGTGAAGTTACACTTAGGCTTAGAGGATTTTGTGAATTTAGGTTTGTCATAAGCTTGAGATTTGTTTGAATCATTTTTTTCTTAGCTTCTTATTTCTTGGAAGCAAGGATAGCATTAGCTAAGTTGAAAGTAGGTTCCTTGGTCTTAGGTGTATTAACAACCCCATCATTAACAACATACTTATTTGTATTCCAAGGCTTTCCTTTATCCTTACCATTCCTATTGTCACTTTTATCTTTGTTTACAACTATATCCCGCATCTTAATAGCAACATCCTCAATACAATAAGAACTCTCAATCATGTCATTGAACATGAGGAACACTTGTTTCCTATTATCATAGTATAGGTTGCACATGAGAGTGCTAACGAATAAATAAATCTTCTCATTTTAGGGTATTTGGTGAGGATATCTAGACTATAGCCTTCTCCGCCTTAGCAAGTATGTAACAACAGGTTCCCCTTGTTTTTGCTTGATTTTGCATAAGTCTAGCATGGTAATGGGCTGTTGTATGTTGTATGAGTAATGTTGAATAAATCTTTACACAAGCTCATAAAATGTCTTAAGAGGAGGAAATATTTTAGTGAGCCACTCCATGGCTTGTCCATTTAAGCTTCTTGGAAAGAGCCTCATGAGATATGTGTCTTCATGCATAATATCCAAGCTAAGCACATAAAATTGTCTAACATGATCATGTAGATCACCATTACCATCATATTTGTCATATTTAGGAACCCTATATCTCTTGGAAATAATATCATGTAAAGAATTGTGTCAAAAGGAAGAGCAACTATGGTCTCAACAAATGAGGTTTTAGGTTTTTCTTTCTCCATTTGTATACATGTGAGTTGGCTTCATAACTCTTGGAAATATTTCTTTATGAGCTCTATTTCAATTGGTTCTCTCTTTTGAACAATTGTTTGGATGTCAAAGTCATGGGGTAATCTCCAACCTCTATTTGTCATGTACACAAAATATTGATCCCTATTTTTTTCTAATGCCTTAAGCATGAGCCTTTGAAGACATTCATCTTGTTAAAACCTAATGAGGTCCTTGCTAATAAATTCATTATCTACTTCACTCTCATGATGCTAATGTTTCCCTTGATGGGAGCATCTATGTGGTGATACATATCCCTCAACATGTGATCTTGGGGTTCTTGGAGGGGTATTGTTACCATTGTTACTAAAGTTAGCATGGTTTGAAAAGGGTTTCTATAAGTAGTATTAGCATTTTGAATCTCAAAAATATGAGTAATTATTCCCAAAACCATGAGTATTTTTATTGTGAGCATTATTTTCACCATAAGCATGTGTACCACTCTAGAAGCTATGCATCTTGATTGTTCAAGCTTCTCTTGTTCTAGCCTAGCTTGTTCATCTTGGCATGCCTTTTTCCCTCTTTCAGTTTCCCCTCTCCTAATAAAAAATAATTCATCTACACGGTGGAGTCTCTCCTCTTGATTCATGGTCAATGAAACACTATTTTCAGCTCTAGGAGTATCAAGGGGAGTATCAAAAGAGCTACCAAAGTGACTAAGAGGATCATACCAAGTTGCAAATTTGTCTTCCTCTTCATGGTCAAAGATAGGTTCACTTTTAAGGTGTTGCTTACATGGATTCCTAGTTGGAGAAGCTAATTGTTCAAAGAAAAATGAAGGATGACTTCCTTGACCAAATTGTAGCCTAGTTGTAACCATCATGTAATAGAAATTTTTAGTTTAGTAAGATGACACACAACACTTGGAATTCAAAACTTGTAAAGTTAAGATGTTCACTTGTAAAGAAATGTAGCAATGGTAATAGCTTGTCAAAAATGTCTAAGCAACTTACGACACTAGTGAATTGAGTTGGGAGCTAGGAAAGAAGCCAAGTAGAAAAGTAGCCAAAGAGATCAAATAAGCAGATTTGAGAAGTAAATGATCCATGAAATCAAGTTTTCATTCAAGAAGCCAAGCTAATATTTTCAGCCTAGCACATAGCCAAACATGTAATTTTCAGACCAGGGGCACAATAGAATCAAGTGTCAATATCCCTAACTCATCCAAGTATGCAGTTCAAAGAAATTTGAGAAAGAAACTAGTCCATATGTCAGACCTCAAAAAGCAATACGAAAGTTGTTCAACAAGAATTATTTTATGATAGTTTGCAAAATACCATGATGAAAAAATAGGTGGGTACAACAATTTTTGAAAGGAAGAATGGTAGTGTACAAATCAGTAGTATGAAAAAGTTTGTATGATAGTGTGATACTTTTCATAGTCCAAAAGTATCGTACAATACTTCTAAGATAGGCAGTACGATACAAGTTCAATAGAGATAGTTTTTTGTGACTTTGTGCCTATGAGAGCTATATTTGACTTTACTTTTTTACTTGTTTGGATAACATAATAGTTGTAGCAGAGTTTAATTTTAGTTTGTAACAACAATGTAGTGTTTTTTAGAGAAATTATGGCACAAATACACATCTTCAAGAAATTGGACAAGGGACAAAGCAATATTGCCAATACAAACACTTGGGAGGTTTTTAAAAAAAAAACCTATGAAAAATACCATCATGTATATATTCAATTGATTTCCACGAGTCTAGCAGAAATTGAAGACATGCCAATAAATATCTACCTAAAGATCATGATTCATTACTTAATACCTTGGCTCACAACTTGATGCCCCCTTGCCTCACACAAAATGGTTGCTCATAATAGTTATTGGCTTTTTCATGAAAGTGCTATTAACACAACCAAAGGGACACATATGGTGACTTTAAATCTTAGGGTGATCTAGGTAGTCTACTAGGATTGATCCTTCTACCAAGATATTGAGTGGCTAAAAAGGGTAGCCTCTAAGTCCAAAAGTATCTAGTAAGGGTCATGCTCGCAACACCCCCTTGTTCCCAATGCGAGATTTAATAATGGACCTCAAGGCCACAAGGGTACCTTAAGAATACCCACCTAGTGATTTCCTCATGGTCCCAATCCCACAATTAATTTTACTAAGTAAAGTCAAGTGTTACACCCCCTAAGGCTTTGGCATTTGTCAGGAGGTTTGTGATTATAGTGGGTTGAGTTAGCTGGGTTTCGCTTGTTCCCACTTTAGGTCATTCCTATTGGTATCTTTCCACCAATAACAGGCCCTCTAAAGGTATGAATCTCACTAGGAAAAAATGGATCCACACCAAGGAGGTCAAGATTTTTTATTCACATAAGAGGTGAAGAGAATACTCTCCAACTACCTAATGTTTCCCCCAAACATGTTAAGAAAATTAATTAAAACCACTAAAGAGTGGAGTATCCCACCTACTTTCTTGATTCAATGAAGGGTTAAGATTTTTTATTCACCTAAAAGGTGAAGAGCATACTCTCCTATGAAAAATAAGAAAAGAAAACAACTAGTATGTGCTGCAAATGGAAATGAAAAGAATATAGAAAAAAAAAATGTTGCTTGGGAAACTCTGTAACAACATTAGTAGCCATTTTTATTTAGAAATGTCCTTAGAAAGCACAAAAGCAATAGGTCTCTACAAAAAAAACAAGGGTTAAGGCATCAAAGGGTTAGTGAAATATAAATAATTCCCTACAAAACCACCTATTAGAACACCAAGAAACCAAAATACCAAATTTTGGAGATGAAAAATGCAAGTTAAAAACTAAACTAGCTAAGTGAAACAAGTTAGATGATACTTCTAGCTTCTTTAGTATTGTATGATACTTCCATGTATCTCTAAAAAATAGTTCTATCTAATACGCTACTTTGTATCAAGCAGTACGATAGAGTGCAGAACTATGGTATGACAAAGTACACAATCTGGTATGATAGTTAAACTAGTAATGTATTGTATCACTTTACATAAAGTATCGTACAATCAATGGTAAAGTATTGTACAATATTTATGTCTGTAAAATTAAAATCTGAACCAACAAGACAAAAAGTGACGAAACATGCAAGAGGAGAGCTACACAAGACAGTCTAGCCCCACGATGGGTGCAAAAAATGTATACCAAAAAGTAGATAGATTTCTATAAACCCCTATTCTCAAAGATTCCCATGAAGAGGGAGACTTGAGAGGTGATTTATAGCTCTCTATTTATGGCATGAAAAGGTGCAAAATGATAGTATGGTGGCTCTCAAATGAACCAAGCTATGCAACCCTTGAAAGGTGCACCATAGAACAAGAGATTCAAAGATAAGAGTAAGGATGCTAGTATCCAAGAATCAAAGATAAATGCAATGAAATGCAAGCTAAACTAAGATGATGTGCAAGATTCAAGATGAGTTAACAAATACAAGGAGTTACAGGATTCCTATGTAGACTATGCGATCTAAGCTATGAGCATAAAGAGAGACTAAGCTAAAATACCATGATGCAAGAGACGGGAGAAAATATGAGAGTGCAAATGCAAAAATGCTCCAAGTTCTCCAAAGTCACCTAGAAATCCTATAGAATAATGTCAACATGAGAGTGTAAGGATTGGAAAATGAGGAGAGAGACTTTCTTTCTAAAGAGAAATGGACAGTTGAGATTAAGAGACAAAATATGCATAATCAAGGGTGGAGAATGCATCTTGAGTGATCCATGTGCACAAGAATCTCACCTAATCAAGATCAAAAATAGGCTTTAAGAGGAAAAATATGTGTGGGGGAGAATTAAAGTTAAAATAAAGATTCCTCTCACAAAGAAAAGTGTGCCCCTCATGTGAGACACAAATGCTTTTTCATCTATTTTAAAAAAAGGAATAATGCTTTTCATGTGCACACTTAGTATATGTGGGATTTGGGGAATTTATTTATAATTGAATAAATAATTAATTAATGATTTGATCAAGAGTAAGCAATGGATAAATTAAGAAAAATTGATAGAAAGGGGACCTGGTCATAGTCTAGATGACCATTTTTGGGTGATTACAACTAGGATGTTCACGAACTCAAAAAAAAGGGGAGGTTACTACTGAGATCACTCACTATAAACCTAAAGGAGATTCTATCGACTTAAGCATTGGTGATTTTGAAATAACTAGAGTGGATTTACGGGTGCTCAACATAGAGACCAAAGAACAATGGTTAGAGAATTCTACACAGAATATGTCAATTAAGTCACAAAGAGATGGAAAAGAGAAAAAGGAACTCAAATAGGTTATAAATCCTCTTGCTGAATACATAAAATCCGTTGGTGGTTTTGGAGCATTACCTTTCGCATAGGCACCACCAAATTTTGACCTCAATTCCCCTGATAGTAAATTTTATTGAGCTAATTACAACAAGGGAAAGCTATTGCTATCGCAATAGATAATTGGGTTGACCAAATAACCAAGAATGGGGTGAAGTTTGTTCAAGAATCCAACACAATCTTTAATGATGCAGAAGCCTTTCTTGGAGAAGTTCAAACCTAATTACCACTTAGGGAAGCAGACAAAGCAAAATGGAAAGAAGTGGTAACCAAGACTTCCAAAATAGAACAGTATGGAGTCGCTAAGTTCCTAGCTGAGAATTTGTTTAAGGTAGTGGACGCAGGAATTCTCTATATCCTAAAGAAAAATATAGGATGGAAATCCTCTATATACAGGTCCATGATTGCCCAAGCTCAAACTATTGAAAATGAACTAAAAAAATATGTATGACAACCTCATTAAGGATATGAAAATTGTTAATCCAGTCAATCTACCACAGTACAAAAAAGGTAATCAAGATCAAGAGATAGTGGTCAAAGCCTTTAAAATAAACATAAAAGTGATTAAGAAAGATGTATACCCTACAACATTAGGTTTCACAAAGGTTGCACAAGTGGAGGCTATGCTAAGTTTGTGTACAACTCATCTTCCCAATTATGTGAATCATATCTTGAAGATGAGATGAGACATAGACACCTAGAAAATGAGACTATTAAGCCTTAAGAACCCCAACCCAAATCTCATTTAGGAATTATTAAGTGTGTATCGAAGCTGGAAGCTAACATGTGGATCCATTGGAGAGGATGAGAAAACTAAAGAAGAAAGGGGTGATACACCCATGTAATTTCTCTTTGTTTTATGTTAATTGATATACTTGAACTTTGAGGACATATTTGCTCCAAAAGTTATTTAGTTTTAATAATTGTCTTAGCTATCACCAAGAGGTCATCTTTTCAGGGAGACCTCCTAACGATCTAAAACTATATATATAGGGAACCAAAAGTAGATAGGGTTAGAAAAATATTTTGGGAAAAAGACTATACAAGTTCATAGAGTTAGAAGTTTTTTATCTCTATTTTATTTGACAAGTTGGACTTGATGCAATTTACATGCTATGAATGGAATTATCTCACCCTTTCGATCTTTGATAATAGTAAAAGATGGTAGTGCTATCTGAATCATTTTGTGTTCATATTGATGAAAGGGATGTTTTTTTGAGAGTATTTGCTTTCATGTTCTAAACTATCTTATCATTCTAAATATGTTTATGGTTGAAGTTCAACTATTAACATTCAATTATACATTTTAATTATATTCATGAGAACCCAAAAAGACTTGTTGTTTCTCTAAGTTATTATGATTAGTTCAAGATTACATTCATTGAAATCACTTATCTAAGAAGAAGTAGGGACGCCTTTATACTTTCAAGTTAAAAGTATACATGTTTAATTAAACTAGGGATTGATTGAAAATCCAACAAGGGAGTTGTACCTTATGCAATTTAGAGGGAAGCAATAAACACATGCTTAGCCAACTACAGTGAACTGATATTTTCACCAAAAAGGTAATAGAGTATTTTAAAAGGAATATTGTTTAGAAGAATTTTTTTTTCACCAACAGATCCCAAGGAAGATATGTTTTTTAGAACCATTTCCAAGATTGGAAAAAGACCCAAGATTTAAGTTCCCACTGTTTTGAGAAATCTTAACGTGAAGGAGCTGATCAACTAGATCAATGATATAGAAGAATATTTTGAGTATGAAGAAATTGAAGATCTTGAGAGGGTCAAATTTGTGAAGGTCAAACCGAAAGGGTGTGCAAAAATGTAGCAGGAGATTTAGTTGGAGGGAAATAGAAGAGAAAAAGAGAAAAACATAAGATAGGATTGGATTGGAGAATTTGAAGAGACAATTCATTACTTTTGATTAGGAGCTTGATTTTCTAAAGAAGATTTAAGGGTTGAAGCAAGAGGGAAGATCTATTTAGGAGTATATAGAAGAGTTCTATTGAGCCCTCATCTTAACAAGCCATGCAAAAGTTGTCAAGGAGAAAGTTTCATGTTACGTCAATGGGTTGAGAATAAGTATTCATGAGGAGTTGAGTCTTATTAGAATAACCATTATTGAACAGGCATACCAATTTTCCCCAAGGGTGGAAGACAAATTGAACAAGAAGTTTGAAAGAATGTAAGGTGGAAGAGGTCATGGTGGATGATCTAGAGGACAATCTTATGGAGGTCATAATGAAGATCAGAAAAAGAGTGATGAGGCCAGTAGTAGTCAAAATTAGAGGGGAAATAATTTCAACTATTATTGAGATCAATATAACATGGACGAAAGAGAAAGAGGAAGAGGTCAAGGACCAAAAAGAGGAGGGTTTCATGGGATATGTTTCCATTGTGTTAAAAGACATAGAGCTTATGTGTGTCCCCAACATCAAGGGAGACAAATAGAAGATGTCTCCATATCAGGATCGATAACCCTCTTGAGGATCCCTAGATCCATAGGTACTTCTCATCTTCTATGAAGTGTTCCCTTCAAGGTCCTTCCTAGAATATATATTCTCTATCTAGGGCCCTTAGCACATATACATATGCTAACTTCAACACAATATTCTAGCCTTATAACCATACTAGGATCACTCTCTTACCAAAGGGACTCTCTTGATCTTAACCTATTAAGATCACTCTCTTCTCAAAAGAAATATTTTGATCTTAACAATTGATCATATTAGTTTAGCATTTTCCTAGTACATCATGTTTATGCATGTATGTATATACCTTTGTATAAAAGTATAAATTATTCACAAAAATAAACTTATAATAACATTAATACCTTCATTATCCTTTAATATACTTGAATTCCCTTGATTGGTGGGACATGATCTTTTTATTGGCTTGACTACTCTGAATCCCCTTTGGCAATCTTTATTAATGTTCAACTCCAATGATGTGCTAGGTAAATAAATAAATAATGAAAATGTATTTAATTGATATTAAAAGGTACTTATTTTAAGTCATTTTAGTATAACCTTAAAGTATAAATCATTTTTAGTATTATAAAGACTTTAATATGCCTTTGTAATCAATTGTCTTCACTATTCATAGTATGGTGTGGTCATGGTCATGCTACCCATACCCCTTCCTTGGCATGTGGTGATCTTTCCAAAGTGGCAACAAAATCTTGTAAGTTTTTTGTTTTTTTTCTTTAAATCAGTAAGAGGTCAAAACCAAGGTTAATTATTATTATGTTTTATAATTAATTATTGTTAGTGTTATCTATTAAGCTCAAGTAGACTCAAACCCAAGACCTTCCAAATAAGAGACTCGCAATTTACCGTTGTGTTGTAGGCTCTTGCCCGAATCTTGTAAGTGTTTTGTTAATTTAACTCTTTCATATTATTTCATTCTTGGCAAATGGATGGCGCATTTGGTCTTCTTGCCTATTGGTACTGACACCCCACATCCCACTTTAAATTAATAAACATAATATCTTGTAATAATCATGTGTGTGTGTGTGTGTGTATCTTTTTCCATCCTGCTTGATCATGTGGAAGTCTGCTTTTAGATTTATGTTTTCTCTTTATATGACACTTTCCTTATAATATATCATTAGTTTTAAATATGATTTGAATTCTATTTTTTTCCAATCGTATGTTCACTCGTAATATTAATCTTGAGTAGATTTGAACCCAAGACCTCTTTGATGAGAGGCTCACAATTTACCAATGCATTGTAGGCTCTTGTCTATTTAATTAGGATATTTTATAATTTATTTATTTATTGATAATAATTATTAGTTTAGTTTTTTTAAATCTATTAATTGATATCTAATTATTACATAAATATATTTTTTATGAATCATTTAGCAATTTTAATTAAATAACTATAAGAATAATAAAATTTCATTATGAAGGGGATCTTACAGCTATAGAAGGATCATAAGGCTTTGGTCAATGAACAATGTTTGGTAGATTTCAAGATTGGGAACTACCATGATGAGGTGTTGAGTGATATTATGCCTATGATGTTTGTTGGATCAAAATTATCTCTCTGTAGTACATTGAATTTTTCAGTTATGGTGAACATGTATTCTCTAAACAATTTTCAACAGGGCCATAGAAACTAATTTAAGAAGACATGGCGCATCAAATAGGTTTCAACCTTGAGAGCCATCCAAAAGTTTTAATTTTTTTAACAAAAAATCTAGAAAAAAAATGTAGTTTAAGCCCTTGTAACCTGCAACTTCCACTCTCATACAAACACCCATAAAATAATACATTATAGAGAACTTTAAAAAAAAAATATAGTCCATATCAAAACACGACAAAAATCTATCCAAAAAATCACTTGAAAACAATTTATGTGAATCGAACCTTTATAAGGAAAAACAAAACAAAAGCTTATAGAAAAATTACTTTTCTAAGAGAAAAAGTCACCATTTTGCAAAAGAGTACACAAAAAATTCCATAGTGTTTCCATCTTAGCGATTAGTGCAATGGAATATGAAATCTTATAAGAATCTAATTTTGAATAACATAGATGACACCAAATGCAAATGAATTGAGCTTCTTATATATAAAATGAAATGAAACCAAACCCAACAAAATGACATGAAATCCAACAAAAGGAAGTGTACTCAAAGCTCCCACCACTATAAGACAAGAGCCTACAACACAATGGTAACTTGTGAGCCTCTCATCTTTGAGGCCTTGGGTTTGAGTCTACTTGAACTTAACACATAATAATAATAATAAAATTCAATATATAATTATAATTATAATCAATTGATTTTATAACATGTCTCAGAAGAAATTATTGTGGAATTCCCATAGATTTTAGACTCTTAGTGACAACCTTGGCATATACTAACTTTTTAAAAAAATCAATCATATAAAAATAAAAAATCATTATTTTTTCATTTAAATAGAAGATCATTTTATTAAAAAAGAATTGGACTCCCAAAAACAGATAGAAATCTACAAGAATAGAACTAACAAAGATCAACAACCATCTACACAATATTTAAATTGCAAAGACTCTAACCATGTCTCTAAACAAATGTGAACGAATGGGAGTCTTGCAAGAAAAAAGTTGTGAGTCTAGAAAATACCAACATAAATGATGACAAAACAATCATCTAATACAAAAGCAATGTGATTCCTCCAAGCAAATTAGTATTGTGGGAGTAGCAAAGGTGGCAGGAGTGGTGCCATCTAAAGATGGGATTAGGGATAGGTCATAAACAAAAGGTACAAGTGAAGAATATTTTCTAGAAGCTTAGGCGAGGGCTTATTATCAAATAATATTTGAATATTAGTTTAAAAAAATTCTAAATCATAAAAATCTAGAGGAAATTTAAGAAAAACTGAACCAAAATGGAATTTCAAGCTAGTCTATATTTTTCAAAATTGTTGGTAGAACAAATATAAATCTTTGAAAACAATCTTAGAATAGTAATGTTCAATTTGAATGGTATTTTATGAATAATTTGATTTTATAAACCAAAGGTTCAAAAATATACATACAATTAAGAGCTAGCCATATAGAGATAAAAGAGAGAATTAGAAACTCAAATAATATTGTTTGAGTTCATGATGGAGAAAAAAAAGGACAGAAGATTGGCTTGCAACATCTCTCCAATAAAAATAATTTCCCAAGATATATCTGCTTAGTTAAATTAAAAATTAGAAACAATTATTACTAAAAATTTTTTATTTTTTTTATTAAATAAATTATAAATTACACTGTACAAGACTTTTCTGCAAACAAATTGTTAAATCAAATACATTTTGGCCCCTCTTTAGCCAAATCCTAATCTAGCTGCCCACATCTATTGACAAGTGTTTTAGAGGATAATATTTGTGTTGAATTTTTGTTGGGTGCAATTATGGCTAAAATCAGAGCTAAATTAGGGAAAATTATTTTAATCTCCTCTCAAAACTGTTTGAAATAATGCATACGAAGAGATGGGAAGTGGCTAGAGGATACATCAAAGCACTATTTTATTTGTATTATAAGTACTTGTAATATAATTTACTCCAAAGTTATCAATTAAATTTTTTCTATGACCTTGGGGAAGAGCATGTTCTTATAGTCTTACTTTCTTTGTGTGGTCAATCTCCTAATTATGAATGTTAAAAGAGTCAATAAAATGATAATTAAAATTCTATTAATAAGTTTTATATGTACTATGATCTGATTATGTGTTACCTTTTTAGGCTCATAATTGGCTCATTTATATACTACTATTAAGACATTTGTGTATAATTAATAGGATATTTGTCCATAAATACCAATAAATTTAGTGTATAATCTTATTGTTTCACAATGTACAAATAAATAAATACAAATAGTAATAGTAAAACTCTATGGCATTCATTTCATACTTTAAATGTTAAGAGATAATATATGTAATTCAAATTTGTATTAGAATTTGTATATACATTAAAGAATATATTTTCTTAACACGTTAATAGATATGTACTTTTTGTTAGTGTAACCCTTGCACCCATTTATGTCCAAGTGCTTGTAATATACAATAAACCACATTAAAACTTTTTATGACAAAAAGAATATAAAATTAAAAATAATTATAAATTAATAATATATACAAAGATAATAAAACAAGTTCCTAAGAAATGTATATATTATAAAATAATATTATTTATATTATAAAATAAATTACTATACTATATTTAACAAATTTAGACAATTTATTGATAAATTTAACATATTTACAATTTTACAAAAAAATTCCTATTAATTCATATGGTTCAATAAATTTTCAGATTGTCATATAGATTCAAAAGCGAAAGAAAAATCGTCCATATCAAATTTCATACCTATTTTATGTCTCACTTGTCATGTCCTCAAATTTTAATGTAAGAATTTAATTTAATTAATTAATTAGTTGGCTCCAGAATTTAAATAATATAATAAAAGGACCTTTAACTAGTTACTTAAATTAATTAATATGGGGCCCTAGTTCTAATTGATTTAGTATAGCTTAGACCCATTTTATTTTAATTGTTTCCATAGGTGTTCATCGACTATCTTTGTAAACCCTCAGGATTTCCTCTGAATGGTATTTAAGCATGACATATAGGTGGTAGTTGAAGACATTTTGGTGTACACACCTAAATTTGATTACACCGCTTTGGTAATCCTATTTAGTTATCTCTAAAGGCATAATTAATTAAATTCCTATTTAATTAATCCTTTGCCATCCTCTAGATGATTAATTTAATTAATCATCTATAGTCCTAATTGATAAATCAAATAACCCATTATTTATCAATTGAATCCTTTTCTTCTATCTAATTCCAAAATCCTCATTTATCAAATAAATCTATTTGATAAATAAAACCCTCAAATCTAATAAGCCCCTAACTTATCCCTAAACCCTCTTTTTGGCCTAATCCACCCCATCCACCCATACTAACCAAGCTTAGCCACTAACTCACCCACCCTCATGAATGCCATCCACTTGAAAATATCTAACATCCTTAATCTAATCTTAAATCACCTCTAATCCCCCCCCTAACCTTGTCACATTCCCTAAGTAAGCTTAAGACTTTCCTAAGCCAAGCAAAGTCAACAATCTCAACTCCCTCTAAAATATCCCAACCACCCAACAATGAATGCTCTTACAAAGGCAATAAAGACTCTTACAAGCTCTTACAAGCCATAATGAAGGGTCTTTATGAAGATGTTATCCTTTGTTGACTCATCCATCCCCTTTCTTCCATCCACTCACCCTGTGACATGTGTCACTCCCTGGTTGGTGCTAAACAAGCACAATCCATGTGCTCTCCTTTGACTGCATCCTAGCCCTCCATAAGCTTTTTTCTCTCCTTGCATCTTAGCCCTCCATCCCTCAAGCCCTTAGCCTATAAAGTGAATCCCCTCCCAAGCCATTTCATCACAACCTTGGAGCTAAAGTTATAATGCCCTTTTGAGAGCCAAAAACCACCAACCTTAACCTTATAATGCCAAATTGAGAGCTCACAAAGCTACCAATTTGTCATTACCCAACATCTATTGAAGCAACTTTTGAGCACTTGAGCATACATCCCAATCCTTAGACTCATCTACCAAGCAAAGAGCTAAATCCTATTGGGAGAGTCCATTCATTTGGCTCACATTTCCAATTGGGGTTTCCTCTTTAGTCTCTCATTTATGTTATGGTATTTTAGTTTGTAAATACTTTTGATTTCTTAATTTAGTGTTTCTAACATACTAATATAGCATATACATTTGGATTATACTTTTCTCTATACTATGAATTCTAGTGGGGATTCTCTGTTGTTCATTATTTCAGAAGTGAAAGATCTTCCCTACTTGGCTATTCCAATTTTGGTGGGATTCAACTCTAACCCTATTTCGTCTCTATATTACTTGCTTAGATCTAGAAAATCTGTGCACCATCTTTGTTTGCAAATATCTATATCTATATATCTGGAAGTGGATTGTGAATACTTATACTGACATTAATTGGCATGTTTGGCAACTATATTGTTCTGGTATCTCAAATTGGAACTCAATCCGTGGCATCATCATCCTCCCTCCATCGTATGACCACTTGTATCTCTCAGACTATGGGGATCCATTTTCGCTCCATCGTACGGACCTCCATTCCATTCACCCTCACACACTCAACTACCGTACTACTATACAATCACCTCCCCATGGCCAGACTTGACCACCTGGCTACTGTACAACCATCTCCCCACAACCAAACTTGGCTACCGTACGGTCATCCATCCAAACCTATACAAACTACCTCCATACCTACTGTACTGCCTCTCACCGATGGAGCATTCTATCTCCTCCCCTATGCTCTATCAACTTGCACATTTCGTACTATTATACAGCCGACCCAAACAACCATTTGGCCAACACATCTCATACTATACAGACATCATTGGATTGTGTTTCAGGGTTTTTTAAGCTTACTTATGGGTTTGAGTATCAAGAAACATGCAGCTGGGAGCATAACATTACATCCTTTGAGAATTCATTGCCTTCAGGTTTAGATCCCTTTCGAGCCAAGATTGTCTTTGGATTGAGATTGTTCATCCCCTTTGGGTCGAGATTGTCTCCAGATAGAGATCCCCTTCAGAATGAAATCCCCTTCGGGTTGATATTGCATTCAGTCGAGAACGCATTCAGGTTGAGTTCACCTTCGAAACATTACAATGTTATCAAAGCTGGTGATCTTGCCAGCCTACTGCGATGATTGAGAGATTTTGGTATTTGGATCACACTATGGTGCCAAACAACGATGGAGAGTGGTGGTTGAAGGCACTACAAAAGATTGGCAAAGAGCTCAACAAGGGTGTTGATCTTCCATTATATATATTGGAGGTATGTTTGTGTAAGGTGAACCAATTACCTTCAAGATTTATACAGAGAATTCTCTCGTTGATTAAGGATGCCTTAAGTCAACCCATGCTTTTGAGACACCATGACAAGGAAAAAAGGTTGGCAATTGTAGCATGTCTCAGTGAGGTCTTGAGAATTTCAACTCCTAAAGCACCGTATGATGATAACACCATGATAGAGATATTGCATTTGATAGTTGACAACTTTCAGAGTCTTGATGACTTTAGTAGTGACCCTTTTGGTAGGAGATCTACAATATTGGAGAATTGTGCAAATGTCAAATTAAGTAACCTCCTCTTAGATCTCGAATTGCAAAATTTGGTTTATGATATGTTTCATCACTTCTTGGTCACCATCAAGGAAGATCATGATACTAAGATTTCAGTTGCTATGGAGAGTCTTATGATTTCGCGCATTGAAGATATGGATGAAATATCCCAACCCATCACATTTATTTTATGGGTTGTTCGTAATCTAGAATGCATGCCCTCTATGGAAACATATAGATTGGTCAATATTGTTTTCAATCATTGTGAAGAAAAACTAATATCTCATTTGCACAAGTGGGGAAAATGGATGACAACAATAAGGGTGATGCATTACATGAGGAGAATGAAGACATGATTATAGGGCTACTACAAGAGGATTTGTTATATCTTTCTGCTACACCAACATGTGGAGAACACCTTAAAAAATGAAGATGTTGCTTGCATGGTTCTTGTGAAGACATGGACAGATCAAGTTGTACCCATCACTAAAGTTGTGCTCGAGGTTGTGCATGTTGCCAAGGCACTACATGTCATGGAAGTTGTATCATTTGTCAAGGTTGTATCCACCATAGAAGTTGTGTCTGTTGCTGAGGCTCAATCTGTCATCGAGGTTGTGTTTGTCTGTGAGGCTATATTCATCATTGAGGTCATGTTTGTTGCCAAGGTTGTGTCTATCACCGAAGCTACGTGCATCATTATAGTCATGTTCGTTTCCAAGGTTGTATGTTTGTCACTGTGGTTGTATCTGTCACCATAGTTGAGTTTTTTTTTGTCACCTTCACTGTCACTGTGTCTATCACCATAGTTGTCTTTTTTTCCACACCACCACCGAGTCCATCATCGTCATTGTGCCCATTGTTGTCACCATCACCATGTCCATCATTGGCATTGTGTTCGTTGTCATCACTGTCACTATTTCTATTATGGAGTCCATCATCATGTCTGTCACCACCACCGTCGTCATGTTGTCATCTTCATTATGTCTGTTGTCATCACCGTCGTTGTGTCCATCATCATGTCCGTCACTATTGCCATGTCTGTCATCATCATTGTGTTTGTTGTCATGACCACTGCCATGTCTGTTACTAAGTCCATGATCATGTTCGTTACCGTTGTCATCGCTATGTTCGTCATTTTCATTGTGTTCATTATCATCACCAATGTGTCCATTGTCAAGTCCATCATCATGTTCATCATCATCATTGTGTTCGTTGTAGTCACCATCACCATGTTCGTCATCATCATTGTGATCGTTCTCGTCACCACTGCCATGTTCACTATTGAGTCCATCATGTATGTCACCGTCCTCATCACCATGTTCTTCATCTTCATTGTGTCTATTGTCATTACCACCACCGTGTCCATTATCGAGTCTATCATCATTTCTCTCACCATTGTTGTGTCTGTTAGCATCATTGTGTTCATCACTAATGTTGAGTTTGTGTCCTGCATCAAGTTTGTATCTATTGCCGTAGTTGTGTCCATCGACATCGTCGTGATTATCTCCATCATCATTGTGTGTTTGTCATTGTGGTTGCGTCTATTGCAGTAATTGCATTTGTCGCTAGTAAGACATTTCTTATTGTTGAGGCTCTATCCATCACCGAGGCTTCAACCGAGGTTCTGTGTGCCACCAATGTTTTATTTGCATCTAAAATTTTGTTTGTCACCGAGGTACTCTCCGTCGAGGCTTTCTCTACCAAGGCTCCCTTCACTGAGGTACTCATGGTTGGGGTTCCCTTTGCTGAGTTACTCTTCGTCGAGGTTCCCTTCATTGAGGTACTCTTCGTTGAGGCTCCCATCATCGTTGCACCCTTCGTCAAAGCTCATGTTGTTGAGGTAGTCACGATCGAGGCCCCCTTCACCGACATTCTCACTATTGAAGCTCTCTTCATCAAGGTTTTGTTAGTCAAGAATATAATAGTGGTCATTGAGATTGTGCCAACATTGGCATCTATGTGCATGACCATACCCAAAGAGATTTTTTAACATAATGACATGAAAGATTTCATCAATTTGTGTCACTGGGATCCTGCTGAAGGCTATGACAATGTTTATATCAGAGTGGCATAGCAAATTCTTAACAACAATGTGGTGCAAGGGAGGTTTGATGATAATTCACTCATTTCACCTGCGTGTTTGGTTTGGGATCCTAGTACAAACATCAAAGCCAATGTTGAAGTGAACCCCCATAATGCTATCAGTGTGTGGGATGAGAGAAAGGCTACTAATCTATAGGAGAGCATGGATAATAATCTGGAGTCACATAAATGGAATCATGAACCTAGTGAATGGGGTGAAGGTTGTTTGCAGGAACACTTGTTACCATTGATTGACAATGGAGTCTATCCTCGAACTATGCTCAAGGCATGTATAACTGTAATCTTTATGTGTGAGGGTCTTTGGCGCGAGAGCAACAAGCTCTACCTACGTTATGAGTTTCTAGAAGAGATTGATTAACATGATGACATCGATGTATTTTATGATTGGCATCTTTGGGATCCTGGTGAATCAGGACACGACAATAATTATATCAGAATGGCACAGTGAAAGTTTGATGGCAATGTGGTGCTACAGAGGATTGATGTCATTTCACTCGACTCACCTGTGCATTTGATTTGGGACCCTGGAGTTGTTGGTGTTTCATTTGATGATAGATTGCTTGAGGGCAAGCAATCTTTGGGCAGGGAGGATTTTCCATGTCCCCAAATTTTAATGTAAAAAATTTAATTTAATTAATTAATTAATTGGTCCCATAATTTAAATAATATAATAAAAGGACCTTTAATTAGTTACTTTCATTAATTAATATGGGGACCAAGTTAATAATATTTGTATTTGTGGTTTCGATTGATTTAGTATATCTCAGACCCTTTTTTTTTAATTTTTTCCATAGGAGTTGTTGTTGGTTATCTTTGTAAGCCTTCGGGAGTTCCTCTAAAGGGTATTTAAGCATGACATGTAGGTAGTAGTTGGAGTCATTTTAGATTATACTTTTATAGGTAGTAGTTGGAGACCTTTTGGATTATACTTTTCTCTATATTGCGAATTCCAGTTGGAATTTGTAGTTGTTCACCATTTTGGAAGTGAAAGATCTTCCCTACTTGGCTATTCTAATTTCGGTGGGATTCAACCCTCACCCTATTCCGTCTATGTATTACTTGCTTGGATCTAGCAAATTTGCACACCATCTTTGTTTGCAAATACCTATATCTATAGATCTAGAATTAGATTGTGAACATTTGTATTGGCATGTTTGGCGAATATATTGTTCTGGCATCTCAAATTGGAACTCAATCTATGGCATCATCCTCCTCACTCCACTGTACGACCACTTGTACCTCTCAAACTAGAGGGATCCATTTCTGCTCCACTGTACAGACCTTCATTTCATTCACCCTCACACACTCGGCTACCGTATAGACCTCCCTACGGACAACCATTATGTTCACCCTCACACACTCGGCTACTGTACGACCACCTCCCCATGGCCAAACTTGACCACCTAGCTATCGTATGACCATCTCCCCACAGCCAAACTTGGCTACCGTATGGTTATCCAGCCAACATTGTATGAACTACCTCCATACTTATAATACAACCTGTCACCGACAGAGAATTCTGTCTCCTCCCCTACACTCTGTCAACTTGCACATTCCATACTATAGTACGGTCAACCCAGACAACCATTCAACCAACACATCTCATACTGTACAGACAACATTAAATTGTGTTTTAGGGTTTATAAAGCTTACTTTTGGGTTTGGGTACCAAGCAACATGCAGCCAGGAGCAGAACATTACATCCTTCAAAAAGTCATTTCCTTTGGGTTAAGATCCCCTTCGGGTCGAGATCCCTTCGGGTCGACATTGTCTTTGGATTGAGATAATCAATCCCCTTCGGATCTAGATTGCCTTCAGATAGTGATCCCCTTTGGGACGAAATCCCATTTGAGTTGATATTGAATTCGGTTCGAGATCGCCTTCAGGCCGAGTTTGTCTTTGGAACATTACATCACCTTGGCCTACTTGACCAAGTTGTCTCCCGTGTACATTCTCTCATTCCATTTCATTATTGATGAGAATATAGTTTATCCTCATCATTTTGTTTCTCTTGTTCTTGTTCTTTTTGTTGGTAAACATATTTGTCACTGTGATAGTTACTTATGAAACTAACCCTATTCACCCTATGAACAGTCACAACTGTGCCAACAATTGGAGAGATTGAAATCGATCATTACCAGATTACAATCTTACTCTACATTTGAGAGGGGTAGCTCCCTCATATAATAGGTGTATTTGATTTTTCAACATAAATGAATTAAAACTTTGAAAGATAGACAGAAAGCTATTGATGACGAATGCACCACACAACTTCATAGCTTTTTTGAATTAACATAAACGGATAATAAAGACAATCAAGAACTCCACTTGAAAATGATCATTATTACCATGTTTATTCATGATTCATAAACATTTGCACAATACCGTGAAAAAAATCACTATAGAAAGAATCAACAGTTTTATGCTGCAACAATCTAGATTTCAGAAAAAGAACCCAAACACATTTCTCATTTTATTTTTTTGCACCAAGAACGTAATAGAGATTTTCAATTTTAAAGACAAAATACGTACATACTTTTCAAAAATTGTCTTCTTGTCAAAATTTTAGCATAAATGTTCCCTTATTCCAAAGTCCAAAAAGTCCCTTTACAAAGCCAAGAATGATCTCTTATATAGACCTCAAGGTTAAGAACTACTCCTCCATGGTTAATAACTACCTCCCAAATATGTAATTTTGGAGAGGTTAATTAACCTCACAAAAATTAACCCAAAATGGCAGAAGTCGTGATTTAAAATATATGACTTGAAACTGGTGAAATTTGATAGAACCATCAATCCATTAAGGTAATCGAGACTTAGAGTATAATATCCAATGCCACCACTTTTAAATTCTTAAGGAGATGCCTATATACTATTGCCAAATGCTTCCATGCAAACACGTGGCAAGGAAATGATGATGTTCCACTTTTACTTTTGGCCAAACCTGTTCAGTTAGCACTGCCCTTGCCTAAAGATAAAGTAGAAATGCACTTGAATTTTACTCATAGAAGAAATCCACTCAAATTTCACTAAAACATCATCAATTCAATCGAATCTCTATATTGTACCTTCTTTAATTTTTTCCTCCTTACACTCAAAAGGCATCATGATTGAACATGAAAGATAGCAACTCTATTTAAGAGTTCTTTCTTTGAGAATCAACTTACAATACTACAAGTTCTAGATCTCTTCAAGACATGTTTCAAGATTGGGAATGTTCACCACTGATTTTGAGATCATTTAAAAGATTGATGAATTAAAACAGCAGCACAAAGAATGAAAAACAAAGCATAAAAACAGAGCTTAAAAACAGAGCAGCAAAACTCAAATATATCAAAGAGCTATAAAGTTTCTTCTTGTTATTACAGCTGAGAGGAATGCTCTATTTATAGAGCTCATACATATTTCTAGAGGGTTCTTGAGAAGCTTCAAGAAAGGAAGCACTCTAGAGATTTCTACATAATTTTAAATTCACATTTTGCACAAAGAGAGAGGCTCCAAGAAGCAAGTAGAAAGTTCTGGACTGTGCATTAAATGCCCAGCTACTATAATAAACTTTATTTTTAACACCCCTCCATAATGTTTATTTGGAGAGAGTAGGAACATCTTTGAGCTGCAATAGATCTCTAAATTTCGTAGATTTTACAATAGACAATGCTTTTGTAAATATATCAGCAAGTTGATCTTCTGTTCCGCAAAATTGAAGCTCCACCTCTTGTCTTTCAATTAGACCTCGAACAAAATGATGATGCACTTCTATATGCTTGGACCTTGCATGATATACTGGATTTTTTGCTAGCTTGATAGTACTTTGATTATCACAAAATATTGTTGTTGGAGAGTCTTGTGGATGATGCAATTCTTCAAGTAACCTCTAAGCCATAATGCTTCTTGAGATGCCTTTGATAAACCAATATATTCAGCTTCTGTAGATGAGAGTGACACTGTTGATTGCTTCTTGCTACTCCACGAAATCGGTCCTGATCCAAGATGGAAGATATATCCTGAAGTTGACTTTCTATCATCAATGTCACCTGCATAATCAGAATCTGTATATCCAACTAAAGTAGGTTCTCCTCCATATTTGTATTCAATGCCAAGCTGGTAAGTACCCTTAATATATCTTAATATTCTTTTAGCCTCTTTCCAATGTTCAATGTGTGGATCTGCCATGTATCTCGATACAATACCAACTGCATATGCAATATCTGGTCTAGTTATAGTAAGATACAAAAGATTTCCAACAAGCTGCCTATATAATTTTCCATCCACTTTCTTTTGAGTAGAGTTAGCACCTAACTTTACTCCTATTTCACATGGTGTATTACATGGTTTACAATCACTCATATTGAATTTTTTAAGTACATCAAGAGCATATTTAGTTTGAGAGAGCATGATTCTTCCTTCTTCTTGCCATACTTGCATACCCAAAAAATAGTGCATTAGTCCTAAATCAGTTATTTCGAAAGCTTGTTTGAGTTGATTTTTAGTTATCTCAATATCATGTGTGTGATCTCCTGTAATAATCAAGTCATCCACATACAATACAATGATAACAACCTTATTATCACAATATTTTACGTACACATCTGGATTAGCATTACTTCTTTTAAATCCAACTTCTAGGAAGTAATTATTAATTTTTGAGTACCATTCCCTTGGTGCTTGTTTGAGACCATAGAGTGATTTTCTTAATCTACACACCAATTCTCTTCTCCATACTTAATAAATCCTGGTGGTTGTTGCATATAAATTTCTTCTTTTAAGTCACCATGCAAAAATGCACTTTTTACATCCATTTGAAAAAATTTCCAACCTAACTTTGCAGCTAAAGCAACTATTGTACGAATGGAAGTCATCTTAGCTACTGGAGCAAAGGTTTCAGTATAGTCTATACCTTCTTCTTGTGAGAAACCTTTAGCCACTAACCTTGCTTTGTATTTTTCAATAGCTCCATCTGATGTGAATTTGGTTCTATAGGTCCACTTGCAACCAACTACATTTTTGCCTTCTGGAAGTGTTGTTAGTTCCCATGTTCCATTCCTCATCAAAGAATTGTATTCTTCTTGCATAGCTACTTCCCATTCTTCTTTTCCTTTTGCTTCTTCATATGTGTTTGGAGTGTCAAGCTGCATCACCTTAGTCATAAGAGCATAGTTAGCAAATATATATCTAGGACCTTCTTGATAAATTTCTTTGATGCTTCTAAATTTCTTTGGATTTTCATTATCACTTTCTTGAGTCTTATCCCATGTAGTGGTTTGCACACCTTGACTTTGACTATTGGTAGAAGTAGAATTTTCTTCATCAATCAAAATTGGAAAGAAAGATAATGTTGGAGAATTATCATTCTTAACATCTTCATCAAACCATACATTTCTTTTAATATAGATTTCATTAGTTCTAGGATTGTATAACCTATATCCTTTCGATTCCTCACTATATCCAACCATTATGCACTTCTCGCTTTTCCTTTCAAGTTTGCTCCTCCTTTCATTAGGAATGTGAGCATATGCTTTACAACCAAAAATTCTAAAATGAGATACTGTAGGCTTTCTTCCACTCCATGCCTCTTCTGGTGTTATGTTCAAAACTGCCTTAGTAGGTGTTCTATTCAAGATATATACGGTAGTATGAACTGCTTCAGCCCAAAATTTAGCTTCTAGATTTCTAGAATGAAGCATGCACCTAGCCATTTCTATTATAGTTCTATTTTTCCTTTCAGCAACACCATTTTGTTGGGGTGAATAAGAGACAGTTGATTCCTTTTTAATGCCATGTTCTTTACAAAAATCTAAAAGAGCTTTATTCATGTATTCAGTCCCTCTATCAGTTCTTAGTATCTTTAAGTACTTTCCACTTTGTTTTTCAGTCAAAGCTTTAAACTCTTTAAACTTTTGAAACACTTCATCTTTCTTTTGTAGAAAATACACCCAAATTCTTCTACTATAATCATCTATAAAAGTGAGGGCATACCTTGATCCTCCAATTGATGATGTTTTGAAAGGACCCATTACATCACTATGGACTAAATGTAGAGGAGTTTTTGCTCTCCATGATTTACCTTGAGGGAAACTTTCCACATGTTGTTTTCCCATTGCACATCCTTCACACACCTTAGGGCTTAATGATATCTTTGGCAGCCCATGCACCATTTGTAATTTCTCCATAAGCTTGAGACTTTGAAAATTGATGTGTCCCAAACGCTCATGCCATATCCTGCTCATATCATCATATTGGGCAATAGCACACATATGTTTATCTCCACATTTAGAAGTAAATTCTTGAAATTTATATAATCCATTCTCCATTTTACCAATTGCAATGACTCTATAATTATCATTGACATCCTTGATTAAGCACTTATCATTGTAGAATTCTATTTTATGTCCTTGACTTGCAATTTGAGATACTGAAAGCATATTTGTTTTAAATTCAAGGACTAATTTCACATTTTTGAACAAACCATTATCAATTTTGACATTACCAGTCCCTTTAACTTCTAAAGCACTATTATCCGCCAAATATATTTTCTCTATATTATTTTCACTTATTGATTCAAATTGATTCTCATTATGAGACATGTGTTGTGTAGCACCAGAATCAATAACCCAATCTTCTTTGAAAGTATTATTTTCTTTAAGTGCAACACAAAATGCATTTCTTTTAGAATCTCCTAATTTTGGATAATTATTTACTTTCTTTTCTACATCTCTTTTCTTCTTGAAACATTCATTTGCCTTATGACCCATTTTACCACAATAATGACATTTCCATTTACTTCTATTATGATCTATATATGAAATACTCTTATTTTCATTCTTCCAATTTCTTTCTTTAGATTCATTTTCTTGTGACTTCTTATAATATTGTTTTCCTTTCATTACAAATGCTTGAGATTCACCATCAAATGATTCTTTTTCTTTAACTTGTCTTTTCTCTTCTTGAACCAACTTAGCACACAATTCTTCTAATTTAATACTTTTTAATTTATCTGCAGTATCTAAACCCCTTATAAATGATTGATAAGATCCTAGAAGACTTTGTAATATAATTTGCACAAAATCTTTATCATCTATATCTTTTCCAAGAGAAGCAAGCTCATTTTTCTTTTCCTTTAACTTACTTAAATGTGGGACTATCTCTTGTGAGCTTGATAATTTCAAATTGTATAATTCAGTTGTGAGAGATAAGATCCATACATCACCTGAATTTTGATATAAATCTTTCAAAATCTCCCAAACTTTGACTCCACTTCTCTCATTACAAACTTCTGGAAAAACTTCTTCTGAAAGTGTAAGCTTGATTAGTGTTACTGCCCTCTTGTCCCTTTTATCCCAATTATCTTGATCATTTCCTGGATTCGTAGGCCTTTGTTCACTACCAGTCACAATATCATAACAATTTTGAAGGGTTAGAGTGATTTCAACATGAGATACCCAATCATAATAATTTTTTCCATTTAATTTAACTGTAGGCAAAGTCACACCAAGTGATTCCATTGTTAAATTCTCTCCCTTTTTTTTGGATGAGAATGAAAGATATTTAAAAACTTGAACACCCAAGCTTGAAATTGAAAAAATCTCACCAATTTGTTGAAGAAAAAACCTTTTCTTTTGCTGCAATATCCTTCCTTTGATGTAGTTTTTTTGTCCCAAACCAAACTGCTGTTCACTCCTTAGTTACAGCCTGCAAATGTAAAGATTCACACAAGGAAAACACATATATTCATTCCAAAAGCATCATATATTCACAGCCCAAAGAACTGAAAATGCTCTGATACCATGATGAATTAAAACAGCAGCACAAAGAATGAAAAACAGAGCATAAAAACAGAGCTTAAAAACAGAGTAGCAAAACTCAAATATATCAAAGAGCTATAAAGTTTCTTGTTGTTATTACAGCTGAGAGGAATGCTCTATTTATAGAGCTCATACATATTTCTAGAAGGTTCTTGAGAAGCTTCAAGAAAGGAAGCACTCTAGAGATTTCTACATAATTTTAAATTCACATTTTGCACAAAGAGAGAGGCTCCAAGAAGCAAGTAGAAAGTTCTGGACTGTGCATTAAATGCCCAGCTACTATAATAAACATTATTTTTAACAAAGATCAACACAATACTTTGGCATTTTTGTTAGAACCAGATGGTACTGACTTCCGACAACTTCCCAAATAAATGATAAGTTCAATTCATCTAATCAAAATGTATGAAGGTCTTGACACATCATTTTACATATCATATCATTGTATCAATCTCAGAGTCACTTCTCATTGGGGCATTTTGACAAACAGTTTACTCTCGAACAGTGATAGCGTTGCCTTCAATGCATTTGATCAAACAAGTTAGATATCTTTGAGCCTAGTACAACTCCATCTTGGCTTCATGGCACTGTGCTATTCATGCCACACACATAATCTCCCATGTTCTTCATGACATGTCCACCTATATTTCTCGCTCCCATTATATACATTGAAGGAGGTTGCAAAATTTAAAATCACCTAATGCTGCCGACTGGAGCTATGAGAGCATTTTGCCAAACAGTTCACGTGCTTTTTTTTATGATACTTGGTGTAGTCAATGTGAAGGAATTTTGAATTCCAGTTACAAACAAATGTCCATCCTCCTTCCTTGTGATGTCGCGGTCGGAAGTGTGAGATGTTTCTCATCTTCTCTTGCATTCGGAGTTTCCCACTATGATGTGCCTTGAGGTGGTCAATGGTTTTGAAGTTTTCAAACTGTTAAATCAAACCTCATAACCGTGAGTTGGAGCGTTTAGGCATTTAGTGAAACAATTGGTACTTTGTGTGCATATGCATATGCTCCTTAATATCTTAATATGCACACCGTTTGTAAGCATTCATGTGGGCTTAATGTCACTTACACCTATTGATGACTCTCACGGAGATAAAAGATTTCATGAGTGTGGCTCCATATTAAATAGCCAACATGCTTTACTATATCAATACCATGTCCGAGCCAACAATGGTATTTTGTCAAACAGTTCACATGTTTGGTCTTTGCTTGTTTGATGAGTGCTCATGAAAAAACTCATGTGTTAAAGGATTGATCACTCTATCAGACAATTTGCGAACCCCCTTCATTCTACTGGTCTCAACGCATTATGTAAAATTGTTGATGCGCACTATTATCCCTTGCCCTATCAACATTCAAAGTCATCTTCAACATTTGGATTGGTATTTCGCTACCAGTAGGTTGACGATCTCAAAGCCAAGCCATTATTTGGAGCATGCCTCAAATGTTTGGGTTTCGGAACCGTTGAAAGAATGAATCACCAACTCTCCAATTCCATTTAGTGTCTTTGAAGGCTGAATGGTGGAAATGGTATGCGTAAACTAATATCATACATCTTCCATGTATTCCAAATCTGACTTAGAGTTCTCTAAAGGAAAGAAACGATGGCCATTCATTGGACACATTCGGTTAAAAACTTAATACTTGTCATCTTCCATCAATGCATTACAGGCTGCGAGCTAGTAGAGGAGTATCATGTCCAACAAATCACATGTTTGCTCTGTGCTCCCACATTGTTTTCATTATTTACTATTCCTCAAAGTATCTGCCAACGACACTTTCAACGCTCTCATTTGAATGCATTATCGAATAAGTCATTGCCTTTCAAATGGTTTTACCTTGGCAAAAATAGTTATCATCTTCAACTCACCATTTCAAAATCACGCTCAAATTACGTTTGGTGTAATTTCTATGAAAAATAGAGGTATGATTGAGGCATGCTTTATTCTGTAATAGCAAGACCTTTCTAGGATTTGATTTTTCATGAATGACCAACCGCCTATGATTAACCAAATCTTTATGGTGGTTGGTATAGTTGATGATTCATTAACTTTTATCAATTGAATAAGGAGGTTAATAACTATTTCCGAAATACGTGTTTTGAACTAGAATCTTAACCTTTTTGGATGAGAGGTTAAGGTTAATGATCGGGTGGAAAGTACATGTTTTGGAAATCTTAACCCTTTAGATGGAGAGGTTAAGATTTTGAAGCGAAACATATGTTTCAGAGCTTGAACCTTAACCTTTTTAGATGAGGTTAATGGTTAATGATTTATTTGAAAACACGTATTTTGAAAACTTAACCTTTTTAATGGAGAGGTTAAGATTTAAGATGAAACACGTGTTTTGGGATGCTTCATTAACCTTTGATAACTTGAGACTTGGGAATCAGATTTCAAAATTTCAAAGTGCTAGACGGAGCCAGAGACAACATGAATGCATCAAGGTCAGAAAATTATAAAAAATCCAATGGATAATTGGTCCTTTCAAAGCTTGAAGTTTGATACATTCAAACTTGTTTTGACTCAAAACAAAGATGGAATTTTTGTAATTTGGTAAATACAAGAACCATGGCAACACTTTTTAATAGGTTTCTAGATCTTGAGTGACTGTCTTTATAACCAAATCTTACATTGCCCCTACCATGTGGCTTGCTCCTTCAAGAGGCAAATGAAACAAGGGAAAAGAAAGATGTCCTAGTTGGCATTGTTTTCAATGTTGTGAAAAAATTGTTTAAAGATGATGCAGGAGCATCCAATGGTGTTAGGGCAATCCTGTATCACCCAAAAAAACATGCTTAGAGATAGTTTCTGTTTAATATCTTTTCATTTTTGGATACCCATTTGGGTCAAATAAAGGTTCCAACTCTCACAGTTCCACTATTAGCTATCTGGGTTAGAGTTTTTAAGCACCTTGGGATACGTGTAAATGTAAAAAAAGAGTTATTTTGTAATTAAGCAAAAATTATGATGGGTTAGAGGGTGTAATTTGGAGGGATGATTATACTTGTAATTTAAAGCGCTCTAGAAAAAGAATGAGGTCAAAAGGCTTTACGGTTAGAAAGTTATTGCAGTTTTAAGTTTCCTAGAGACCTCCTAAGAGCACTTCAAAGTCAAGTTTGAGGTACTAAATGGCCTCCTACTTGCCCGAAAAATAGGGGATGAGTGAGGTTTGTTCATATAGCTATAGAACGCTTCAAGAGCTTTCCAAAAATGTAAATGGTTCATCAATCGGAGTCCTGGTTCAAAAGTTGTCTTCCAGAAGTTGGGTTACCGTTTTTGGATTCTTCTAATTTTACACCGACTACTAACGAGATTTCTGGAACCTTCTATTTTGGCAGTTGATGCCAAATAGAATATTCTAAAATGTATTCCTAACCCTAAATGAATTGGGGTCTATTTAAGAACATTTCTGACATTGTAAAGGCAGTTCTTGGTGGAGTTTGGGAGAAGGCACTGTGAGGAGAATTTCTCTCCAATTTCTATCTATTGTAAACCCATAGGGCATGTCTTTGGGTCTATTTTCTTTGTATTAAATGTAGTAGTAGATTTTCACTGATAAAAATATTTTCCCTTTTTCTGTTGTGTTCATTTTGGTCTTGGTTTGTGTTTCCATCAAGTGGTATCAGAGCAGGTTTTCTTGAGTGTGTAGACAAAGCACCGACT
This sequence comes from Cupressus sempervirens, assembly GCA_028749045.1. Taxonomy (NCBI): domain Eukaryota; kingdom Viridiplantae; phylum Streptophyta; class Pinopsida; order Cupressales; family Cupressaceae; genus Cupressus; species Cupressus sempervirens. The sequence continues at coordinate 673,449,595 of CM053788.1, read as the reverse complement.
ATGAGGCAGTTTGCACTAGGATGTGTGGTTGTGGATTTGAGACAAGAAGATGCCTCCACAAAGGGAACGTGGTGGAAGGTCTGGAGTTGTTACTCTTGAGGTTAGAGCCCTCTAGAGACAAGTTCAAGCATTGCAGGAGGAGATCCGTAGAGGACTAAATGTTGTCGCAGGTAATGAAAGTGAGGAAGAAAATGAAGAAGAAGAAAATATTGGACAGGAAGGGGAAGGCAAAGGGGAAGTCCTAAATCAGGCAGAGGAGAGGCTTTTTAGAGCCATTTCTAAGCTTGGAAAAATACCTAAAATTGATGTGGGTATGTTTTCGGGAACTCTAAACCTAGATGAGTTGATTGATTGGATCAATGAACTAGAGGAGTATTTTGAGTATGAGGATATTAAGAACCCAAAGAGGGTTAAGTTTGTGAAGGCCAAAATGAAAGGCCATGCCAAAATCTGGTGGCAAGAGATTCAGCTAGAAAGGAATAAAAGAGGAAAGGAGAAAATCACAAGGTGGGATTGCATGGTGGACAAACTAAAGAAGCAATTCATTCCTATTGATTACGAGCTTGATTTGTTCAAGAAAATGCAAGGGTTAAAGCAAGCAAGAAAATCTGTCTAGGACTATATAGATGAATTTTATCGACTTCTTATTAGGGCAGGGCATGCAAAAGCTAATAAGGAGAAGGTTGCCCATTACCTCAATGGGTTATGACCTAGCATTCAGGAGGAGTTAAGTCTGGTTAGAATGACTAGCATTGAAGAGGCATACCAATTTGCCCTGCGAGTTGAAGAGAAGCTAAACAAAAGGTTTGACGAAAGGCAAAGAGGGCGCAGTCAAGGAGGAAGAGGTGATGGTAGGTCATTTGGAGGCTGAAATGAGCTCCAAAAGAAAAATGAAGATGTGGGTACTAGTAGGAACCAGAGGAACGAGGGTTTCAACCGCTCTCGTGATCAAAATTTTGGAGATCAAAGAGGAAGAGGCAGAGGACGTGGACAAGGTTCAGGAAGAGGAGGCTTCTGTGGTACATGTTTTCATTGTAATGAAGAGGGTCATTGTGCATTTAAATGCCCTCAATGACAAGGAAGGACAAATAAGAGAGATGATGGTCAAGCAAGGGTTGCTCATGTGGATGAGGATGCACAATCATCGCATTCTGAGGATGCACAATCATCGCATTCTGAGGATGCAGAAAGAGGAGAGGTTTTCGTAAATGAAAGGGTCTTACTAAGCAGTTAGATTGAACCTGGACAAAGGAGGAGTTTGTTTCGTACCAAGTGCAAGTGCAAGGATGAGTGTTGTGATGTGCTTTTTGATGGTGGCAGCACTGACAACTTGGTGTCTGAGGAGATGGTCTCTAAGCTAAAACTCAAAAGGGAGAAACACCCCCAACCCTATCAAATTGCTTGGGTGAAGGATGATCATAAGGTCTTGGTCAGTGAACAGTGTTTGGTGAAGTTCAAGATTGGGAGTTACCATGATGAAGTTCTCTGTGACATTATTCCAATGGATGTTTGCCATTTATTATTGGGAAGATCGTGGCAATTTGATTGGCATCCTATACATGAAGGTCATGCAAATACATACTCTCTAACAAAGGATGGAGTTCACTACAAACTGAAGCCCCTAATAAAGGAAGGTGAAAAGGTATTCAGTAGTGCTAGGTTATGTCTTGTTGATGGAAGAAATTTTTTGGATGGTAAGAAACATCAACATATGTGTTATGCTTTGATTCCTAGAAGAGATAAGGAAGGCAGTCGTGAAATTCCAGTTGAAGTTTCAGGCCTATTAAGTGAGTATGGAGATGTCATCTCTGATAATGTTCCAGAAGGGTTGCCACCAGTAAGGCAGATCAGCCATTAGATAGATTTAATCCTTGGAGCTAGTTTTCCTAACAAGGCTGCTCATAGGATGACTCCTACTAAAATTGAGGAGCTAAACAGACAAGTTCAGGAGCTATTGAGGAAGGGTTTGATTCGAGAGAGCCTGAGTTCATGTGCAGTACATGCAGTATTGGCACCAAAGAAGGATGGAGAATGGAGAATGTGCATAGACGCTTAAGCTATAAATAGAATAACCATCAAGTATTGGTTCCCTTTGCCAAGAATGGATGATCTTATGGATTGCTTGAGTGGAGTTCAGTACTTCACAAAGATAGATCTCAAGAGTGGCTATCACCAAATACAAATATGAGAGGTTGATGAGTGGAAGACTGCATTCAAGACCAATGAGAGTCTATATGAGTGGTAAGTCATGACCTTTGGACTGACCAACGTGCCAAGCACCTTCATGCAGCTTATGAATGAGGTACTAAAGAAATTTTTGGAAAAATTTGTTATTGTCTATTTGGATGATATTTTAATTTTCAGCAAGACTTTGGATGAACATTTATTGCACATTCATAGTGTCCTTGAAAGGTTGAGGGAAGAGAAATTATTGATTAATCTCAAAAAGTGTAGCTTTGTTAAAAAAGAGTTAGTCTACTTGGGGTTTGTTGTATCATCTGAAGGTCTCAAAACGGATCCAGAGAAGGTAAAAGCCATTGTGGAATGGCCTACTCCAAGGTCTACTACTGAGGTGAGATCATTTCATGGTCTGGTTAGTTTTCACAGGAAGTTCATTAAGAATTTCAGTGGCATATGTGCACTCCTAACTGAAACAATAAGGAGGGATAGAAAAGAGTTCAAATGGACTACAACAGCTGCAAGGAGTTTTGAATTGTTGAAGAAGAAGGTGATAGAACAACCTGTGTTAGCACTTCCTAATTTCAGTAAAGTGTTCCAGGTGGATTATGATGCTAGTGGCAGTGCTATTGGGGTTGTATTGAGCCAAGAAGGTAAGCCTATTGCATATTTTAGTGAAAAATTGAATGATGCAAAGAATAAGTATTATGTTTATAATCAAGAGTTCTATGCAATCGTTCAGGCCTTAAAGAAATGGAGGCATTATTTATTGCCAAAAGAATTTGTCTTATATACTGATCACCAAGCATTGCAGTACCTAAATAGCCAAGGTAAATTGAACCAGAGACATATGAAGTGGGTAGAGTTCATGTAGAACTATACATTTGTGTTGAAACATAGAAGTGGAAGGTCTAATAGGGTTGCAGATGCATTGAGTAGGAGAAAGTCGTTGCTTACAGTAATGCAGGTTGAAGTGGTTGGATTTAATGAACTCAAGAATTTGTACCTAGAGGATCTTGATTTTGTTGAAGCGTGGAAGGCTTATAAAGAACCTATTACTGTAGACAGAACCAGGTGGCTAGATTATTTGATTCAGAATGGTATGTTGTTCAAGGGCAGTCAACTATGCATTCCAAGGAGTTCCATGTGGGAAAACTTGATCAAAGAGAAACACAGTGGGGGAATGGCAAGACACTTTGGTCGAGACAAGACCATTTCCATTCTTATAGAACATTATTTTTGGCCTCAAATGTCACAAGATGTGAAGAAATTTGTGTAGAGTTGTGAAGTATGTCAAGCAGCCAAAGGATTTAGTCACAACACTGGACTTTATCAGCCATTGCCTATTCCATCAAAGCCTTGGGAGGACATAAGTATGGATTTTGTTCTTGGATTGTCGAGGACACAAAGGGGTAATGACTCAGTATTTGTGGTGGTTGATAGGTACTCCAAGATGGCACATTTCATCCCATGCCACAAGACTCGTAATGTTGTACATATTGCAAATTTTTTTTTCAGAGAGGTGGTGAGACTACATGGTCTCCCAAAGAGTATTGTTTCTGACAAAGATAATAAATTTGTGGGGTATTTCTGAAGCACTTTATGGAAGAAGTTGAGGACGGAATTGAAGTTTAGTTCTACACATCATCCACAAACTGACAGAAAGATAAAAGTGGTAAATAGAAGTCTGGGCAATTTGGTAAGGTGTTTCGTGGGAGATAAGCCCAAGGGATGGGATTTGATTCTACCACAAGCAGAGTTTGCTTACAATAATTCTATAAATAGGAGTACTGGTAGATCGCCATTCCAAATTGTGTATGCAAGTAGCCCAAGGACTGCACCAAAATTTAAGAAGATGGAGTAAGGGGAGAGGACAAGTACCGAGGCAGAGAAATTTGTTGAACATTTCAAGAGCCTACATGAGGAGGTCCATGCACACATCACCAAGATGAATCAACAGTATAAAGCTAGGGTAGATCAAAGAAGGAGACATAAGGAATTCCAAGTAGGGGATCTGGTTATGGTACACTTACGAAAGGAAAGGTTTTCAGTGGGTACTTACAACAAGCTGAAGATGAAGAAATTTGGCCCTTGCAAAATTTTGAAGAAACATGACTCGAGAAATGCATGAGGTGGAGTTGCCAGATGGGATTCACATTTATCCTATCTTCAACATTTCAGACTTAACAGAATATCATGATGATGGTGTAGATGAGGGTTGATGCTGGAGCCATGTCCAATTCCTACTTCTAAGGAGGAGATAGAAGAGATTCTAGATAGTCATGTGGACCAAAAATAGGCAGTACGACGAGTACTTGGTGAAGTGGAAAGGATGACCAATAGAAGACTCAACTTGGATATCAATAGCAGAGGTTTCCCATTTGGGTTTTCCTCTACCAGCCACTAAGTGATAGGGTCACTTTTCAAACTACCCTGGGTGTTTGATGCAGGAGCATCCAATGGTGTAAGGGCAATCCTGTATCATCGAAAAAATATGCTTAGAGATAATTTCTGTTTAATGTGTTTTCATTTCTGGATACCCATTTGGGTCAAATAAAGATTCCAACTCTCACAATTCCACTATTAGTTTTCTGGGTTAGAGTTTTTAAGCACCTTGGGATACATGTAAATGTAAAAAAAATGGGTTATTTTGTAACTAAGCCAAAATTATGATGAGTTAGAGGGTGTAATTTGGAGGGATGATTATACTTGTAATTTAAAATGCTCCAGAAAAAGAATGAGGTCAAAAGGCTTTACGGTTAGAAAGTTATTGCAGTTTTAAGTTTCCTGTAGACCTCCTAAGAGCAATTCAAAGTGAGGTTTGAGGCACTAAATGACCTCGTACGAGCCCAAAAAATGGGGAACGAGTGAGGCTGGACCATAAGGCTATAGAATGCTTCGAGAGCTTTCTAGAAATGTAAACGGTTTGTCAATTGAAGTCCCAGTTCAAAAGTTATGCCTTCCAGAAGTTGGGTTACCGTTTCTAAATTCTTCTAATTTTACACCGACTTCTAACGAGATTTCTGGAACCTTTTGTTTTGGTGGTGGATGCCAACTGGCATATTCTCTAATTTATTTCTAGCCCTAAACGAATTGGGGTCTATTTAAGAACATTTATGGCATTGTAAAGGCAGTTCTCGGTGGAGTGTGAGAGAAGGCACTGTGAGGAGAATTTCTCTCCAATTTATATCTATTGTAAGCCCATAGGGCATGTCTTTGGGTCTGTTTTCTTTGTACTAAATGTAGTAGCAGATTTTCACTGATAAAAATATTTCTCCTTTTCCTATTATATTCATTCTGGTCTTGGTTTGCGTTTCCAGCAAAAGAGCATTTATTTTCATCCAAGAATATTCTTGTCATGAAAGGATATTGTTGCTATCAATCATAAGTACAATTGTCATCCACTGCAAGTATTTATCAACAATTTCTATGGTGTGGGTTCTATTGTGAGGTTTTCACAACATCACCCCAAAACTTTGGGGACCCCCTTTCTCAGTTAAGTTTTGACAATTTTCGTAGAATTTTGGAATTTTTCAATTGCCTTAGCAAATTTTTCAGAGTTGTCCTTAGGTTTTCAATTTGAAAATTTTACACCTTGGATGCCTTCAAGCGAGGAGGGATTTGATTTTTGTTTTCACTTGGTGTAAAACTTGATTTTTTGGAGCATGTAATTTTATCCTTAAGCCAAAAAAATTTCAAAAGCAACATTTTTTCGATGGCTAAAAGGAATACTTGGCAAGATAAAATTGAAAATTTTTGGACTTAAACGGATTTTGGAGATTGGATATAATTGTATAAACTTGAGCATTTTCAAAATGATTTTTTTTTAGATTTAATTGTTTTGGAAAATATTTTTAAAAATTTGGTGAAAAAGAAATTTTTGATAATGAAATTGAAAAATGAAAAAATCAATTTTAAGTGCCAGGAGAAGGATTAATTTGGTTAGAAAATTGAAATGGTTTGTAAAATTAAAATTGGACTAAATTGTAAATCGCATTTATTTTGGTTGAAATTTTTGCTTAGAAAATTTTAAAATATTAAAGGAAATTGGTAAATTGAAATTGAAAATTGATTTTAGCTTGCTAAATTCAACTTTAATGATATTTTAATTGTTAAAACATTATTAAATGAAAATTTTGACATCTTCTAGGCTTACCTTGTTTTTATTCTGCAATTTTTTATCAAAACTAGTAATTAATTGGGCCAATTTCACTATGGGCTGAATAAATTTAATTTTGCATTTAAATTTGGGCCATTAAATGGGGGGATTTTGAAATTTTAAAAGGAAGTGAAATTGAAATTAAAATCATATTTTTGGGCTAAGTGTTTGTAATTTGAAAATTTAATTTCACCCCCTGTGTGTGTTAAATTCAATGTATTTTAAGGCCTAAGAGGTGTGAAATTCAAGGTAAATTATTGGGTCCACAATGGGGAAGGTTTAAAGCTATATTAGAGGCCTACATAACTTTTTTTTTAATTTTCAATTTTAGGGCTTATGGTAATTTTGGATTTGGCTAATTTAATCCCCCTTATTTAATTTTATTTCCCTCCAATACAGGCAGGCCCTATTCAAAGAGGCAAAAGTTTGGTATAAGAGGAAACTCCCCCCGCCCCCTTATTTCCTCATTCCTTCTTCCTCCTCCTCATGTGTCGGGCAATTTTTCTTTGGAAGGACAGCGATTTTTGCTTGGGCGAAATTTGTGGAGGTCTAATTTTCTCCAACTTGGGCAAAATTTGTGGAGATTTGATTTTCTCTTGCTTGGGCAAAATTTATGGAGATCTAATTTTCTCCAGCTTGGGCGAATTTTGTGAAGATCTAAATTTTTTTTTCTTCTAAGGGCTGCAATTTCAATTTCTAGCTTGGGCAATTTTGTTTGGTAAAGGAGATACATGATCTAAGGTCTAATTTTTTGGGCAAGGGTGGACAATTTCGAAGAGCAAAATTCTAAGTTTTCCTAGGGCATCATTATTTGCAAAAGTGATTAAAATTTTTGAAATCTAATACGTACTTGAAGAAGACCCAGTTATTGGTAAAGACAAAATTAAGGTAAAATTCAATTCATTTTAGAGGCGAAGATTGTTTATTCCTTGTTCTTGCTTGGTTTTGTTTCCCTTATATTCTTTTTGCATTCATCATCCACCACTTCATCATTCCATTTATAAGCTTAAGTTTGGAGATTGATAAGTGTAGATTTCATTATAAGACACTTGGCAAGGCAAAAATAAGCTAGACCACCCTAGGTTGAAGTTGGGAGATATAAGTGTAGTCCATCCTTAGGTAACGAAGAGGCAAAAATAAGTGGTAGTCTCACCCCTAGGTTGAAAGTTGGAAATTGATAAGTGTAGTGATATGACTTGGTGAGGCAGAAATAAGCTAGATTCCATTGATAGAAAGAAGGTTGGAGATTGAAAAGTATAGACCATATCATTTAGAATGAAAGGGTAAAAATAAGTGTTTAGGATGGTAGATGTTAGTGCGAGCAAGAACCTTAAGGAAACGAATACCAAAAAGGACAAAGAAGACATGATGCCTAAGACCACCTTCTCGAGAGTGAGACGAATAAGTGACACCAATATCGGTACAGTGAACATGATACAGTTGAAAAGTAGATTGAAAGGACAATCCCCTATGGCAAAGAAGATCTACAAGAGCGAAATTGTACATGCAGCGAATATCCCTCCTACCTTGCCTTGTCTGGAATTGGTAATGGAGTGTGCATCCCGCTTTGATCTGGTTAGTAAGTCCGTCATTTTTGATGAAGGGAAGAGAGTGTTAGCCAACATCAACAGACAAGTGGTCGAAGAAGCATTTAATATTCCCCAATACAAAGGCATGACAGTGGTAATGATGGATTAGGCACCTATGTTATTTTAGGATAATCAAGAGGCTTACTTCATTCATCTAAAGCAGAATTGGCTACATAAAGGCAAGAAGGGAGTTACCAGATCATCAAGGCTCACCATGTCAGATTTCAAACTAGAGTATGGTGGTCTCATTGTGCTTCTTAGCCGGATCATGGGCTTAGCTCTAGGTATGCAATTCAAAAATTGGATGTACTACTTTATTGATGGAATTGAAAATGGAAAGAGAAGATTTGATTGGGCTAGGATTATAAGCGAGAATTTAGAGTTGCAACTTAGGGCAGTGCAAAATAAAAAACAATCCTAGATGGGATCCTACCTCTTTTATTTGGTTTAGAGGTGTTGAAAATTGAAAAGTGAATCTCAAAGAAAAGTGAATTTCAAGGAAAAACAAATTTGGAGGAAGTGATTTGAAAATATTTGAGGCTAGAGAACAAAGGGATAATTCAAATGGACAAGAGGAGAATGTCAATGAGACAAAATTTGGATCAAGATTGGATGAGTTGAAGAAGGTTTCCATCAAGAAGAAACATTTGGGCACCCTCGCCTCTCTCAATGCCTTTATCGGATACATGAAAGAATATGAGAAAGATCATGAGAAGACACTACAAGCAACGAGCAACATGATGAATTCAGCTGAGCTCAGGATGAAGCATACATTTTGCCTTCCCATGAAGGAAGTCAACGACAAGCTAGCCAAGTTCATTGCTTTGGCTAAAAAGATGAAGGAAAAGGGTAGAACTATATTAGAAGATCATTCGATGTAAGCCCAAGTGGCAATTTCTTCTTCTTTTTTAGTAGGATAGGTGTCTAATTCTGATTGGCTACCATTTTGGTGCCTTCTCATTGGTTGCCACTTTTCCCTTCTTTTTCATTGGTCCATTGATGAGGTGATGTCTTCTCATTGGCCAATGGGGTGGCAACCCCAATTAGGGTTTTTAGGATTGAATCTGGATCATTGGTTTTGCCTCTTTATCTCTACCATCGATTGTAATTTTTGGCCTTTATATAAGGCCATTTGCTCTCATTTGTAAAGGGTCGGAGAAAATTGTTGTTAAGATAATACCAAAATTGCTCTCTTTATCATTGTTGTGACTTGCATGGTGATTAAGATCATTTGGTTTTATTGCATGGTTTCTACTTCCACTAGTTAGATTTTATTTAAAGTTGTTAAAGTAGATTTTATTTCAAGAAGTTGCTAAGAGTAAGAGTAGACGGATAGTTGCATGGTAATATTAGTGGATGTTTGATAAGGATCTACAACTAAGCCACTAGCATCTTAGTCGCTGGTTAGGGAGCCTTGTGTGGTAAACTAGTCTTTTTTCCTTGAATCATTGCATCTATGGAAGTAGAGCCGCTAGTAAACTTTCATCAGATTCGATCCCCGTCCATTTGCTAATCTTTCCATTCATAGGAGTAGGAGTAGAGCAACAGGTAGTTGAATAATTGGAGTTCATTCTAATAAAGTTAGGAAGGTAAAAGTCATTAAAAGCATTATTGCCTCCTCACACAATCAACATTATCTAACACACACCCCCATCATCCCCACCATCAACATTATCTGGCACTCGCATATTTTACAAACCCATCATCACCATCATCCCAAAACCCAAGTCATCCTTGAATGAACAACGTAAGGCCGCCTACATGATTACCAGAAAATCACATCAATAACTGAGTTAGTATCCACAAGTGTAAGGAACATTGGAGTTTATCTCATGTCCCCATGAGTATTAACTTTTCAAGAGAGGAATTGACTGTTTGATATTCCGTATCAAGTATTCAATTGCTAATATGTTCTGTAGTGGTACAAAAACTGACATCAACAGATTCCTAGGTTGGCATGGTTTTAAATTTTGTTGAATTAAAATGAATTCTTCCATATATCACCATAACTATGCACTGTATATTTCCTAGCTTTCCATACAATTGGATAAATAGATATTTTGGGCATGTGATGATATTTCTCAATTATATATTCTTTAAATTAGATGATTAATAAAAAGTGTCATTCGTACCTTTTTTGAGAAGAAAATTATAAGAAATGACGAGATTGCAGTTATATTTGTTATAGTGAGGACTTCGTAAGTATCATTTCGTGCCATAAAAGTAGATAAATGCCTTTCAATCCTTACACCAATCATGGTGTTCACTTTTTCTTGGCTCTATGTAGATTTAACTAGTATAGATATCTTAAATACATCTATCTAGAAAATGGTGGAACTTCAATTTGAACCAAATTTTCTAATAGTAAAATTACTTAACTATTAAAAATCAATAGTCTGACATGTAAATGACTGTCAAAACTAAAGCAAAATGTAAAAGATTTTGTTAACACACCATTACTCTCCACCTTCTACTACTATCGTAGAACACCTCTCAGCATTAATAAGTATGTCCATATAGATTTAATTGTAAAATGTGATGACAGAATTATCATGCTATTGTTTAGTAGAAATGCACAAGCTCTTTAAATAAAGTTCTACATTATTGAGGCCACATAGAGATTTTATGACATCCATGGTGGCAGGGGTGTCCATTCGGAAGTGGTTGTTGTTATCAGCTGGAAGCTCCTTGCGTGCTGCTCTTATAGCTTCTCTCATAGCACAGTGAACAGATGCTGCTAGAAGCAAAGGTGGTTCACCAGAGGCTGTAATTGTTCATGCACAAAATACCATGTTAAATAAATATCGCAATTAGTGAACTGATTCTAGTTGTAATCTACAAACAAAATGATTTTATTGTGCTTAAGGAGAATTCAAACCAAACCTTTTGAAGAGAGAATACGTTTTTGGTTTAAAGGGCTATTAAGTATCTCAATATTGAACTTTTGAGGTATGGTGTCAATCGTAGGAACTTTGTATGTCCATGTTCCATCAGATACAAGCTTTCCATTCTTGTCAACATGATGTTCCTCTGTCATGAAGAACCCAACGCCTTGCACAAAAGAACCTTCAATCTACATCATGGAATCTTTCACATATTAGACTATTAGTTGATCATATGAACTAACTTGTCATCTAGATCTTTCAAACAATTAGAATACTGCATGGAAATGGAGAAGCTTTCGATAATTATGCATGGCACTACTTAAAGGCATTCTAATATGGTCAAAAATCTATTATAGAAAGGTTAAACCATTAAACAATTCTTTTAAATTTCATCATTGCATCCTATGCATTCATGAAGTGTTGATTTTACCTTGTAGGCATTTTCCTTGTTTGCACAAGCTGCTACTAATGCATATTATTGCGGAATTTTGATTAGGTAAAGACTTCAAACTTTGTAGATGAGATCTTTGTAACCAAGTTAAATTGAGATAAAACTTATGGCCTTTGTTACTGAATATTTGAGGAACCAATAGAACATTTCAACAGAACTCAAGACAGTACAATTAAGGCATTTAAGAGGCAACAAATAATTCATTTTTTGCACATAATCTGGAGGTGGTTCTAATTTGCTTTTTGATCAATAAACAGAAAGCATTGTTTTGACTTCTAATGTACCAGAAGTGCATAATTCAGTCTACACATGTTAAGGCTAATAGAAAACATGATAGATACAAAACTAAATTTGACAGCTGTAACACACGCTGCTAGATCTAGGAGTAATTTAGATAATAAAAAGTTACACAGGAGTAGTAGCAGCTGTACTTTGAAAATACGATGCATCCAGACAACTGGTTAAGATTTTGAAGAGAAAACTGAAATTAAATCAAACTAGCTCTGTCAGAATCTACAACTATGTTTTCAACCAGGATACTTTGTGTGGCATCATGGAGTCAGGGTAGAGCAACATTTTTAGATTTTAAAAAAGGGTAAAAGGATACAGGTATCTACACACCATGCAAAGCTTACAAAATTCTCCCCTCTACAATAAAAATTTAATTAAATAAAATTATAAATCATATAACAGGAGAAAGATCCATATGCCATTCCCCTGCCTTCATGTTCAGGGCAAGAAGATTTATGACATTAATTAGACACCATGCTTGACAAACCTGAAATTTTTTATGGAGGTGGACAAGACAAATATATGATTTCTCATATTTAAATTCTTTTTTCTTGGTCCATCCTTTTTTCTACAGTTCAATTTGGTTTTGGATTTCAGATTTTCATGGATGAGTGGTAACCGAAACTTTGTTGAATCTCTCTTCATGCATAGTCTGAAATGCCAAACTTGGCAGTGTTGTTTGGAGTGCATTGAATTGGGCTTGGAGCTATTTACTGCTATACCTGGAAATTTACATACATAATATAATAATACAGATGGCAGTGTGTATGGGATATAGAAGTAAAATATATCTTTATTCGCTCATGAATTCATTACAGAGAAGACCAGAGATGGTCAACCACGGATTAGAATTCATCTAACTTTACAGGACTACCTTCCTTGGGAGTACAAAACATATTTAAATGACCTGACACTTTTCAAAAGAGACACAACCGTGAACGAATTGACAGAACCACCCAAGACTGAAAACCGATGAACAATTAATATGGGGACAGATAACCAACGTTATCAACATAACAATAGGCAATTAATATGGGAACAGATAACCAATGTTATCAACATAACAATAGGCATTGTACACCGATGACATCATCCACCCCAAAAGGAAAAATTGTCTTCCAAACAACAAGTATACATCAAGTAATATTCGGGAAGACTAATGGCTAGTGTAGACTATGACTTTCACTATGCAAACTCAACATTGTACTGTACTTCAAAAATCAAAAGGCTGTGGGGTACAACATTTTCTTGATTTTTAAAGATGCCAAAATCAATGTTCACAAAGCCCTATAACATAGAGAAATCGTAATGTTCAACTCATATATGATTTCAAAATCCTAATTAAATTGTATTATCCACTTTAGAATTGATTGCCCTACTAGATGTTGTACAAGTTAATGCTTCATCCACATCAGTTTCCATCAGGATGCCCATTGTATCCGTATGTGACTTGAGAACTGTGCAATGTCAATAGTTTGTGTTGCCCATGTGACAGATGGCCAGAGAACTGGGCAATGTTAAAAATTTGTGTTGACTGTACAGACAAATGGTACTTAAATGACCATATGACATACGAAACAATTGAAGGGCACAAATGGTTGCTTGGTACAAGATGCATGTTTACAACTGATATGTCTGTACAAGATGACATTGTGGTATAATAATGACTCCTTAGAGCTTCAGAGTTTGTGTAAGCTGAAAGGAGCTTCACCCTAGATATGATATGAAAGGATGCAAGTGTTGTAAGCTGGTGTTGGCTAAAAAATTTGTAAGCTACAACTTACAAAATTGTAACTTTAGTAAAATAAATCTCTCCTCTCAGCAATAGGGGAGGCTCCCTTCTTACCGTAGGTGGCTACAAGGGAAACCTAACTGAAACTAACAAATGGGTGGTTCTCTGAATCAACTACTCTTTCTTCAGGAATGATTGTATGATAAAAACTACTACTTGCAAATTAACGAAAGGTACCTATTGCTACGATAATACCAATGGTTTAGCAGTTGATGTAAGAAAAACTCTTCAGACAAAAGTTATAACTATATTTAGTTGATAGATAATAAGAACCCAACATTTCTTACAATCAATCTATTTGATGAATAAAGTGAATAGATGACAAGGCACAAATGTAATGTCCCCTATCCCAACGAAGATTTCATAAATAGATGATAGTATTAAAAAATTAAAAAATAATAATAAATTTATATCTAATAATATGATATATTATAATAGATAGAATAATTGATAATTAAATAATATAAGATATAATTTAAATTTAAATCTTATATGTCAAAAATATAAAATAGAAATAACATATCAATTATCATATCAAAGTACATTCTACATTAATTTGATAATAACAAATATACAAGTCAAAGAAATTATATATACAACAATAATCAATACTATTCATTAACAATATATATTTTAAATAAATTAACAACTTGAGGTCGCGCCTATTGAAGCTCATGGCATACGATTTTCATAACCATTTGACAGTGTATAAAAGGGAGAGTACAAAATGTTATGGTGAGGACACCACACCAGTAACCAACATTTCCATGGATATTGGAAATGAGCAAAAGTTGACAAAAATAGCTATTTACAAAACCCAAACAAAGTGTGACAACTGAATAAGAGGAAATATGAAGGCCTATTAAAAGCATGACCGGCCATAATATAGTCTTGGCATCAAGACTAAGGTAGAATATTTGATTGTTTTGAAGAAAAGAGACAATTAAAAATACTTGGGAGGACATCAGTGACTAAGGAGGGGGACATATAATCAAAATTTACCCATATCCAAACATCATCAAAAGAGAATTAGAATGGTGGCATATGGAATTATGGTAGTTTGCATTTAAAATATTATTATGGTAGAATAAAAAGAAAAAAGGATGATAAATTATGTGGATAAGAGGCAGCAAAGAAATTTATAAGGGTCCCCATTATATAAGGATGCTAAATCCCATTAAAACCAAATAAAGGAGAGACAATCCAAAAGCTAAGGAATTAAGGAAATATTAATAAGGTGAAGATAATATAGAGAGAGTAAAGGTAAGATTAAGAGTGGAAATAAAATATGGGTAACTATGAATATACTCTTGAGTGGTGTCAAATATTGAATATTACTTTCAAGGAGAGGTTAAGCATTTAAGAGAAAATAAATATACGTCGACTAATAAAGAATAAAATAATTGAATTTTTAATTAATAGATTTTAAAAGTAATAATTGAGTAAAATATTTTAAGCGATATTCTCATAGGGAAAGTCAAAAGGAGTTGAAAGACTATATATGTAAGGCCATCAATTAGTCACTATATTGGATAATTTTTAGGATATATAAGTTTCCACTTATAACTACAATTCAAGTGGAGAATCATAACAAAATTGGGAGTAAGTCCCAAGAGGGGACATCACAGTGGTATTAGAGCATACTCCTGCCATCCTATGGAAATAGTGAATAAAAACCAATAATGGAGAAAATAGAACTATATAGTACTAAGAACAAAACACGATGAAGGTTGTAAAGATCATAGATGTAAAATAGAAAAATCATATATTATATTTTCAAATATAAGGAAAGATAGTGTTAGTTTCAAATAAGAAGCATAAAGAGGATTACAACACTCACGTAAAGAAAAATACTTGGAAGTTGTTGATGAGTCATATAAGAGAGCATCACAGTCCAGAAAAGGAATTACCAAATGGCATGAATGGTATCAACAATTATATTACATGAAAGTGGAACAAGACTTCAAGAGAATTGTATAGCACTAACCATGAGACTTGGGAAGAGATAAAATTTCTCCCAAGAATTATAGAGATGAATAATCATAAAGGGATATCAATAAAGGCCTTAGGATGAGATAAAGTCTCGCCTAAGGATTAAATAAAGATGGATAATCCTAAAGGGATGTCCATAGAGGCCTGGAATGAGATAAAGTCTCTCCTAAGGATTACAAAGAGGGATAGTCCTAAAGAGATATCCATAGAGGCCTAGGATGAGATAAAGTCTCTCCTAAGAATTAAATAAAGATGGATAGTACTAAAGCGATGTCCATAGAGGCTTGAGATTAGATAAAGTCTCTCCTAAGGATTACAAATAGAGAAAGTTTTGAAGGGTTATCCATTGAGGCCTAGGATGAGATAAAGTCTCTCCTAAGGATTAAATAGAGATAGATAGTCCTAAAAGGATATCTATATAGGCCTAGGACAAGATAAAGTCTCTCCCAAGGATTATAAAGTGGGATAGTCCTAAAGGGATATCCATAGAGGCCTAGGGCAAGATAAAGTCTTCCCCAAGGTTTACAAATGCATATTGAAAAAGGTATCCATAAGATTTGGGAAGAGATGAAATCTCTACTAGAAATTATAAGGATCACTCATCCGGACTCGTCATGAATCAAGTCAATACACAACAGGGAGAAAGAAACACTATAGTACATTCAGATAAATTTTACCTTTTGAGTTATGCCTAGTAGTTTCAATTGAGGATTATAATCTTCTAATTTAATATTTGTAAATAGATTGTGATTCTAATATCAAGCTGAACTTTACTTTCCAATATTGCTTAAATTAATATCAGGACTGTATGACATAAACCATTCACATTAAAATTGCATTTCTTGAGGGCAAGCAATTTGAGGAAGGGTGGACTGTAATGTTCCCTATCCAAAAAAAAGATTTGATAAATAGATGATTGTATCTTAAAAGAAATTATTAAAAAAATAATAAAAATAAGTTTATCTCTAAGAATATGATATATTATAATAGATAGAATAATTGGAAATTAAATAATATAAGATATAATTAATATTAAATCTTATATGTCAAAAATATAAAATAGAAATAACACATCAATTATCATATCAAAGTACATTCTACATTAATTTGATAATAACAAATATATAAGTCAGAACAAATTATATATACAACAATAATCAATACTATTCATTAACAATATATATTTCAAATCAATTAACAACTTGATGTCGCGCGTATTGAAGTTCATGGCATGTGATTTTCACAACAATTCGACAATGTATAAAAGGGAGAGTACGAAATGTTATGGGGAGGACACCACATCAATAACCAGCATTTCCATGGATATTAAAAACAAGCAAAAGTTGACAGTAAAAGCTGTTTACAAAACCCAATCAAAGTGTGACAACTAAATAAGAGGAAATATGAAGGTTTTATCGAAAGCATGACCAACCATAATATACTTTGGGCATCAAAGCTAAAGTAGAATATTGGATTGTTTTGAAGAAAAGAGACAATTAAAAATACTTGGGAGGATATCGGTTACTAAGGAGGGGAACATGTAATCAAAATTTAACCATATCCAAACATCATCAAAAGAGAATTAGAATGATGGCATATAGAATTATGGGAGTTTGCATTTAGATTATTAATATGGTAGAATAAAAAGAATAAAGGGTGATAAATTATGTGGATAAGGGGCAACAAAAAACGTTATAAGGGTCCCCATAATATAAGGATGATAAATCCCATTAAAACCAAATAAAGGAAAGACAATTCAAAAGCTAAGGAATTAAGGAAATATGAATAAGGTAAAGATAATATAGAGAGAATAAAGGTAAGATACAGAGTGGAAATAAAATATAGGTAACAATGAATATACTCGAGCAGTGTAAAAAATAGAATATTAATTTCAAGGAGAGTACAAGCATTTGAGAAATAAATATACATGGAGGACTAATAAATAATAAAATAATTGAGGTAATAATTAATAGATTTTAAGAGTAATATTTTAAGCGACATTCTCATAGGGAAAGTCAAAAGAGTTGAGAAACAATGTATATTACGCCATCAAGTAATTACTATATTGGATAATTTTTAGGAGATATGTTATAAGTTTCCATTTATAACTACAATTCAAAACCCCAAGTGGAAAATCATAAGAAAATTGAGAGTAAGTCCCAAGAGGGGACATTACAGCAAAGTCTCTTGTTAACTATCCAAGTTGAAATAATACACTTGAAATCAAAACACAAAGTCTTTAGTCCCAAGTATTTGCAGCAACTATCAAACTATAACAATTATGTCTCAAGAAGCTCAAAGTCTTCAAGAAACAAAACCAAACACTCACATGCTTTACACAAATTATAAATTGAACCAAAGATATATTGATCAATGCAATTTAAGAAAACAAAGACCAACTTCAAGCTTCACAACACAAAGTTGGAGAAAACCTACATCTTTATTCAATTAAAAAAAAATTGTATCCAGAAACACAAAATTTTCAAGTTACAAACACTTCCACATAGCCTCCTTATATATAGCAAAAGATAAATATTTACAATGAGCTCCCTCCTTTAAATAGGTAAAGAAGAGAGAGAAAAGTGGAGAGAAAAGGGGAAACCCTTATCCACCTTGACTTATTCTACTAAAAAATTCCTAACTAACTTTGACTTATTCCAGATTGCATGCCTAATGTTGTTGCAACTTGATTACATAAAGCATGTATACAGGTGCATGCTTCTTGTATTTACAAAGAACACAGAGAGAAAGGTGGAGAGAAAAGAGGAAACCCTTATCCACCTTGAATTATTCTACTAAAAAATTCCTAACTAACTTTGACTTATTCTCAATTGCATGCCTAATGTTGTTGCAACTCAATTACATGAAGTGTGTATACAGGTGCATGCTTCTTGTATTTACAAAGTGCATTTCTTCTACATGTAATCTACCAGAACTACTCCTACTTCTAAAAAGCATAAGAAATGAGTGCCCAAGGCACTTAGAAAGATCTTCACAACGTATCCATGTACTATCCAAATTTGTGCAACGATTTTTGTAGATCAGATGCATTTAATTCTCCTGTGTTTTGTGTGACAACTGATAACTTCAAGATAACATTTGCATTCTCCGAAATAACACTACCACATTCTTTTCTCTTTCTCTGGAGATCACGAAGTGAGAATCTATGGCTTGTCAGAGTATCAAAATCTCCAAAATCAAAGTCTATCACCCCAAGTTGTAGGCGAACTACTTCCTCAAATTCCCATTATGCGAACTCCCTCATCAATAAGTTTGCCACTTCTGGTGATAATTGCACATGTCAGCTGCTGAAAACTATAACTAATCATATGCTCTTGATCTTGTAAACATTGTACTACTGCTTCGTCTTCAACCACTAGGCTTTGTTGCACCTTTTACCTATTTCCCATTAGATGCAAGGTATTGTAGTACATCTCTACTGAAGAGAAACTATCATAATCACACAAAACATTTAAGTCGACTTTCTTCAGTCTTTCACACATTCAAGTCCACCTCAAGAGATTTAAGTTGTTCATGAAACAAAGCAAGAAGCTCCTTTTGAAAAACTTAAGAAATGCTAAGAGGGGGAGGGGGTGAATCAATATTTCAAAAATTTAAAAGTAAATGCAACTGAAAGAACACAAAGAAAAACAAAGATACAGGAATTTATCTCATCGAAACCTTTTTGGGTAAAAACCACGGTATCTATCATGTCCCCTTTTTGGAGGTAATTTGATTTAATAAATTTAATTAATTAAGTTGTCCAAAATAATGAATATTTTATAAGGATGACTAATTAATTATTTTAATTAAATAAATAAGTGGTATTAAGTTAATTATTTATAAAGTTATCAAATAAACAAATATAAAAAGGTAACTTTATATTTAATTAATTTAATAAAGTGACTTGAATTATAAAATATTTTATAAAGTCACTTAATAAATAAAATAATGTTCTAGAAGTTGCTGGAGAAAGTGGAGAAAAAAGAATAAATAGGCACCCTGGGCTTCATTCTCAGCAGGCAAATTTGTTGTTGTTGATGTTGATGTTTGTTGATGTGCATTGTGGAGCCTAGGGTTTCTGCAGTAGTCACAATTGGCCATTGAGAACGAAAACTCTCAATTGGTACGCAATTTTGAGGGTGTGAAATATCACTTGAATTATTGCAGCTGGGAGGAAGATACTTCAGTCTTTTATTTGTGCTACATTGAGAAAAAATATTTGAGTACAAAAAGCAATCCGAAAAAGCAATCCGAAAAAGCAGTCCGAAAAAGCAGTTTGAAAAAAGCAGTCCGAAAAGCAATTCGAAAAAAGCAATCCGAAAAAGCAAATTCGAAAAAGCAAAGAAAATTATTACAGCCATCTACAATCAGGTTCCTTTGGATATTCCATGCTTTTTTTTTTTATCATTTAGATGCCTATTAGAAAGTATGGTTGTAGGTGAAAGTTTGTAACAAATTTAAGTATTATTCTTGCAGATGTAAGCCAAGAGTCTTGGCCATTTCATACTAGCATTGTAGTTGACATTTTATGTGCAATACAGAGGACATAAGTTGCTGGTCTGATATAGTTGTAATTGAATATGTGTTTATCATTCATGATCAGCTTATTAGTTTGCATGCCAATTGTTTAACAAAATGTCAATTGGCTGTAGGTTCTCTTTTTGGCATAAATAATATTATAATTTTGCATACCAAGTGTTTGTGTTAATACCACTTGGCTATAAGTGCATTAACGCCATCATAGGTTGCATCCAAAGTGTTTGTCATAATTATTATTTGTTGTAACAGCATATTGCAAGTAGTTTTTAGTTATATATATGCATTGAATATTGTCAAAATAAATTGCACATTCATGTTAGGTCATTGTGTAGTCAATTTTGAGTCTCTTGCAAAAGATTCTCATTGATGCAAATTGAAGAAGAGTCATTAAAGCAAACTGAAATACTATATCAGTCATATGACCCTTGTATGTGAATTGTTTGATGAAATTTTTTGAGTCTTTATCAGCATTTTGAGATCAAATTCGAGCAGGGTCATTACAGTGGTATCAGAGCTACATTCCTACCATCCTGAGGGTTTAGCAATCACATGCAGCCACCCAGATTCTACACTCGCAGGCAAGCTTGGTTTGACAGGGAACAAGATTGTGACAGGCAACCAGACACCATGGGTGATAGGCAAGAGCATAGCCCACCAAGAGACAATAGGAATGAGGATCAGGAAACAAGAGAATTTTACAGAGCAATGGTTACATGACAAGAGCGTATGGCTGAGGCTTTGCAGGCACTCACTACCATGGTTGAGCACATGAACACACAGAACAGACGGAATCAAGAGCAAGAGGATAACAGGAGTGCAGTGGGATCACCTAGAGTTCATAGAACTCCTTCCAGAACAGCAAATAGGCTTACACAACCCACCTTCTTGAGAGAAGAACGTACAGTAGAAGAGAATGATGAAGATGTTGAGGAGCCTACCTTTGCTAATGTATATATGGCTGCTTATGATGAATGGCAATGATTGACACCAAGAGCTCGAGAGCTCATGCATTTTGATCGTTTTGTACAAACGAGGATGGACTACTACAGGTCTCGACAAGAGAGAAGACCTCGAAATCAAAATAAGGATCTCAAGCAAGCTACTAATAAGCTTACATTACCTATGTTTGATGGAAGTGGCAAATCTACTGCACAGTCATGGATTCACAAGTTGGATACTTTCTTGGCTCTTCGACCCATGACAGAAGAGGAAGCCATTAAGTTTGCCACTTTGCACCTGGAAGGAACAACACACGAATGGTGGTATCATGGATTGGTTACATTACAGCATAATCAGATTACATCTTATCAGGAGTTTGTGGATAGATTGGTGGAACGTTTTGACAAGAAAGATCCAAAATCATACTTCAGAGATTTGGCTCAACTCAAACAAGTTGGGAGTTTGGAGAACTATATTGGGGACTTTTAGAGATTGTCAGTAATGGTTCCCAATATCTCAGAGAGACGATTGGTGGTGTTATTTATGGAATGCTTATTGGAGCCTATGAGAGGATGCATAAAAGCCTTTGATCCTCCTACTCTTCAGGAGGCAATGAAGAAGGCTAGGAGCATGGAGTTTGCAGCACCAAAGAGCAAGAGCTTGCATAAGGAAATCCCTTCAACAAGCAATGAGACTCCCCAACAATTAGACAAGAAAAATAAATCAACACCTATGATGGAAGAGGAGACATGAGAAGAGTTGAGGAAGAAGAAATTATGCTACTGGTACAAGGAGCCTTACAACAAGGATCATGATTTCCCTTTGAGGCCGAAGAGCAAGGCGAACCATTTCATGTGGGCATACTATGAGGACTCTGATTCTGATGAAATTGATCAGCGGGTTGCTTCAGAACTTAATCAAGGTGAGGAGACTTCTGCTCCCATGGCATATATTGCCAATGTTCAGGATGAGACTGCATTCAGGTTCAGGGGGACAGTTGATGGACAGAATTGCATCGCTATGCTTGATACTGGTGCGACACATAACTTTATTAATGGAAATTTTGTAGCTCGGTGCAGACTTCAGGTTGAGGATTTTGGTGGATTCAGAGTTTGAGTAGCAGATGGATATACTCTCGCATGCACCAGAAAGGTTGCTAATCTAACCTTGAGATTGAACAACTATGAGTTACATTCATATTTTTATATGGTCAACATGGGAGAGATGGACATAGTTTTGGGAATGAAGTGGCTCCAGGACTTGGGAGTATTTACCCTCAATGTACCTAAGATGGAAATGTCTTTTGAGGTTGGTGGTAGGAGGCATGTATTGAGGGGGATTACGAATGGAGACTTGCATTTTATTAGAGGGCTGGACAGTAAGAGAAAGGAAAAAGTGATTCAGGAGAAACATGAGATGATTCTCAATCCATTGTTCGAAGTGGAAGCTGCTTGGTCATATGACAATCCACTCTATGGCTTGGATGATGATAGCTCTCTTGATTCCAGTCTTGAGATGAGCATTGTTGATAGTGCTTGTGATCCTACTAGTGCATCGGGATTGCAAACGAGGCTCACAGAGAAGATTTCAGAGGTGTACATGGTGAGGAATGCTCACAACTTCATTTTTGATTCTCATGTACATGACCTATTCATGATACACAATTCAGGAGCGCATGTGTTGAATAGTTGGGATGATAGTACGAAGTTTGGAGGCAAGGTTGATCAGTCTCTTGGCTTGCTCCAACTTGAGGCTAATACTTCTGCAACACTTGATGATGATATCGAGTTGGTATGATAGTTTCAGTTTGGGCAAATGTTGTAGAAATTGTTCGATGATGACAGGGACATTATGCAGTACTTCTTGTGGGATCCAGGTGGTGAATTGCTTGAGGACAAGCAATTTCAAGGGGGGCGGACTGTCATGTCCTTTTTTTGGAGGTAATTTGATTTAATAAATTTAATTAATTAAGTTGTCCAAAATAATGAATATTTTATAAGGATGACTAATTAATTATTTTAATTAAATAAATAAGTGGTATTAAGTTAATTATTTATAAAGTTATCAAATAAACAAATATAAAAAGGTAACTTTATATTTAATTAATTTAATGAAGTGACTTGAATTATAAAATATTTTATAAAATCACTTAATAAATAAAATAATGTTCTAGAAGTTTCTGGAGAAAGTGGAGAAAAAAGAATAAATAGGCACCCTGGGCTTCACTCTCACCAGGCAGATTTGTTGTTGTTGATGTTGATGTTTGTTGATGTGCATTGTGGAGCCTAGGGTTTCTGCAGTAGTCACAATTGGCCATTGAGAACGAAAACTCTCAATTGGTACGCAATTTTGAGGGTGTGAAATATCACTTGAATTATTGTAGCTGGGAGGAAGATACTTCAGTCTTCTATTTGTGCTACATTGAGAAAAAATATTTGAGTACAAAAAGCAATCCGAAAAAGAAAATTCGAAAAAGCAACAAAAATTATTACAGCCATCTACAATCAGGTTCCTTTGGATATTCCATGCATTTTTTTTATTATCATTTAGATGCCTATTAGAAGGTATGGCTGTAGGTGAAAGTTTGTAACAAATTTAAGCATTATTCTTGCGGATGTAAGCCAAGAGTCTTGGCCATTTCATACTAGCATTGTAGTTGACATTTTATGTGCAATAAAGGGGACATAAGTTGCTGGTCTGATATAGTTGTAATTGAATATGTGTTTATCATTCATGATCAGCTTATTAGTTTGCATGCCAATTGTTTGACAAAATGTCAATTGGCTGTAGGTTCTCTTTTTGGCATCTATAATGTTATAATTTTGCATACCAAGTGTTTGTGTTAATACCACTTGGCTATAAGTGCATTAACGCCATCATAGGTTGCATCCAAAGTGTTTGTCATAATTACTATTTGTTGTAACGGCATATTGCAAGTAGTTTTTAGTTATATATATGCATTGAATATTGTCAAAATAAATTGCACATTCATGTTAGGTCATTGTGTAGTCAATTTTGAGTCTCTTGCAAAAGATTCTCATTGATGCAAATTGAAGAAGAGTCATTAAAGAAAACTGAAATACTATATCAGTCATATGACCCTTGCATGTGAATTGTTTGATGAAATTTCTTGAGCCTTTATCAGCATTTTGAGATCAAATTCGAGCAGGGTCATTACAGTATCACTAATCACTGCAAATGTGTGCTACAACCCAGCACAACCAAGGCTCCAACCTTCTCAACAAAAAACAGGCTTCAACCTGATTAGACTAAGCCAACTACCTCTAGAGGCCACAACCTCCAGCTAACTAATGAAGTAATTGTACTACAATCTATTTTTAATCTTGTTTTATCATGAAGTGATAAAACATTGCAGACAAAAATATAGACAACAATTTCTTCCTTCCTCACTTTCTATCACTATCTTCTTGCTTCAAATGAAAATTTCACCCTTTAATTCACACTTTGCCTAAAGAATTGAAAAATATTTTTATGTTCCTCGCTCTCTGCATGCATACAAAATCGTGTCTCTGACATGGGTACGCAACTTGTCTATAATGTTCTCATTGCTACCTGCATGAAAGTAACCGCTAAAGTATGATCATTACATCTTGTGGTCAGAAATTCAAGAATCCCACATAGAGTGTCGATAGTTACAAAGGGTACAGTGAAGAAATACTGCCAAGGAGTTCAACACTTGGCAACTTAAAGAAACAGACTACAAGAAGGGCTTCTATGGAAACATTTCTGGTGGACTCAATATTCTCTAGCAGACTTCACTTTCCTATGGACTAGCATACTCCCATGGACTAACTTTCCTGTGGACAACTTTCTTGTGGAAAAACTTTCCCGTGGATGAACTTTCCCGTAAAGAAACTTTCATGTGGAAAAACTTTCTCGTAGACAAGCTTTCCTGTGGAGAAACTTTCCCGAGGAGAAACTTTCCTGTGGACAAACTTTCACGTGGACTAACTTTCAGTGGACTTCATTTCTTGTGGAAACAAGTCACTCAGCCTAGAAGATTGAAATGAAAAATACTAACAATCTCCCACTACTTTTGATTGATGGCAACCCATATTGATACCACAATATTCCTGAAACTCAGTTGTCCTGAAGGTGAACATACAACTCCCCCTGCAATCATACGACATACGAAAATACAACTCCCCTTGTAAGCATATGGCATAACACCCCCTTTGACATCAATGACCATGAGATATAGCAATGAGAATCTCCCCCTAAACATATGCCATTTAATTAGGCAGAAGAACATCAATCTTGTTTCGAAGATACACAAAGCGTTCCCGAGATAACGGTTTTGTAAAAATGTCAGCAACTTGTTCCTTTGAACAAACATATTCTAGCTTGACCACATTGTTAGCAACTTGTTCTTTCAAATAATAATACTTAATAGGAATGTGCTTGGTGTGGAAGTGCATAACTGTTAATGTTTGGTAGCTTCTGTCGGATAACTTTATGGTTATTCATATAAAATTATATATGAGATATAATAGTATGTGAGATATAAGCTTATTATTTGATATATATATAAAATAATTAAGTTGGTATTATTAATTATATGTTTATTGAATAGACATGTCTATTCATTGACCTATGCCTAATATAAATGAGAGGATGTTGCATATGGAAAACATATACTTGATTACAAGGCAATACAATTACATTTGCAGCAGATCCTAGAAATCTCAACATGGTATCAAAGCCAAATTGCAAATGTAATAAAGATATTATAATCATCAATCAACATTAAAGTTTGACTGGAACTGCCGCTAGAGTCAAATTTAAATTTCCACTGTCCTCAAAGTTATGAAAAATATCTCTGCCGAAATTATGAGTTTGAAATCTCCAAACTCCTGTAGAGTTTGAAATCTCTATCCTCCAAGGCCAATGATGCAGCTCCTGTGAATTTAGTTACAGAAGCACAAGCACTATCCGTGTTCCAGATGCGCCTATTCATGTTCCATAGTTCCAATATTTCGTCAATGCGAAAGGCTAGAGTACAACTAACCTGAGGAATCGGAGCACAACGGTTGCTTTGCCGAGTACATTGTCATTTTGGTCCTCCAAGTTGAGCACGCAAGGCACCATCACGCAACCCGACTGAGGGATAGTGAGCTTGTATTTGTCATCAGAAGAGAGAAGAGAGTCTTTGAGGTGCATTTGGTTGAAAGCAAGGGCAGAGTGGCGAGAGAGAAACATGGTGGGCTAGATGGAACAATCAATTACACTACCTTGGGGACCTTTGGAAAGGATCTTGTAGGCTATACCATCAACGCCTACCACATTCGACATATAGTCTCTCTTTAAGCTCACGATGCAGGGGGAGATGTAATTGTCAACACAAAAACAAGTTAGAAGATGGATTGATTTATCATTGCGAATTAAAGAACGCAAAATGGTTTGAAGATTCCACATTGACAAAGTAAAGACTTTTAGGCATTTGACCATGAGTTGAAGAGTCACCTTTAAAGTTTGTAATGAGATTGTTGGAGATATATTTAGGAATACTTTGTTAGATTATGAAGAAAGGAAGAATCGATTAAATACATTGATGTTAAGGGAGTAAATAAAAGTGAATTTCAAGTGCCGATTAATGTGGAGAAGTTCTTTGGTCCGTACAAGATGATCGAATAAAGTAAACCACCATGAACATGGAGGATTAAATACATACAAATAAGGTGGAAAATGCATCACATAAAGATGCATTATTATATGAAATAAAGGAAAGACTACCATCAGGTACAGTCCCTAGCAAAGGTAAAGTGGACCCTGCTAACAGGTATGATATATGATATGTTTTATATTATTTCAAAGTTATGAATTAATTATTTTTCATATATAATTCAATGTTATTTTTCATATATATTTCATATTATATATATAGTATGAAAATATATATAGAAATTTACAAATGGATAATATGTAAATACAATAAGAATGTCATTATGAGTTATAGTAAGCTACTAAAATCTTTTAACGAAATATTTAATGAAATAAATAATTCTTTTCAATTACAATATTAATATCTAATGGAATGAAAGATAAAATAAGAAGATATTGATGTGCACTTAAGTATTTATCCTTGAGTATTTTATTTAATAATCAAATTTGTAATCCCTCTCTTATTTGTATTTTTGTATATAAGAGTTATGTGCCTTGATCTTTTCCTCTGATAATGTTATTGCAGGAAAAGGGAGATTGAAATTTAGAGGGAGAATAACATTTCATTTGAGGAAATCTTGAAAGAGAGGGAGAAGACTGAGGATGCTATTTGCTTAACCTTCAGTGAACCCAATCTTATTGATTGAGAGGGAGTAAACCATGTTGAGCTGGTTTCTCTAATAATCAATAATTTTTTCACAGTCAAGAGGATTGTGACCATGTGACTTTTATATGGGCCTATCCCCTGTGTATATCATGAGGAAGTGACGACTTCCAAATGATCATCACTTGTATTCGGGAGAACTTGTTGTAAGGTGACAATCTTACAATCAACTAGTATAATGAGATGAAATAAATTGAGTAAATGGTGAATGTCTTGCATCTCAACATTCTGGGAGGCCATTACTCTTAGAGTACTTGGTGAATATAATTGATATTCTGGGAGGCCAATACTCTTGATATCAAATGTGATATCTAAAATGTTTTGAGTAAGTGGTGAATATCATTGATATTCTGGGAGGCCAATACTCTTGATATCAAATGTGATATCTAAACGTGTGAGTAAGTGGTGAATATCATTAATATTCTGGGAGGCCAATACTCTTGATATCAATGTGATATTTAAACCTTGTTTTGAGTACTTGATGAATATCGGATGTCAATATTTTGGGAGATCAAGACTCTTAATATCAAATGTGCTATCTAAACTTTGTTTTGAGTACTTGATGAATATCGGATGTCGATATTCTAGGAGATCAAGACTCTTGATATCAAATGTGATATCAAACCCTAGTTTGAGTAATTGATAAATATCATTTGTTTGGAGATCAATATTCTTGATATTGTATGCTATATTAAATGGTAGAAAACTTCTAAGATATCCTTAATATTACCAATGGTGTAATATTTGTATTGTGTTTATTCTCCCTTGCTAAGAGGGAGTGTTAATGTTTGGTAGCTTTTGTCGGATAACTTTATGGTTATTCATATAAAATTATATATGAGATATAATAGTATGTGAGAGATAAGCTTATATATATATATATATATATATATATATATATATATATATATATATATATATATATATATATATATATATATATATATATATATATATATATATATATATATATATATATATATATATATATATATATATAATTAAGTTGGTATTATTAATTATATGTTTATTGAATAGACATGTCTATTCATTGACCTATGCCTAATATAAATGAGAGGATGTTGCATATGAAAAACATATACCTGATTACAAGGCAATGCCATTACATTTGCAACAGATCCTGGAAATCTCAACAATAAAAGGATTCTTAGAAATATCAATGGCACTCGCATTATCACAATATATGCAGATGGGATTTTATCAAACTGAATCTTGTAATCAATCGAACTACTCTGCATCCTAATTACCCGAGTGCAACATGAAACTGCTGCAACGTAACCCGCCTCAGCAGTAGATAAAGAAGTGCAAGATTGTTTCTTGCTGAACCATGAAACCAAAGAATTTCCTAGGAAGAAAGCACACCCACTTGTGCTCTTTTTGTCATCCACCGAGCCACCCCAATCTGCATCTATAAAAGCCGTAAGAGAGAAATCAAAACTCTTAGGAGACCAAACCATATTAACTAGTACTTTTCAAATATTTAAAAATTCTCTTAACAACTTTAACATGAGTTTATTGGGAGATGCTTGAAATCTAGCAACAAAACCCAAAGCCTGCATGATGTCTGGTCTAGTGGCAGTAACAAACAACAAACTTCCTACCATAGACCTGTAGAAAGTTTGCTCAACACTAGGGGATACATCATCCTTGCTTAGTTTCCATTCGGTTTCCATGGGAGTGCTAACTGCATTGCAATCTTCCATCTTAAACCTTTTAAGCAGCCCTCTGACATATTTAGCTTGTGAAGTCAAAATACCTTTAGCTGATTGACTAGTTTGCAGCCCAAGAAAATAAGATAGCTCCCGCATCATAGACATTCCGAATTCATTTTTCATGCAATCAGCAAATTTCTTGTTCATTTTGGAGTTATCACTACCAAAAATCAAATCATCAACATAGACAACAACAATACAAGTGTTGTTACCTTCATTCTTGACATACAAATTGCTGTCCACATACCCGTTCTTGAATCCTTGCTACTGTAAGTAGTTGTCCAGCCTGTCATACCAGGCCCTAGGGGCTTGTTTTAAGCCATAGAGTGCCTTTTTTAGCTTGCACACAGTCCAAATCATTGGTCAACACAAAACCATGCGGTTGTTCCACATAAACTTCTTTATTCAAATCACCATTTAAGAATGTTGATTTGACATCCATTTGAAATACCTTAAAACCTTTGAAGTAAGCAAAAGTGAGAAATATTCCAATTGCTTCTAGCCTAGCAACGGGAGTAGAAGTCTCATCAAAATCCACACCTTCAACTTGTGAGTAGCCTTTGCAAACCAACCGAGCTTTGTTTCTAACAACTTTACCTTCTTCATTTACCTTATTACGAAACACCCATTTTGTCTCAATCACGTTCTCGTCCTTGGGTTATGGCATGAGCTCCCAAGTGTTGCTCTTGTTGATTTGCTCTATCTCTTTCTTCATTGCTGCAATCCAGTTCTCATCCTTGGCTGACTCTTCATAACATTTTGGCTCACACAAAGACATGAATGAAAGATCATCACCCTCAAAATAATTAACAACCTTTATAGTAGCCCTTGTTCTTCTTTCAACTATTACTTGATCTAAGGGTTGATTCTTTTGAACAAACTTAGGAGTTCTAAATATAGGGAATCATCAATTTCACCTTGAATATCATGCTTAAAATGCCCATGTGAGGTTTCAGCTTTGTTATGTGAAGGACCTTCATTTGCACTGAGTGATTGAGTCTTTTCTTTGGCATCTTCAACACTTTTGTTGGCTGTTCCAGTTTGTGTGTAAGGTGATGAAGAAGATACAATAGTGTTGGTCTGAATTTTTTCTTCATTTGGGCTGTCCATATTTTCTCACTAGAATTGTTAGTAACCTCATGAATCTCAACGTTAGCACTTTCAACTATTTTATGTAACCTTTTGTTGTAACACTTAAAAGCTTTGCTCTTTGAGGAGTACCCAAGAAAGATCCCTTCATTAGCTCTAGAATCAAACTTACCCAAGCTATCTTCATCTCTTCTAATATAACATGGGCTACCAAAGATTTTGAAATACTTGACCTTTCCAAAGTTTATATGGAGTCTTGCTGAACTTGGACGTTAACAAGGACCTATTTTGAATATACGCAGCTGTATGGACAAGTTCTCTCCAAAATGTATCACTTACTTTCCTTTCATTCATCAAACAACGTGCCATCTCTTGGACTGTTCTACTTTTCCTTTTCACAACACAATTTTGTTCTGAAGTTCGTGGGGCTAAAACCTGTCTACTAATGCCATGAAGTTCACAGAAGCTCATAAACTCATTAGATTTCAATTCTCCATCATTATCAGAACGCAAACATTTTATCTTCAAATCAATTTAATTCTCAACTAGAGCTTTAAACACCTTGAGTTTTTCTAAAGCTTCGAATTTTTCTTTTAGAAAAGCAACCCATGTCATTCGTGTATAATCATCAATCAGCAACATAAAATACCTCTCACCTTGAAGGCTTGCTGTCCTAGTTGGCCCACAAAGGTCCGTGTGCACTAACTCAAGTGGCTTGGAGCTGATATGTTCTTTTGGTTTGAAGGAAACTCTAGTTTTCTTGCGTTGACAATTCTTGCAAACAATATCAATTGGCTTCTCTATCTTTGGCATGTCTCTAATTGCTTCATTCTTGCTGATCTTGACTAGATTGTCAAAATTGATGTGCCCAAGATGCTTGTGCCAAAGCAAAGCATCATACATATTACTCAAACAACAAGTTTCAGCATTAGAGTCCTCAAAAATGTAAAGATTGTTATCTGCTCTAGTTGCATTTGCAATGACATCTCCTGCTTTCTTAATAATGCAAGAGTTTGAATTGAAACCAAGATCATATCCTTGATCACACAGTTGACTCACGCTTAACAAATTATGTTTTAGCCCTTTAACATAGAGAACATTCTCAACAGTAGTTTGACCATTATTCAATAAGAGATTACCTATTCCAACAACTCTAGCAGCAAAACTACCAGCGAATCTTACTTTTTCACTCTTCATAAGATTAATGGAGTGAAACTTAAATCACCTGTCATATGTCTTGAGCAACCACTGTCAATGTACCATATATCCTTTTCATTCTTAGCTAGAAGAGCAGTTAAGACAACCAGAGCCTTGAGAGACTCCTCTTAATTCTTCTTCCTCCATACCTTGACAACTTTGGCATGCTCTTAGTTTCAGCCTTCGTGAGTGCCCCTGTACTATAATTCTTGCAAAACCTTGAAGTATGACCAAACTTATTACAGCTGTAGCATATTAGATTAAACCTCCTAAAAGAACCAAAGGCATCCCTTTCAAAGTTGTAGGACTTTCTTCTATAACCAGCCTTGCAATCAATGGCTTTGTGCCCAAAGTAATTATATGAAATACAATAACCATAAAAGAAAAGTTTGTTCGCCTTGTCAGTTTGCATGTGTTTAGAGATAACATGTTGACCATTGTTTGAATTCAGCTGACCCTTTCTTTTTTACAGAGAGCTTTCACCTTCTTCCCATCCAATTCCTTTCTTTTCAAGAGTTGATTTTTAAGAGGCAAGAATGTCATCCAATGACATGTTATTATTTGAGAACTCCAAACTGGACAAGGTAGTAGATTTACCAATGTTTCTGATTGAAACAATCTCATCTTCTAGCTTGGAAGTGTTGCCTTCCTTCAACTAATCTGATTCTCAAGATTCTCACGAATTATCTTGGCCTCCTCATTTTGAATTTTTATATCAATCAAGTGTTTTTCAGCTTCACTAAGAGTCATAGCAATCTTCAACTTTTCTTCACTCTCTACTTGCAGCAAATCAACCAGATTCTGATTTCTCTTCTTCAGCTTCTTAATTTCCGCCAAAGCTGCAACTAATTCAAGCTCTAGGTCCACTTCATCATCATCCATAACCATGTCTTTAAAGAAATCTTGGTCTTCAAGTTCAGTGTCCTCCATAGCTATATGGAGCCATGTCCTTTTGAAGATCTTTGCCAAAGCTATTATGTAATAGATCCCAAATTTCTTTTACAATATTGAGATGTAGAACTTTGTCACGTAGAAAATCTTCGAGACAGCTTATGATAGCACTCCTTGCCTTTGCATTTTTGCTCACCGCTTTTTCAGAATTCAGAGGATTAAGGGGTGGAACATATTCAGCTGAGACACATTCCGAAACCTCAAGACCAAGAACCTTGATGTAGGTCATCATTCTGAAGCTCCAAATTGTGAAATTTGAACCATCAAACTTTGGAACTCCAC
This sequence comes from Cupressus sempervirens, assembly GCA_028749045.1. Taxonomy (NCBI): domain Eukaryota; kingdom Viridiplantae; phylum Streptophyta; class Pinopsida; order Cupressales; family Cupressaceae; genus Cupressus; species Cupressus sempervirens. Next base: position 673,417,179 of record CM053788.1, on the reverse strand, counting down.
AATTTATATGTTGTTCCAGATTCAAATCATCAATAGCCATGAACAAAATCTCATCATTTTGAGGATCATCCTCATTGCTGGAAGAATTATCACTGCCATCTTTGAAGTACAATACCCTTTTTGTTTTATCAATTTTCCAATGAGGTTTGGAAAATCTTCATGTTCTTCTAGCCTTTGCATTCCTTTCATCTTGGCTGTCATCTTCTTTCTCAAAAGGGCATTTAGATGCAAAGTGGCCTTGTTTCCCACAGTTGAAACACTTCAAAGAGATTTTACCTTTGTTCTTGCTAAGACCATTTTTCAGCTTCCTCATAAAGTCTACGGTTTCGTCATTTCAGCCTTCATCTGAGCTTTCACTTGGCTTTTTTTCCTTGTCCTTACTAGTGTTAGATACTTTGAATGCCATCTCACCTTTGGAAGTGCCTTCAATATTGCTTCTCATCTCATAGGCAGTTAAGATACCATGCAACTTATCAATGATGAGAGTATCTAAATCAGCCATTTCTTCAACAACAGATACCTTGGCATTAAAATTCATAGTAAGAGAGCAAAGAATCTTTTGAACCACTACTTTCTCCACAATATTTTCTCCTAAGTCTTTCAATGCACTGACAACTTCATCAACCCGAAGAAAATAGGCAACAATGCTCTCATCTTCTTTCATGCAAAGACTTTCAAAAACAACCCTATGTGTTTGAACCTTGGCGTTCTTGACTTTGACATCTCCATGGCATTGAACAACTTATCCCATACTTCTTTGGCTGAGGTGCAATGCATGACTTTCACAAATTCAGATTCAAACAAACCACATAATAAGGGATTCATGGCCTTAGCATTGTCCTCAAAATCCTTTTTATCATCAAGAGGTGGTTGGGCTGGAATGGTGTATCCATTCACCATACTAAGATAAACATCACTACCTAATGACATAATGTATGTTTTCATACAAATAGCCCAAAAGACATAGTTGGTTCCATCAAATAAGGGTGCACAATTTGTGGCAAGACCTTCTAAAGCACCCATGCTGACACAGGACAGATCTACTTTCAGGGTTTTAAGCTTTGAAGGAGAGACTCAGCTCTAATACCAATTGAAAAACTTAAAACATGCTGAGAGGGAGAGGGGGTGAATCAGTACTTCAAAAATTTATAAGTAAATGCGACAAAAAGAACAAAAAGAAAAATAAAGACAGAGGTATTTAACTCGTGGAGACCCTTTTGGGTAAAAACCAAGGTATCACTAATCACTGCAAATGTGGGCTACAATCCAGTACATCCAAGTCTCCAACCTTCTCAATAAAAAGCAGGCTTCAACCCGATCAGACTGAGGGCACAACCTCCAGCTAACTAATGAAGTAACTGTATTACAACCAGTTTTTAATCTTGTTTTATCATGAAGTGATAAAACACTGTAGACAAGAATACAAACACAACAATTTCTTCCTTCCTCATTTTCTATCACCATCTTCTTGCTTCAAATGAAAATTTCACCCTCTGATTCACACTCTACGTAAAGAATTGAAAAACCTCTTTATGTTCCTCATTCTCTGCATGCGTATCAAAATCATGTCTTTGACATGGGTACACAACCTGTCCATAATGTTCTCATCGATACCTACATGAAAGTAACCGCTAAGGTATGATCATTACATCTTGCGGTCAAAAATTCAAGAATCCCACACACAATGTCGACAATTACAAAGGGTACAGTGAAGAAATACTACGAAGGAGTTCAACACTTGGCAACTTAAAGAAACAGATTGCAAGAAGAGCTTCCACGGAACCATTTCCTGTGGACTAAATATTCTCTAGTGGACTTCACTTTCTCGTGGACTAATTCTCCCGTGGACAACTTTCCCATGGACAAACTTTCTTATGGAGAAATTTCCTGAGGAAGAACTTTCCCGTGGAGAACTTTCCTGTGGACAAACTTTCTCGTGGACAAACTTTCCTGTGGAGAACTTTGTCATCTATAAATATTGTGTAGCCGACAAGGTGTTGTCGTCAGTTAAGATTTTGTAGCTGACGGGTTCATGTCGTCGGTAAAGATTTTGTAGCCGACAAGCAGATTAGTATTGTTATGTAGCTGACGGACCCCTTCGGGAAGGTTCGGCGGGAAGTATTTATACCCTGTCTGAGATCATTGTAAATGATCTTATCTTATGCTCTGTATGTAATCTCTTGGCATATGCGAATGATAAAGGAAGTACTGCTGTTGTTGTTCTTGTTCATTGTCTGTGTGCGTTAATCAATTAATCTATGCGCTAATAGTCACCCGCGGACAGCCTTAGTTCCTTGCGGGATGACTCTTGCGGATTTCCCTTATTCCCCCGCGAGGTGTCTTCCGTGGCTATTGCTTCTCTTCCACGGATTTCTTTTCTTCCGCCGGCTATTTGTTCCCCTCGGCCTATCCTTCATCCACGACTATACACTCGTGTCCGCGGGTGGTCTCACTTCTATGGGTGGTCTTATTCTTCCACGGGTGGTCCTTAGTGTCGTGCCTTTGTTTGCTCATCCGTGGAAGGTTTATGTGCGGGTTGCCTTATATCTCTGGGGTTGTAGCACTTGTTTATTTTCGCCGAGGTTTCATTCTTCTATCTGTGGCTTCCTTTTTCCAGCACTCATTAGCCTCCTTGACATGCAAGAGACATTACCAAGTAGCAAATAGCAAGTGGTGTAGCAAGAGAGAGATGTTATTGCTTGGCATCTAAATTTGTTATCCCACAGACGCAGTAACTCATATTCTCCGCGGGAAAGCAAAAGCAATAGAGCAGTTAGGAGTGATAGAGAGACAAAACAGGCAGAGGTAGGAGCTTTAAAATAAATTAAAAAATGACAGCTCCAAGATGTTCAAAATAAATAATGTATGATGTCGAGGGGAAGGGAAAGACATAAACAAGGAGGAAACATAAGCGGTTGCCAGAAAGTGTGGAATAGGAAGAAAATGACAGATATAGTGTGTTCCATGCAGTTTTGTGTGGGTTTCGGAGTGCTAATTTGGTCTTGGCGGTGAGGGGCGCTACCCCTCGACCCTGCCCTGTATCGCGACATGCTCGAGGCACTGCCCCAGGACCCCGCAGGGGCAATGCCCCCTAGACCCCCAGTCACTACGGTTATCAATCGTGGGAAGTGTGACCAGTCGATGAGACTTGGAGCTACTACAAGCATGGAGTGTCTGTGTACCAGAGGCACTTGGAGTAGGTGTTGGACGTGAGGCTGTCTTGGTGGATGTATAGAGAGCTCGGGAGGAGTTGATCATCCAATTGAAAGCAATACAGCAACACTTGGCTCAGTATACCCAGAGTTGGCAGCACGGGTGGCTATCAAGGTCAGCTTGATTAAGGAGACAATATTGTGTTAGCAGAGGCTACGGATGCATCGTGGTTTGGAGACCAGTTTAGTGCAGGCACAATGTGAAAGTGATGTGACAGAAGCAGATTTATCTTGTTGTAGTTAGTCATTTAATGTATTTTGTTGTTAATTTGTCTCGGATATTTTGTAATTGTTGTCCGAAGACGACTTTTTCTTTTGGGGGGGATGATGTCATCTGTAAATATTGTGTAGCCGACAGGGTGTTGTCGTCGATAAAGATTTTGTAGCCGACGGATTCATGTTGTCGATAAAGATTTTGTAGCCGACGGGTAGATTAATATTGTTATGTAGCCAACGGACCCCTTCGGGAAGGTTCGGCGGGAAGTATCTATACCCCATCTGGGATCATTGTAAATGATGTTATCTTATGCTCTGTATGTAATCTCTTGGCATATGCAAATTATAAAGGAAGTATTGTTGTTGCTATTCTTGTTCATTGTCTGTGTGCGTTAATCAATTAATCTATATGGTAAACAAACTTTCCTATGGACAAAGTTTCCCGTGGACTTCCTTTCTGTGGACTTCATTTTCCCGTGGAAACAAGTCACTAAGCCTAGAAGATTGAAATGAAAATTACTAATACTTCCAATCTGGCTGAAATATCTCTCCCATGTCTCAATCTCCTAAAACTATCACTGATCATATCTACCCGTTTGGACACCAGACGATCACACCAATCGTCCATGGCTCTAACTTTCTTTGCAATTTGTACTGTGTGTTTCGAAGACTCAACTATCAAAGAGGAGGTCTTCATCTTCTCAATTATATCTTGCAATCTAGCGTTCTCCTCCCTAAGCTTTCTTCATTTGGCACTTGTTATTCTTTTGTGTCAGCATGTTTAGGGCATCATGTGCATCTAGCTGACAAGCCAAGTGAGATTGTTTACCAACTTCAATTGTGGTGAACTTGTAATCAGTAGTTTGCATTTTCTCTTTAGGCTCTTCAACAAAAGGCTCAACCACCTCTTCATATGTAGTGTTGTCAGCACCATCGCGGTCCTTGATACCAGATTATCCTTCCTGGTCTTAGGAACCTTAGCCTTTGCAATCACATTGGAACTGTGGTCTTCAAGTGGAAGTTCTTCCTTCTTCCTTTTTTGAGTTATTGCAATGAGCCAAGGAGGAAAAGTAAAGGAAGAGGATCATATAGCAGCAATGGTAATCAAAGTGGACACTGAATCAACTTGTTCAATTGTAGCTAAAATAGTTGAGGCCTCAGACATAATCACCATGGGGTTGGGCTGCTATGTGTGGCCTCTACCATGAATTGCTCAAATTGTGACATAAAGTATTAATCAATGCCATGGATGAAACCACAACATTTATGTGTATGCATCTAACACATTCTCGAAGTTGTGATATTGCTCCATTGTTAGGACCACAGCAGCAACTAAAGTGATAGTTGGTGTGATCGGAGTTGGATCTACATGCAATAGTGCCCACTCAAAAGGAAAAGTGTCCATGGTAGCATGAAAGAGCGAATTTTCTGACTCATCTAAGGTAAGCGCAGAATAAGGAAGAGGGTTTGCAACCAAGACTTCTGGAGGAGGTCTCCTTGGAGAGCACTTCCTCGATGGAGGAGGAAGCTCATCATTTCTAAGATCAATGTGAATCTTTTGAGGTTCTGTAGATTTCATTTCAATCACACATCCCTTGCCTATGTCACCTTTGATGGTGAGCTTTGGAATGGTTATAGTTGAAGACTTTATGATATCCTTATGTTTACCTCTCATTTCAACCCTTAGATCGATTGGACCAACTAAATCAAAATCTTTTCCACACTCCACCCTCTTTTCTTCAACCAAATGTTTGTGTTGACAAGAATAGCTTGACAATGGTCCCATATGGAGACGCTTTACTTGGATGAAAAAGATGGAGACAACGTAGGCAGCCTATTGAGGTGACTCTTAGTGTACTATGGATCTAGGACTTGATCATCATCTTCAACCCCAACAAGGATCATTGCAAGATTAAGTCCACAATTTGCTTATGGGTCAACTGATAATAATCCATCTGGAAATTATCAGCCTCTGTGTGCAAATCAACCCAAAGGTCTTCAAGGCGATAAACATGAATGTAAGATTTTCTAATTATTATCATTCACTCCTTGCCAATCAAAGCAAGCACACACCATTAACTTCAAAGTGATCCTTTTTAGTTCAAACCTACTTATCAATTGATGTGTTTAAGGGGATTTCAAATGAATGGTTTGTAAGGCACAGAACTTGTTGAAGGTTTTGTAAATGAGGTTGCAAGAAAAGTGGGCTTAACCTTGGATGAAACTCTGTGGTTAAGCAAGCATGGGCTTGAGTCATATGGCTGGCCTTCAAGCCTCGATGCTTCATCTCTGCAATGAATGCTAAGTTTTTCGTTCAGTGTCATAAGAGATGGGTTCTTGTGAAGCACTACCCATGAAACTTGGGCCAATGAGTTTGATTCAAAAACTACAAAGATGAATCCTGATAGCAATATCACAACTGGACCTATTGTGTAAAATATCTTCTACTTATCAATTCATGAGCTTAGGAGACTTTCTAATAAATGGTTTGCAAGGAACAACACTTGCTAAAGGTTTTACAAATGGGGTTGCAAGCAAGTGGGATTAACCTTGGAGAAAATGGTGTGGTTAAGTGCACTTGTGTTGGAGTAGTACTAGGATGGAGGACTTGTCGAGAAGTCCTAATGCTTCACCTTTTGAGCATCACCTAGATGCAATGAGTTCTAAGCATTTCATTTATTCCAACAAGAGATTGAAACCTATAAACCACTACTCATGCAGCTTGGGTCAATGGGTCTAACTAAAAAACTACACAAATGGATCCTATTAGAAATATTACAAACGAATTTTACTTATGTGAATATGGAGACTTTCTTTTATTGACAATATTTTACGAAGAAAGCTTCATTCATATTTTGAAAAACAAGAATGCCCACATCATATTTTGGTGCTGCTTCAAATCATAACTTGATTGAAATTTATGCAAACAATATCCTTGTTAAAACTTTGAGCCCTCCAAGTTTAAAATATATCAAGAGGATGTTGTGCAAGTGCTTTGAATCATTATATAAGTCCTTTATCATCGATGCTATAGAAATGTCTTTTGATCTTTTTACAGAAAAGTAGTTCTTGGCTATTTTTCTTCAATTTTCACATCTCTGTAAATCCGATTTTATCTCAATTTATTCAAAAAAAAATCCCATTCCTATGGTTTGCTGATTTAGTCCCCACACGTCTTATGCTTGTATGGTTCAAATTACATGAAACGGTGATCATAGGAGACTTCAGCCAACCTGACCTGGAAATCATATAGCTATCATATACGATAAAACAAAATATCAATTTCATTTACCAACAAAACGAAATACAACTACTCTAATGTTTGTAACAAAATCATAGAAGAATGCATTAAGCATACATATAATACGTAATATATCATATGCTTAAGAAACAATGCCAATCTTTTACTATTCAGCAATAAAGAGTAAATCTTTTAATATGCAATGAATTGAGTATCATGCTAATAAAATACTTATCTCAATGATTATTTAATCTTTTGTAATGATCCCGTTATAAAATAAATCATTAATCAAACTATTGTTAATGGGTCGATTGATTTTATATATCTCGGACGCATTTTTGTTTTGTTTACATAGTTTGTCACCGTCGGCTATCCTTGTACACTCTTGAAAAGTTTTCTCCAACGCGTATTTAAGTATGGCTTGTAGGTAGTCTTTAGGTATGCTATTTGGATTATTTTCTCTGTACTGCGCATTCCGGTTGGGGATTCTTTGCTGTTCGCCATTTCGGAAACGAAAGATCTTCCTACTTGGTTATTTGCGGTTTCGGTGAGATTCAACCCTCACCCTATTCCGTCGCTTGTACTACTTCGCTCGGATCTAGCAAATCAGAGCATCATCTTTTGGCAAATATTAATTGAAGGATTATTCATATTCAAGTCTCTATTATTGTCTAGAGTTCATCTAAACTTGTTGTGATTATGTATGAGCAAGATTGCCTTATTAGTTGTGGTTGTATCACTTCTAACTCAAGTACTTACGATTTTCCTCTTCCAACATATCGTACTGCACATCCTTGTACCATACGGCCTGAAACATAGTTTGTCGTATTGCCACCTGGCCTACCGCACCATCATCCTCTTTGTGTCTCTACCGTACAGAAGACACCCTGACACACCCACCATACGGCTCTTGGTGTACTGCCCCCTTCACCGTACAGCCTTCCATCCTTAACACCGTACGACCTTTTATGTGCCTTGCTCCGACACCGTACAGACTTCTAGGACAACAATCTGTACTTCCCCCTCCCTTCTCCACCATACGGACCCCTTCTTTGCCTTGTACAGTCGGTCTTTCCCCACCGTAAGAGTTTTCCTGAGCTCATCTCTGCCAATTATCTAGTCCTCCGTTCTTGGGAACATTACAGTGCTATCAGAGCTTCGATCTTGCCAGCCTGTGGACAGTGAATGAGAGTTTATAGCCCGAAGAGAAAAAGAACCCACTCTATTCATAGAATGGCTGCCAAACCGAAACCCATAGTTGCCGAACTCATAGCACTACTAAGAGAGCTTACGAAGAATCAAACACAGATCACTGATACTTAGCGACTCATGGAAGAGACACTGTAATAACCCCAATAGGTTATAACTTCTTCAAACACCAAAAATCTTTATACTTCAGTTGTTTGACATTTCGTCAAACACTTTGCAAGCAAGCTCTGATACCACTATAATAACCCTAATAGGTTATAATTTCTTCAAACACCAAAAATCTTTATACTTCAGTTGTTTGACATTCCGTCAAACACTTTGCAAGCAAGCTCTGATACCACTGTAATAACCCTCCTCAAATCTGCCCTCAAAAAAATGCTGATGAAAGCTCAAGGAATTTCATCAAACAATTCATATGCAAGGGACGTATGACTGATATAGTATTTCAGCTAGCTTCAAATGACTTTTTCTTCAATTTGCATCAATGAGAATCTTGTGCTAGAAGACTACAATGGACTGCACAATGACCTAACATAAGTGTGCTATTAATTTTGACAATATTCAGTGCATATATATGAGCTAAGCATGAGAAATGAACACCTACAGCCAACTGACATTTTTACAAACAGTTGGTATGCAAACTAACTAGCTGATAAATAATGATATTCAATTTCTTAAATGACACCAGCAACTATTATCTTCTTAATTGCAATGAAAAAATACAATGCTCATGAAATATGGCCAAGACTTTGGCATTTACATGGATTACAAAATGATAATGCTGGTATAATGCACACTTACAGCTGAAAGCTTATAACACTCTAAAAAACAATACTAACAAAAGAACCTGGTTGTAGATGGCTGTAATAATTTCCTTCAACGTTCTGCTTTTCTTTTTTCGAACTGCTTTTTCGGCCTGCTTTTTTCGGTTCTACTTTTTCGGACTGCTTTTTCGTACCCGCTTTTTCAGCCTGCTTTTTCGGTTCCACTTTTTCGGACTGCTTTTTCGTATCTGCTTTTTCGGATTGCTACTATGTTGAATCTCAAGACCATATCTTTCAATGGCGTCGAGATTTCCAGCTTGAAGGGATTTCGTCCTTCAAACTACTGAGACATAATCTCCAAGAAATTCCCCAATTTCTTTGATATTTCCAAGCATGCTAAAATAGAAGCTCTTCCATTTCTTTTATAGTGTTCTCACAAGAGCTCCATCTTTCGTTTTCTCAATGTGGGATAAAAGATAACTCCCTTTATGTAACTTATGTCTCCAATGTGTTATAAAATAAAGGGGACTCTTTTAATTTAAATATTTTCCACAAACTATAGTCTATGCATTAATAAAGTTAAATATTTAAATTTAACTTTATAAAATAGCTTTATCAATGCATAACAAATCTTATCAATGATAAACAAGTCTTCTTGTCGATTTTAAACAATTACCATCGACATACCGCTGCCACTAGATGTCCGACCATATCCAAGATGACTTACTATAAATAGTAAGTATGCCCAAAGTTGCCTCAAAACCCCTCAGAAAGACATGCAACTGAAACTATCTAGGCCAAATGGCCTCTAAGCCCCTTTAATGTCCTGGTTAGCCTACGGGACCATGGGGAAATAGGCTAACGACAACATCATGCTATGAATGCTAAAAAGGGGACATTACAGTCCGCCCTTCCCAAAATTGCTTGTCCCCAAGCAATGGTTGAACAACAAACCAATCAATCCACCTGGATCCCAAATGTAGTCATGAACTATATTGTTGTCAGTCAACATAGGCTCCTGCAACAACCTGTGAAAATTAACCAAGAGGAATCCATAAATGAATCGTGAATCACGGTGCAACTGAACTCCAAATCCACTACTGCCACAGTCAGGAACCCACGAGGCACAAACTCTCAAAATATTAGACCCCAAGTAGAGTAGATCACCCAAACTATCAACATAATAAACACCATCCACACAACCCACCGTGTTATGTGGAATGCACACTCCAACTCTGCTACAATAGTGACCACTCCCACATGAAACTACACCAAATACAGAGAATCCACACATTGTACATCTGCTGCAATTAACACAACTCTGCAGATTACCGGCCACTGTCTCATAACCATAACACCCATGCACTGCTGATGGTGAATAGTCATTACACGGTAGATAGCAAAAATGAGAGCCCAGTCCAAACCTGTCTGCCATCAACTCCTCAACACATGGATCAAAAGCAAACCGATGAACATATCCTTTAGTATAATGTCGGTAAAAAGAACCAATCTCAGTCAAAGACTCATCCTGCAGATGTGATATGACCAACTGTGACTGATCATCAGCTAAGTCAGAGGATGATATAGCCAAGAGTGCAGAATCAACAACAACATCACTAGTCTCTGTGCCCTCCAAATCAAACATATCACAATGCTCAACTGCAGTGCCCAACTCAGTTGAACCTGCCTCCAGTGGAAATGGACCAAATATGCCAATAGTAGTGTCGTGGACAGATATATCCTCATCTCCACTACCTCTATCAGCCTCGACCATGGACATCCACGGATCACCAAACACCATGGTCTGTGATTGTACAGAATCTAGTAAAGACTGAAGTTGCTCTAACTCCATGGTCACCTTAGCCAAATGAAACTGTGACTCCTCGAAAGCCAACTGTGTACTCTCAAGAATCTCAGAAGTCACCTCGAGCTGCTGAGTAAGCTCACTCACCTCATCTTCCTTGGCCAATAATGCATCGTATGCTGTACTCCCCCACTCCATAAGATAATCTCTGTCGGCTACCAACTACATATAATTTTGTCTCAGAATTCGGATAGCCTCCCATAAAGAGTGGATCTCTGTCAAGGAAAGATAATTGCCTCCCTGCTCATCACTAGTAGGAGAATCCCATCCATAAACTGCTAACAACTGACGAGCAGCATCGAAATGCTCGCAAGCGATAGAAATGTCTCGCTCGCCAACTCTCAACTGACTAGACACATGATTGTGCCGACTAGTCAAACTCCTATACTCTATCCCTGGTACACTGTCCAAAGGAGTAACCTTGGAATAGCTATCATCTGTAATACTCGGATCCTGGGACTCTTCTGTAAACTCTGTCATATCTGAGAGATCATCAACCCATTCCAACAAGAATGGTCGACTGGATATATGAACAATGCCCAATACAGGTGTGTAAAAACTAATTCCAGCATCAAACAAGTTGCTGGCATGGATGAGAACTACACCTGGCAAACTACTAATCAAGTCCATGATGGTGCAATAGATACTACTACCAAGGAATGATAGATATCTCTGGTCAAAACGATCCCAAGTACTAAGATAAGGATCCCAACATCTAATCCATGAATGGAAACCAGCTGGCAATTCAAGTAAACTTCTCACCTGAGTAATGTGAACAATACCAACTGACTTCACGCACCTGTCTACAATCTTTGAATCTGGAGTGTGAATGCTAGACATACTCATATCATCATCATGTGACCCGACTGTAAAAGAAAACTGAGTCCCTGCTATAAGCGCTAACTTCCGAACTGAACTCACCTCAAGACAAAGCTCGTCCACGTGTCCTTCAGAATCCTGGAGAGCCAACCGAGTACACACCAAGGAATTTCGAGTATCCTCCAGCTCATGAAAAAGCCGGTCAACCTCCTTCTCCTCCTTCTTCACTGCATCTTCCTTGATCTGTTGTAAGTCGTCACAAGAAGATCCTGTTGTGACTCCTTTCTGTCTCTCCTGCAGTTGAATCATCCAAATGTGATTCTCAATCAATCCATGTATCCTGTCATGATCAGATAAAGCCGTGACAATATCCTTGTCCCTTGTCTTCAGTTGGCTTGCCAAACCAAGTGAAGAGCTACTAGCCTCTATCTCATGTGAAGAAGCATCCAACTGTGCTTGATACTCATTTTCTGCAAAGTCCTGAATGCTCACTTTCTGATCAACTGTATTATCCTCAAACATGACAGTATCCTCAACTGCTGTAACTTTATCCAGCCCAACTATATTGGAATCACTATCTGTGTCAATCATGCAATCCTGTGTGCCTATGATATCACCTTCTGATGCAACTGGCTCAATCTGCACAACATCTGAAACCCCTTTTGCCTGTGAAGATGATGCAGATAAACCATTACCTGAAGATGTGTTGAAGTCTTCCTGTATCGAATCTGCATGTCTGTTAAACTCCTCATACAAGTTTCTGCCTGTCATAGGGAAGGTGCGATCCTTAGGCCTATCAAAACGTTCAATCAGTCTCTCCTTAAACTCCACATAGGAGGTAATGTGTGCATGACCCATAGTGACCATACCATGATGCCACCACTCGTGTGCTAACCCATCCAGGTGAATTGCTGCATACTTAATAGCTTCTTCCTCAGGCATAGGGTTCATTTGAAAATATGTGTCAAGCTTTTGAACCCAAGCTCTTGCTATAGACTTCCCCGAGCCATCATAATATGGTAATTGAAGTTTTCCTACTTTCTTCTGTAGCTCATAGCTATTGTTCCTGTCATGTCCACGTGGCATATGCTTCATCCGCACATCTATATACTCCCTCAGGGTAATTGCAACTATAAAATCTGGACCTCCGGCTTCCCAATCTCTCCTCAGCTGGTTCTGTATATCAGTGATCTGGGGCTCTGATACGGGCTGCTCTGGAGCTCTAGGAGGAAATGTTGGAACCATGGGCCTCGAACTCACTGTCCTAGTTTACTGGGGTGCATGACCGAAATTGTTCTCAATTTGTTCACCTCCATTATGTGCCCCATCCTGATTATTAGCATTCTGATTATTACCATTCTGATTATTTCCTCCAACCACATTAGCATTCGACCCCATTTGACGAGCCATCATCTGCATCATAAGCTCAGAACTCTAACTCTGTTCCTGTGCTCTTTGCTCTGCTGATCGCTGTCCCTGTGCTAAGGTGTCTAATAACTGTAGGAATCTTTCCTTTCTCTGATCTAGACCGGCATTCATTTTGTCAAACATTTTTCTCTCTATCTGGCTATTCCAAATTCCCTATAAGACCTCTACAAGATGGCAGGACTTATAGCTCTGATACCACTGTAATAACCCCAATAGGTTATAACTTCTTCAAACACCAAAAATCTTTATACTTCATTTGTTTGACATTTCGTCAAACACTTTGCAAGCAAGCTCTGATACCATTGTAATAACCCCAATAGGTTATAATTTCTTCAAACACCCAAAATCTTTATACTTCAGTTGTTTGACATTTCGTCAAACACTTTGCAAGCAAGCTCTGATACCACTGTAATAACCCTCCTCAAATCTGTCCTCAAAAAATGTTGATGAAAGCTCAAGGAATTTCATCAAACAATTCACATGCAAGGGACGTATGACTGATATAGTATTTCAGCTAGCTTCAAATGACTTTTTCTTCAATTTGCATCAATGAGAATCTTGTGCTAGAAGACTACAATGGACTACACAATGACCTAACATGAGTGTGCTATTAATTTTGACAATATTCAGTGCATATGTATGAGCTAAGCATGAGAAATGAACACCTACAACCAACTGACATTTTTACAAACAATTGGTATGCAAACTAACTAGCTGATAAATAATGATATTAAATTTCTTAAATGACACCAGCAACTATTATCTTCTTAATTGCAATGAAAAAATACAATGCTCATGAAATATGGCCAAGACTTTGGCATTTACATGGATTACAAAATGATAATGCTGGTATAATGCACACTTACAGCTGAAAGCTTATAACACTCTAAAAAACAATACTAACAAAAGAACCTGGTTGTAGATGGCTGTAATAATTTCCTTCAATGCTGCCCCTTCTGCTTTGCTTTTTTCGAACTGCTTTTTCGGCCTGCTTTTTTCGAACTGCATTTTCAGCCTGCTTTTTTCGGTTCTACTTTTTCGGACTGCTTTTTCGTACCCGCTTTTCCAGCTTGCTTTTTCGGTTCCACTTTTTCGGACTGCTTTTTCGTATTTGCTTTTTCGGATTGCTACTATGTTGAATCTCAAGACCATATCTTTCAATGGCGTCAAGATTTCCAGCTTGAAAGGATTTCGTCTTTCAAACTATTGAGACATAATCTCCAAGAAATTCCCCAATTTCTTTGATATTTCCAAGCATGCTAAAATAGAAGCTCTTCCATTTCTTTTATAGTGTTCTCACAAGAGCTCCATCTTTTGTTTTCTTAATGTGGGATAAAAGATAACTCCCTTTATGTAACTTATGTCTCCAATGTGTTATAAAATAAAGGGGACTCTTTTAATTTAAATATTTTCCACAAACTATAGTCTATGCATTAATAAAGTTAAATATTTAAATTTAACTTTATAAAATAGCTTTATCAATGCATAACAAATCTTATCAATGATAAACAAGTCTTCTTGTCGATTTTAAACAATTACCATCGACATACCGTTGCCACTGGATGTCCGACCATATCCAAGATGACTTACTATAAATAGTAAGTATGCCCAAAGTTGCCTCAAAACCCCTCAGAAAGGCGTGCAACTGAAACTATCTAGGCCAAATGGCCTCTAAGCCCCTTTAATGTCCTGGTTAGCCTACGGGACCGTGGGGAAATAGGCTAATGACAACATCATGCTGTGAATGCTAAAAAGGGGACATTACACTCTCAAGAAGTTGGCAGACAATAAAATATCCGGAGAACAAAATGGTCACAGCGTGGACTCAATGTTGGGTAAAGCAAACCCTCATCCAACACACTCTCAACCTTCCATGTCGTCTTTTCCCCCACGAACGGAGACACCACACAGAGGGAAAAAACCAACCTTTGAAGAAATGCAAGAACAGCTGAGGGAAGATTGGATGAATGTGAATTTTGAGGAAGATATATCCTACAAAGATTATGCAAATCTGAGAATGAGATATTCGGGAGGCGGAAACATAAGATATTTTAATGATGATTTCAAAAGGAAGCTGAGTAAAGTAAATTTGTCTCCATTTGACAAATTTGGATCCATATCTGTGCAAGCGTGGGTAATGAAGGTCAATACTTCCAACTTAATCCCATGCCAGAAGAAGCAATTAAATTTGCAGTATTGCACTTGGAGGGAGTTGAGCATTAATGGTGGCATCACGACACCATCACATTGGGGCACGATCAAATAAATACTTATGCGGAATTCATTGAGAGATTGACAAATCAATTTGATGGTAAAGATCCAAAACTCAATTTCAAAGATTTGACACAACCGAGACAAACTAGATCGGTCGACCAGTACATTGCCGGATTTTAGAAACTCTTTGTTTTGGTCACGGACATTTTTGAAAGAAGATGGGTAGTGCTCTTCATGGACGGACTGACAGAACCACTAAAAGGTTGGGCAAAGGGGTTCAATCCTGCCACCGTATCGGAGGCCATTAAGAAGGCACAGAGTATGGCATCATCATCGGCATCATCCTGGCAAAGTTACTCACATTCCAAATTGTCGGTGTTTCCGAGGGACAGAGATAATAAACCTCTACCCAAGAAGCCATTGTTGGACGAAGCCACCAGACAAGAGCTCGGAAGGAAGAAACTATGTTTCAATTGCAAGAGACCTTGGGAACCTGGCCACAGATGCCTCGGAAAAGGGAAGATCCATTACATTGAGGTCATGTCCGATGATGAGGACGAACAGGAAGAAATACCCACTGAAGACAACCAACATCACGATGACACCAACATGGTTAATTTGAACTGCATGGAAAGAATTGTAGCATTGGTATGGCACGGAGGAACTATCGCTCTAGCCGATAGCTTGAGGTGCACAATTTTTCGTGTACGAGGAACCCTTCAAGGACAAAGGGTTATGGTGATGCTCGATATCGGAGCCACTCTAAACTTCATAAACTCATCTCTGGTGAAGCAAAGAAGTCCACTTACAGAGACACACGCAGAATTTCAAGTCAAGGTTGTCAGAGGGACTCTTCTACCCTGCACACACCTTGTTCCTGAACTAAGTATCACAATGGGGAATCACACGGTGATCGAGGATTTCTTCATAGTGAACCTTGATGACATGGAGGTTATTTTGGGAAAACAGTGGATGGAGACACTTGATAAATACACTCAGAGCTTCAAACGGATGGATTTCACTTTTGTAGTCGATGGAAAAAAGGTTGTTCTCCGCGAATCGGATGGAGGCAATTTTTTGGCGTGATGACGTTGCTTGGGCTACACATTGTTTTGTTTCAACAGAACCTATAAAGGGCAATGAACACCTCCCTAAGATGATGATCTCCAAAATATTTTAAGTAAACATGATAAAGTTTTTATAGACATTCCTCCTGGCATACTGCCTCATGGAGGGTTTGAACACACTACTGAGTTGGAAGCAAGAGCCAAGCCGGTCATAACCACACTTTACCGCCATCCCAAGAAATTCAAAGATGAGATCAAAAAGACGATTCAAGAACTGCTAGAGAAAGGATGGATCTGTCCCAATTCCAGCCCCTTCGCGTCATCAGTGGTTTTGGTCAATAAGGACGGAACGATGTGCATGTGTGTGGACTACCATGCATTGAACAAAAAACAACAAACAATAGATATCCCATTCCAAGGATAGATGAGTTGTTGGATTAATTACATGGAGTAGTCTATTTTTCGAAAATAGATCTCCGTTCCGGTTACCATCAAATCCGCATGAGAGATGTAGAAAAGACGGCCTTTCGTTGTCACTACTAACATTATGAGTTCCTGGTCATGCTGTTCGAATTAACAAATGCACCTGCTACATTCCAACAATGCATGAATCACATCTTCAACAAACAATTGCGTAAGTACTTGTTGGTATTTTTTTATTTTCTTCTTATTTATAGCAAGACATGGGAGGAGCACTTGAAGCATCTAGATGAAGTCCTAAGGATCATTAAGGAGCAGTCTTTGTTCACTAAGCAATCCAAGTGTGAATTGGGTATGACAGAAATATTTTACCTCGAGCATGTTGTCAATAAATATGGAGTTCAAGTTCATCAAGAGAAGATTCAGGCTATCCTTGATTGGCCTCCCCCAAAATCACTCATGGACTTGTGAGGGTTTTTTGAATTGTGCAATTATTACCGGAGGTTCGTTGAAGGATTCTCTCAGCTCAGCGCACCCTTAACGGATTTGACAAGGGGTCTTTCCAATGGAATGAAAAGGCACAAATCACTTTTGATAAGCTGAAAGAAGCAATGAGCACTTGTCTCATACTTGCATTACTTGATTTCACTCGACCATTCATTTTGGAGTGCGACGCATCCGGAGAAGGCATTGGCACGGTACTGATGCAAGATAGACACCCCATAGCTTATGAGAGCAGGAAGCTTACACAAACCCGAACGCTTATATTCCATTTACGACAAAGAGATGTTGGCCATCGTACATGCACTAACCAAGTTTCGGCAGTATCTGGTGGGTGCCAAGTTTGTCGTTCGTAACGATCACAATATTTTGAGATATTTTTTGGAGCAACGAGATTTGAACGAAAAACAACAAAAATGGGTAAGAAAGTTTCAAGCTTTTGGTTTTGACATTGAATATAAGAAAGGAAAGAACAATGTGGTTGCAGATGCCTTGTCCAGGAAACCTGCCATTTGCTCACTAAACCAAATTTCAGCTGATTGGAAGGCACATTTGTTGGTAGAATATTCCAAAAACACATTTGCTTGTGAACTAATAGATTGCATCACCCAGGATGATCGGTACAAAGTGGTGGATGACATCATTTACTGTAAGAGTCGAATATTTTTGGTGCCAAAATCCAAATTGAAGCAGAAAATCTTGAAGTAGGTACACGATTCACCCTTGGTAGGACACCCAAGCTTCCTCAAAACTTACAGAAGTCTCAGGGAGAGGTTTTCATGGAAAGGACTTAAAGGAGACATATTGCAGTATGTAAGAGAGTGTGCGGTCTTCCAACAGAACAAATCCGAACATACTCCACCTGCCGAGTTACTCCAACCTCTGCCAATTCTAGAAAATAAGTGGGAAAGTATCTTGATGGATTTCATAACAGGATTTCCCAAGGTGAATGGAAAGGATTGTATTTTCGTAGTGGTTGACAGATTGACAAAGTACGCACATTTCTTCGCCATCCCCTCAAATTTTCAAACTGCACAAGTTGTCGATCTGTTTTTCAGAGAAGTCTTTCATCTGCACGAGTTACCCCGAAACATTGTCAGTGATCGGGATGGGTGATTCATCAGTATCTTTTGGATAGAACTGTTTCGATTGTCAGGGACAGAATTGTCACCAAGTACTAGTTACCACCCTTAGATAGATAAACGGAGATTGTGAACAAGTGGCTCGAAGGTTACCTTCCAAACTATGTTTTGGCACAACAACAGGCATAGGTCAAGTGGATGCACCTAGGAGAATATTGTTACAATACAACGTATCACATGTCCATCGAGATGGCACCACTCAAAGCTCTATATGAGTACGAACCCCTTTCCTTCATTTATACAAATCTGGGTGACAGTTGTGCATCAAGGGCGAGGGACTGGCTTCAGGAGGGACAAGACATCCTCAAATGCCTAAAGGAAAACTTACAATAGGCACAAAATCAACAGAAGATGTACGCTGACAAACACAGAATGGTGGAGTTTCGAAGGAGATCTGGTTTATCTCAGGCTCTAGCCATATCGACAATCCTCATTAAAGGAAAAGGGAAAAGAAAAATTGAAGTCACGATTTTATGGCCCCTATCATGTAGTTCGTTGCATTGATGAAGTCGCCTACGAGATGGAACTTCCAGAGGGAAGCCGTATTCATAACGTCTTTCATGTTTCATTCTTGAAGAAGGTCGTAGGGCAGAATGTCACAGTAGCCACAAACCTTCCACCGCTCAATGAAGAAGGAAAGCTCATCTTGGAACCAACCGAGATCATCGAAGTATGTGAGAAGGCTTTGCGGAACTGCACAATGAAAGAATATTTGGTGTTGGAAACACTTGCCGTTGGACAACGCAACTTGGGAGGGCAAGCACATTCTTCAGCACCCGACATTGCATTTGCTTGAGGACAAGCAAAATTTGGGACTAGAGGACTGTAATGTTCCCATTATAAAATAAATCATTAATCAAACTATTGTTAATGGGCTGATTGATTTAATATATCTCAGACCCATTTTTGTTTTGTTTCAGTAGTTTGGCTATCTTTGTACACCCTCGAAAAATCTTCCCTAACGGGTATTTAAGCACAACTTGTAGGTAGTTTTTAGGTATGCTATTTGGATTATTTTCTCTGTACTGCAAATTCCTGTTGGTGATTCTCTGTTGTTCGCCATTTCGGAAGTGAAAAATCTTCCCTACTTGGTTATTTCCGGTTTTGGTGGGATTCAACCCTCATCCTATTTTGTTGCCTGTACTGCTTCGCTCGAATCTGGCAAATCGGAGCACCATCTTTTGGCAAATATCAATTGAAGGATTATCTATATTCAAGTCTCTATTATTGTTTGGAGTTCATCTAAACTTGTTGTGATTATGTATGAGCGAGATTGCCTTCTTAGTTGTGGTTGTATCACTCCCAACTCAAGTACTTACTAACGATTTTCCTCTTCCAACATACTGTACTACACATCCTTGTACCGTACGGCCTATTGATTCCACTGTACGGCCTAAAACATACTTTTTCGTACGACCACGAGGCCTAGTGCACCATCATCCTCTTTGTGTCTCCACCGTATGGAAGACACCCTGACACACCCACCGTATGGCTCTTGGTGTACTGCTCGCTTCACCGTACGACCTTCCATCATTAACACCATACAGCCTTACATACTTAACATCGTATGGCCTTTTCTGTGCCTTGCTCTGTCGTCAGGAAATGGTGTATCGGGATGTTCCCGACGGGGTGTCAGGAGGTTCTCGACAGGGTATCGAGAGGTTCTCGACGATGTATCAAGAGGTTCCCGACAAAGTATCGCGAGGTTTCCGTCAGAGTATTGGGATGTATGTTGTCAGGCCGACATGTATCGAGATGTATCTAGAAGGTTCTATTATTGTAGTCAACATGTTGTATGTGGCCGACGGATACCTTCTGAAAGGTTCCTCGGATAGTATTTATATCCCCCTTCGGGATCATTGCAAGCATGAGCATCAGAAGCATAATGTAATATCTTGGTGTATGCGAATATAATAAGGAGTTTTGCTATTCTGTGTTGTTATCTTTATGCATTGTTTTCTTCACCCAGAACGGTAAACATTTGGCGCCGTTGCCGGGGAACGAACCTGGGTCACCCGCGTGACAGGTAGGAATACTCACCACTATACGGAATTCTATAAGAACTGTACGGCATTCTATCAGCAACACACACCAAGCACCGTACGTTGAGTGGGCGTCAAGAATACCAACAAACAGGAATATATGTACAGCAACCAACACAATTCTGGAGGCACTCATGTGAGCACCATACGACATCATTTTGGCCTGAGCACTTTCATCACCGTATGGCATTCCCAATTGAAACACAGTACAGCATGGCCATCTTACTCTCGCCTAGATATCACCGTATGGATTGAAGGAGTGTATTGCCTACGGATTGGAAGATGTATCACCGTACGACTTGTAGATTGGAGGCATAGCATTAGCCGTACGACCCCTTTATATTAAGCGAATGCATTCTACAGTACGATACCACAAGCATAACACTGGCTGGAAGATAGATCTACAGCACTAGTATACATATCGATTTCTACTGGCAGAAGAATTCATGAAGGGCTATGTGAGTGATGGATGATAGGAGGTTTTCTTTATAAAAAAAAAAAACAAATTGAGGCAGTTCGGAATGAGTAACGGATGATGCCAAAGGAAAGGGGAAGCATTAGTAGTTGCTAGAAAGAGTGTAGAATCAAAAGTAAATCACAGAAATAGTGTGTTTCGGAGTGCTAATTTGGTTTTGGCGGCGAGGGGCACTGCCCCTTGACCCTATTGGGGGCGTTATCCCCTAGACCCCTAGTCGTCATGGATTATCAGTCGTGGGAAGTATGACCAGTCAATGAGATTAGGAGCTGTTGCAGGCATAGTGTGTCAGAGGTGGAGAGATAACAGAGCGAAGCAAATCCTTGGCAGAGTTGGTGCTTATAGAGCAAAGAAAGGTAGAGGCTGGGCAGAAAGCTCGGGAGATGGCAAAGAAGGCTCGAGAGGAGATGGCCGACCAACTTACCACCCAGCAACTTGCATGGGAAGTAGAGCGGACAGCCCTGTTAGCATAGCTCGAGGAGAATGCTCAAGGGAAGCAGCAGGCAGAACAGCAATTAGCCGTGGTGGAGCACCAACTAGCAGCAGCTAAGCAACAGTTGGTAGCAACACTTTACGCGAAGGACTCAGCGCAGCAAGCTCATGATCAGAAGGAAGCTGAGTGCCAGGAGGTTGCATTGATGTTGAAGGAAATGGTGGAGGAGAACTCTCAGATTAGAGCTGATTTGCAAGTCCAGACAAATCAAGTGTATTAGCTTCGACACAGCCGGTCATCACAGTCGGAGACTCAACCTTTGGGCTCATGATGTATCAGTCCATGTTCTTTTGTTTTATGAATAATGTAGTTAGTTATGGGTTTTTTGTTGTCTAGTCGTCGGGAGATGACTTTTCTTTTTGGGGGGGGATGATGTTGTTAGGAAATGGTGTATCGAGATGTTCCTGACGGGGTATCGGGAGGTTTCCGTCAAAGTATCAAGATGTATGCTGTCAGGCCGACATGTATCGGGATGTATCCAGAAGGTTCTATTATTGTAGTCGACATGTTGTGTGTGGCCGACGGATACCTTCGGGAAGGTTCCTCGAATAGTATTTATATCCCCCTTCGGGATCATTGTAAGCATCAGCATCAGAAGCATAATGTAATATCTTGGCGTATGCAAATATAATAAGGAGTTCTGCCATTCTTATCTGCTATTCTGTGTTGTTATCTGTATGCATTGTTTTCTTCACCCAGTACGGTAAACATGCTTTAGCACCGTACGGACTTCTAGGACGACAATCTGTACTTCCCCCTCCCTTCTCCACCGTATGGACCCCTTCTTTGCCTTGTATGGCTGGTCTTTCCGCACCCTACGAGTTTTCCTGAGCTCATCTCCGCCAATTATCCAGTCCTCCGTACTTGGGAACATTACATCTTCCTAGCAATCCACCAATTGTTCTTTCTTGATCTTTGCACCTAAAATATAAATCCCTTTGAATTGTCACAAGATTTTTTATGAGGCAAAGCATTGTCAACATTTGCAACAGCAGCTTGATGTTTTGGTCCTCACAAACAATCTCTGGCAAAGTGACCATACTTGTGTAGAACACAAAATCACCACTAAGAGGGGGGTGAATTAGTAGTGATTAACTTTAGACTGACTTTTAAATTTCAAACCAACTGCAACTGATTACTTCAATTTATTTGTTTGCATTTAAGTATCAAATCAAAACATATGAAGTCATCAAAAGAATCAAGAAGTAAGACGCAAGAAGCGATGCTCAAGAATATGACGTGGAAACCCAATGCGGGAGAAAACCACAGTGATAATGACTGCTAGGATCTACTCTCCTAATTCAGTCTCACAAATCTTCAATTCAATTACAATTTTAAGGGCTTCAACCCTAAGGAGCAGCAACCCCTACTCAGAGAAACAACTCTTACACATTTTTCAGGGCTTCAACCCAAACAAATTCTCAATTATTGCATACAAAGAGATTATATGATCGAAAATAATTATTGTTTGTGTTCAACAACAGAATGATCAACAACTTTCAACTGAAAACAAATCTTTATCTGAAAGACTAAACTGATTGAAATTTTATACTAACATACAATTAATGACCCTGTGAAGATCTGCGAAGTCATATACTGAAATAAAACTGATTGTCCTGAAGAAGCAGAATTAGATACAGTGAAGATAACAATCACACATAATATCTCTGAAAAACAACCACAATCTGAAATTGCTTTTAATACATCCGAAGTTTCAAAACTGATAACACCACTGACTATCATCCAACTGTTGATTCTCACTCATATCAAATTGACTGAAGCAAGTAATCCAAAAGTTTAATTATAGCTATATCAAGGAGATCAAACATCTGAACATGGCTTTAGAAATGTACTACCCATTTGTTGTGATTCAAAACCTTCCAAATCGAATCTGATCTTCTGTTGCAGTCCTTTCAATATCTTTAGTTTTTAATGCATCTTCACAGCACACCTCTTTCACTATAAAATCTGCATTCCTTCTCAGCCTTTACAGCACCTTCAATTCAGGCATATCTCTGTTTTCATTCACTGTCTTTCTTATCAGAGATATGTTTATACATGGAATATTATTCAATCAACACTCACAAACTTTTCAATGAATTACCAGTTCATACATTCACCCTTTGTATCAATGATTGCGCATTTATAAAGAATATAGTAAGCCAGAAAAACAGATGAGGAGTTATTTGTGTCGATAAACTTATTTTTCCAACTGTTCCTAGCAACAGCTACAGAGGATCAGTTATTAGATATGAAAAAATATTATCGGACATTTTAGGTTATCAGCTAACACATAAACGAATAGCTTCAGGATGAAATGTCATGCACTGTTTCAGTCTGGCCCAATAGGAAACGAAACACACAAAATCTAACATATTACTTCATCAGTCTTCAGTCGGCGTATTAACCCTTTAATGAGCATTTGATAACTGTAGAGACCATTCAATGGCTCCAAACATTTTGTTCGAGTACAAGCATTCATTACTCAAAATGGCATTCGGTCTGTGTGAATATTTGTCTTAATAGTCTCTGGTATTGTGACGAGTCAGAGAGATATGCTCACGCATTTGATTTTATTCATAATACCTTCGCCCATCTTTCATTACCTCTGAGAGACATTTGCCTCTGCGGAAATTGCAACTGTTATGCAATCATTTTGATATGAAGGGTGAATGTATGAACTGGTAATTCATTGAAAAGAGTGTGAGTGTTGATTGAATAATATTCCATGTATAAACATATCTCTGATAATAAAGACAGTGAATGAAAACAGAGATATGCCTGAATTGATATTGTTGCAAAGGCTGAGAAGGAATGCAGATTTTATAGTGAAAGAGGTGTATGTAGTCTTTGTTTGTATTATGCATTCAACATATTCAATCCAGTGATTTTGTCTTTTATCAGGCTGGCACATAAGCAACCAGCATCCAATATCTAAGTATGACACATACATACTCAAAATTGAGACAAACAAATTTATTCAAGTGTCAGTATGAGAATCAAAATAATTGATTGCATCATGATCTGAAGATTTCCACATGATCTGCCAAGCAACCTTCATGCTGTCACAAAGTATCATTCATAAACTAAACATCTTGTTTTGTAACCTCATATTGCAATTTAACCTTTTCTGATTTATTGTTTCTTGACATCAATGACATAAATAGTAACAAATTGTCAAATGTAAAACATTGAATTCTAGAGAAATCCTCTTTCTTTGGTACAGGAACTGAATCTGAATTCCTATCTCTACTCTTGAATTTTTCCTCTCATTTTTCCAGAGATCACTGCAAATGTAGTTGCATTGCCATTTTGGTATATGTTTTTCAAATGCAGCTATCAATATTTATATCGAGAATGAGTTATGAATAGACATGTCTCTTCAGGGACATGTCTATTCATAATATTAAACATTACAATTATATATAATCTCTTTCTTTAATATATAAATAAGAATAAAATATATATATACATATCTTCACTAGAGTTTATCAGACCGAAGCTACAAAACATTAACACTCCATCCTAGCTAGGGAGGATAAACAAGATACATACACAATATGAATAACATATTACCTTAACATAAAAGTGGTTTTTGGAATGTCAACTCAATTGACTTCCTGGTTTATTGAATGCCAACTCAGTTGACATTTGAAAGTCAACTCATTTGACATTCTAGTTTCTGGAATATCAACTCATATGATATTTGAATGTCAACTCATTTGACTTTTGAATGTCAACTCATTTAACATTTTGTTTTCTTCAATGTCAACTCATTGACATTTGTATGTAAACTCATTTGGCATTCACCATGTGCCTTTGAGTAATGGTCTCTTGAATGTTAAGTTGCAAGATATTGACCAATACTATGAGGAATGGCCACCTAAATGTCAACTCATTTGACATTCACCAAGTACTTTGTGTAATGGCCTCCTGAACATCAATTTGCATACCATTCACCATGTACTCAAAATGTTTATTGTTGGAAACAATTCTTCAATTGTATATTGTCATTGATGTTTACACAAATGTCAGTATTAACCGGGCAATTTAGAACCTGCGGTATTAACCTTGTATATCTTAGTATTAACTGAGCAGTTGGTTAATGAAAGGATTCCTTCTTGCAGTATTGACAGAGTGGTCAGGCATCGAAGGAGATTAGTATTGACCAAGTGGTTGGGCATCAAAGGAGATCAATATTGACCAAGTGGTTGGGAATTGAAGGAGTCACAGTGTCAACCGAGTGTTCAGTTCTAGTGTTGACCAAGTGACAGCATAATGTAATTGTCATGTTTTATTAATTGAGGCTGACCATTTGGATGTTTATTGATATTTTGAAAAGGTATTCAAGCCGACTTTTCCTAGCTTATGATATATAAGGTCAAGTTGTGAGGATAAAAAAAAGAACAAGTGTGGAACATGAAAAAGATGGATATGTGAGCGAAGGCAAAACGCAGAGAAGGAAAGTGTGGAAGATAAACTACAAAGAACATCCGATCAGTAAGGATCCAGAGGTGAAGCTAGAACAGAGATCTCAATCTGCAAAGGAAGTTGCTTCATAAATCAGGTCAAATTGTTGTTTCTTTCTAATTATTGTAGCTGTAAAGAAATCTCTTAACAAAGTTGACATAATAGCCATTTTGTAAATCTTCTAATAAGGTGACATTTCAAAATTGAAGTGTTTAAAGACCTCTAACCAGGCCACTTCTAACAGGGTGATTCAAATCCTCTCGCGGGATCATCCTTAACAGTATGTTTTGTAACCTTTAACAAGGTTGGCTCCTAACAGGGCTCACTTCAAAAGAGTGAAAATTATTGTGACTAGTTGCAAAGTGGTTTTTCCCAAACTAGGTTTCCACGTTAAATCTTGGTGTCATTTGTGTTCATGTTATTTTCTTATGCTTTATGTTTCTGCAACTAAGTTACTAAAGGATAAAACAATTTAATAATCTTAAGATTGTTTTGTTAACCGAGCATCAGTAATATTCTAGTGTTAAACGAGCTATACAGTATTGCATGATAAGTGGAAGTTTGTATTGACATCTAAGGGACAAAGTTTTTTTTTGTGGTAATTGATTCACCCCTCCCCTCTTAGTCACTCTCTTACATTTCCAACAATTGGTATCAGAGCAGTTGGTGCTTGCAAGAAAAGGTTTTAAGGACCTAAGCTAAAGATCAGGATGTCTTACAAAAGGGAGATCCCTAAGCTAAACTAAGAAAAAAATTCAGCATGGTAGGAATTGATGAAGCTACATACATCAAGCATCGGTGATGTTGGTGTGTTCTACTTGGAGAATAAATATGTGCCACCACCCAAGCCTATGACTGTGGAGCAAATAAAAGAAGTAAAGGATCACAATATTATGATGATTGATATTGCATCTTCTTTGAACAATTCTGAATTTGATAAAGTCAAAGATTGTCCTACCGCATTTGACATGTGGGAAAAGCTGAAGAAAGTCTTTGGAGGTGACAAAAACGTGCAAAGAGCTAAGGCAGAAAGTTTAAGAGGTAAGTTTGATCGATTAAAAGTGAAAGAAGGTGAAAACATTATCCAATACAGTGAAAGGGTCAAAGAAAGTGTAAGTGCAATCAAAGCTGCTGGAGGTAAAATTGATGATGAAATAGTAATCAGCAAGGTACTAAGTACTCTTCTTCCTATTTATGCAATTAGAGTTTCAGCTATTCAAGAGATGAGATGCAATCCAACACATGATTTAACCCTAGATACTCTTTTGGGGAGATTGACTGCTTTTGAGTTGGATAATTTTGATAACTATGCTCCTTCTAACAATCTTGAATCTGCATTGAAAGCAAAAGTAACCCTTGGTAGAAAAGGAGGAAACTCAAAAGGCAAACAAGTTGACAATGAAGAAGAAGATGATTCAGATGAAGATATTGAAGTCATTGAAGCACTTCTAGCAAAAAGAGCATCAAGAGGAAAAGGAAAATTCAGAGGAAAGATTCCATTAATTTGTTTTCATGTGAAGAAGTTGGCCACATTGCTACAAGGTGTCCAAACAAGGAAGACAAAGATGAAAGAAGTTCAACAAGTTCAAAGGCAAGAAAGACTTTAAAAGCTACAAGGACTACAACGGTAAAGGTAAGAAATCATGTTACATTGCAAAGATTATGATAGTGATAATGATGAAGATGTAGTAGTTTATATTTTTGTTAAAGATGAATTAAAGATGGCACTTATCTCCTATGTTAACAAAAATTGTACATGGATCATAGAGAGTGGTTGTTCTCATCACATGACTGGTGATAAAAGTAAATTTGAACATTTGGAACACTATAATGGTGGAAGTGTTAGATTTGGAAACAATGAACCATGTTATGTAAAGGGAAAAGGAATCATAGCATTAACTGGTGAAATCAAATGTGAGAATGCCTATTGGGTTGAAAGATTAAGACATAATCTACTCAGTGTAGCACAATTGAACAATATAGGATACAAAGTTGAATTCATGAATGACGAAGTTAATGAAAGATCCCTGATGGATCTCTGCTGCAAATCTGTTGTAGATTTATTTATTTTTTTGTTTTTTTTTCCTGTTTATTAATGTTTTCTTGTAGAACTAGACAGAAATGCAGAAGAGTTTGTTTGTTTTTGTGTTTTTGATGATTATTCCACATAGAAATGAGAAGTAACAAATGGCAAGAAAAGAGTCTAAAAATAAATAACAATATGAAGTAAAGTCATAGTTGATACAAATCGTACCAGGTAGATCTCTGAATTAAAGAGTCAAATAAAAGATCCAGTACATTTCCTCTAACAATGACGCCACAACTTGGCTGATGAAAACGGGCTGATAAGATGCAAGATTCTGCTGCTGAGTAACCGATTTTTCTATGTATCCAAGTGCTGCAAATGACAGAGTACAGCTGCAAGTACGGCTGCAAGAAATGGCAGTGTACGGCTGCTAGAATTCACCTTCCATACACCAAAGAACATGCCCAACAAAACAAACTGTAGGCCCAAGCTGAAGTCGCGTCTACCTTCCTCCTGAATACTGTTGAAACTACTGACAAACCAATACCCAATGCTGCTGAGGGTTACGTCCCAGCCAGCAATTACCCTGGGGTTTGCGTCCCAGAAGCAAATCGCTCAAGCAGAGCAAATCTAAAAAGAAGTGTTTGAAAAATATGCATAATCATGAGAAATGGCGCCCATCTCCTTATAACCCCTTGCAAAGCAATTCAAACCCTAAAGTGACCCCTAATTGGCGTTGGCTATAAAAATGAATTAAATCTTATTTTAAAGTGACCATGTCACTAGAAAATGACCTTTTCCACCATAGTAATAAATCCGCTCACCGAATTGCCCTGAGACCAAAGAGGAAGATTTAGAGAATTTCAAGACCTTTCCAACAAGCTATCATAACATGGGATACGCATCCAGATGAGGCCAAAATTCCCTTATTGCTCCAAAATGGCTATTAACTTAGCCTTATTTAAATATTAAATGCTAACTTAGGAAATATTAAAAATATAACCCAAATAGCCACAAACTGCCTAACTGACATCACAAACCATAAAATCATCCTGTCACCTGTTTGTGACTGAAGTCGGAAATCAAAGATCCACTGGCAGTCTCATCCCTAAAATCTAGGGATGCTCCTAAAATTTAGGAAACAAGCCCTATCCCTTTGAAACTGAACCCAAAGGGTCATCTCATGGAAACCCAGCCCTCGGCATGATCATACCTCCTACAAAGTAGGAATGAACCCCATAAATGTAGGAACTGCCTCCTAAAAACAAGGAACGTCACCCAACTGATCAATACCCACCAAAAAACCAAGTCCCCAACACTGAATAACCATACTGAGTCTCTATCCAACCTTGTCAGCCTACAAGACCCCATAATAGGCTGACTCACATGTCACTGTTAGACTGAGCTAGAGTGGGGACATGACAGTTAAACTATTGGATGGAAAAGAAAAACTAGTTGGGACTAGCAATCAAACAAAAGGAAATTTGTTTTACCTAGATCTCAATTAAAGTTCTTGTTTATTAGCTCAGATAGAGGAAAGTTGGCTATGGCATAAAAGAATGTGTCATGTTAATTTTGATAACCTGATCACCATAAGCAAGAACAGTAGAGTAAGAGGCATACCTTATCTAAAGAAAGCTGAGATGGACATGTGCAAACAATGTCAAATTGGTAAAATGAGCAAAAGAAGTTTCAACAAAAGGTCCTACAACTCTGAAGAAGTTTTGGAACTAGTTCACATAGATCTTTGTGGGCCAATAGGTGTGGAAAGTCATTGTGGAGATATATATTTCATTATGTTCGTTGATGATTATTTTAGGATAATGAGTGTAATGTTTTTGAAGGATAAGTCTGATGCTTTTCAAAAGTTCAAATGGTATTTGGTTGGAGTTGAGAAAGAAACAAGGAAAAATCTAAAATGCCTGAGATCAGATAGAGGAGGAGAATTCATCTCAAATGAATTCAATGAATTATGCAATGAAAGAGGAATGAAAAGACAGGTATCAACACCTAGAACTCCAGAGAAAAATGGCATAGCAGAAAGAAGAAACATATTCATAATGGAATGTGCAAGGACAATATTGTCAGAGAAGAATTTTGCACCAAATACTGGAGAGAAGCAATCATCATAGTAGTTCATACACTCAACCAAGTTCAATTGAAGAAAGGTACAAACCAAACACCTTATGAATTATGGTATGGTTACAAACCTAATGTTTGTTATCTTAGAGTATTTGGAAGCAAATGTTATATCCTGAAAGATGTAAAGAAAGGAAAGCTTGATGCAAAAGGTGATGAAGGAATATTCCTAGGGTACTCCAATAAAAGCAAGGCATACAAATGTTTGAATCTTAGTACTCACAAAGCCATAGAAAGTGCCCATGTAAAGATTGATGAGTTTGCAAAAAGAAGTGAAGAACAGGGCAGCAAAGAATCTAAAAACTACAGAAAGTTTGTCTATTATGAAGAGGAACCTAAAATTTTACCTCAGAAAGTCTAATGTTCCAAGCTGGCGATGGAGTGATTAGCAGATTTTTTAACAAAATGCCTGTAATTATGTTCTTGAATGAGGTCTGTATGGTGAGGGTAGCTGTCTGGAGTGAGCCGTACAGTGAACAGGATGGGATGCAATGGCATACGAATGATTCTAGAGGATAGTATGGTGAAATGCTACCATGGTACAGGGACAATGGGAGACCGTACAGTGAAGGTCATACGGAGGCCAGTGAGGATGTTGTTTTATCGTATGGTGAGGGTGGAAGTAAGGGTGGAAGTATACTTTGGCCGTACGGTGAACAAGTTGGCCGTACTGTGAATATGTTGGTTGTACGATGACCAAGGCTAGCCGTACGAGGTGGAAGTTAGAGTACCGTGCAAGGTGTAATGCAAGTCATACGTCTATATCAAGCAACCATACAGAGTCCTATGCTTGGTTGTATGGTGATGGAAGTTGAAGGAGATGAAGGCCAAGTAGTTGTATGGTGGGGAAATGAAAGGGGCTGGGCATGGGTCGGACAGTGGACAATGTGGACACATAGCAAATGAACTTCGTAATGGAAGAAGGGGATGGTGTACTGGTAGGGAGGAAGTGCTCAGACCATATAACGCAGAAACCCAATTCATAAGATAGAATCAACAATAGAGATTAGAACACATATCCTTCAATAATATTCGCCAAAAGATGGTGCTTCGACTTGCCAAATTCGAGCGAAGTAATACATACAACAACGGAATAGGGTGAGGGTTGAATCCCACTGAAACCGCACGAGCCAAATAGGAAAGGTCTTTCACTTCCGAATTGGCGAACAACAGGGAACCCTAAATAGGAGTTTGCAGTACAAAGAAATAATCCAGAATGCATACTAACTACAACCTACAAGCCGTGCTTAAATACCTGTAGCAAAACTTTCTGAGGGTGTACAGAGATAGCCAACGGCGACACAAACTACAGAAACAAAAATAAAAATGGGTCCAAGATAAATTAAATCAATCGGCCTGTTACACAAGTTTAATTTATTATTTATTTTATAATGGGAACATTACAGAAAGTTGAAGCCAATCAGCAACTAAGTGCACCTAGCGATTCACTAGCAATTCAGCCTGAGTCACAGACAAAGGCACTTAAGTCATAGTTAGTTCAACCCGAGTTGCAGCCCCATGCAATGCAACCTGAGTCACAAGCAGTACAACCCGAGTTACAACTAGATCAGCCAGAGGAGCCCGAGCAAAAGGATGAAGATCTTGGAGAACCGAGTGAACCAAGTTCAGAATTAGGTAAGAAAGATCCAAGGCTTGCAAAATTTGTCAAAAGGCATCATACACTTGATCAAATAAATGGAGAGACAGAAGGTATACTGACAAGGAACAAATTAAAAGGTACATGTTTACTTACCAAATCTGAGCCTAAATCTATAAAAGATGCTTTAGAAAATGAAAATTGGATAGAGGCAATGAATGAAGAGATTGAGCAAATAGAAAAGAATAATACTTGGTCTCTTTTTTCCTAGACCCAAAGATAAAAATTTGATTGGTTCAAAATGGATATTCAAAAATAAGTTGATTGAGAAAGGAGGAGTGACAAGAAACCAGGCAAGACTTGTATGCAAAGGCTATGCTCAAGAAAAAGGTATTGATTATGGGAAAACATTTGTCCCTATTGCAAGACTTGAAGGAGTCAGAACACTTCTAGCTTATGCAGCATAAAAAGGATTCAAAGTATATCAAATGGATGTCAAATCAACTTTCTTGAATGGAGTCCTAGAAGAAGAAGTCTGCATTGAACAGCCTGAAGGTTTCAATGATCCAAGCCAAAGAAACATGGTATGTAAACTTCATAAAGCCTTATATGGATTAAAGCAAGCTCCTAGAGCATGGTATGGAAGACTACATGGATATATAGTAAAAATTGGTTTTGAAAAGACAAGATAATAGCAATTTGTATATCAAGGAAGGACCATAGGACAAGATATTGCTTGCAAAAATACTTGTAGATGATATCATATTTGGAGGACATGATATTTTATGCAAGTCCTTTGCTGAAGAAATGAGGAAAGAATTTGAAATGTCTATATTTGGATAAATCAAATTTTTTGTGGGTCTACAAGTTCATCAAATAAAGGATGGGATATTCTTCACTCAATCAAAATACATCAGAGAAACATTGGAAGTATTTGGAATGGAAGATTCCAAACCAATTGGAACACCTATGTAACTGGACATAAGCTCTTAAAGAATGATGATTCAAAAGAGGTTAATCAAACTAATAGATCAATGATTGAGAAACTTTAGTATGTGGTTCACACCAGATCTGATATTGCATTGGCAGTTGGCATAGTTGCAAGATTTTCTACTAATCCTAAAGAAAATCACATTATGGCAATCAAAAAAATTTTGAGATATCTAAAAGGAATTGAAGATTATGGGTTATGGTACAAGAAATGAGGAAATCTTGAGTTAAGAGACTTTACTGATGCAGATTGGGCAAGAAGCATTGATGACAGAAAAAGTACTAGTGGCGGAGCATTCTTTCTTGGAAAGAGGCTAGCGTCTTGGAAAAGTAAGAAACAGAATTGTATTTCTCAATCCACAACATAAGCAGAGTATGTTGTTGCAGCAGTTAACTATTCTAACATAATGTTGATCAAGCAATTGATGTCAAGAATGAAGGGAGAAATCAAGGAACCAATGGTTATCTATTGTGATAACACAAGTGCAATGAATATATCCAAAAATCCAGTGATGCACTCAAAGACAAAACACATTCCAATCAAATATCATTTCCTAAGGGAATTGGTTCAAGACAAAGAGGTGAGATTGGAATATGTGAACACCAAGGAGCAGTTAGCAGATATATTTACTAAAGTTTTACCTAGGGATGCATTTATGTATCTAAGAGGTAAACTAGAAGTTATTCCCCTATCTGATGCTCATTAATGCAAAAGATAGTGAGGCATCAACTAAGCTCCATTGAAGATCAATCAAGTTGATGCAAAGCATATTGCATATGAATTAGTACAAATGTGCATTGTAACTTCAAAATTTATATTCTTTGGAAATTGATGTCAAAGAGGGAGATTTTAGTGTCAACGTAGAAGATTGAGAAAAGATTAGTATTAATGAGAAAGAGGGAGAGTCTTGTTATTCAGATGACTGGATGTACAGCTAAGAGGGAGAACACGACAGAAGAGAAGTGACAGAAAAGCAGCAGAGACAAATCCAAGCAGAATCTCAGAGGGAGTTGCTATGGATGAGAATCAGAATGAAACTAAGGATATCATCTAATTGCTCATATTTTTATCAGCTTATGTTGACATGTTGTGTTGTCATCAATGCCAAAGAGAGAGTTTATTGGAAACAATTCTTCAATTGTATATTGTCATTAATGTTTACACAAATGTCAGTATTAACCGAGCAATGTAGAGTCTGTAGTATTAACCTTGTCTATCTCATTATTAACCGAGCAGTTGGGTGATGAAGGTTTTCCAGTATTAACTAAGCAGTTGGGTAATGAAGGTTTTCCGGTATTAACTAAGCAGTTGGTTAATGAAAGGATTCCTACTTGCAGTATTGACCGAGTGGTCAGGCATCGAAGGAGATCAATATTAATAGAGTGGTCGAGCATGGAAGGAGATCAGTATTGACCGAGTGGTTGGGAATTGAAGGAGTCACAATGTCAACCGAGTGTTCAATTCTTGTGTTGACCGAGTGACCGCAGAATGTAATTGTCAAATGTTTTATGAATTGAGGTCAACTATTTGGATGTTTGTTGATATTTTGAAAAGGTATTCCAACCGACTTTTCCTAGCTTATGATATATAAGTAAGGTCAAGTTGTAAGGACAAAAAAAAGAACACGTGTGGAACATTTAAAAGATGGATATGTGAGCGAAGGAAAAAGGCAAAGAAGTAAAGTGTGGAAGATAATTTGCAAAGAACATCTTATCAAGAAGCATCCAGAGGTGAAGCCAGAATAAAGATCTAAATCTACAAAGTAAATTGCTTCATAAATCAGGTCAAATTGTTGTTGCTTTCTAACCATTGTAGCAGTAAAGAAATCTCTTAACAAAGTTGACTTAACAATCATTTTGTAAATCCTCTAACAAGGTGACATTTCAAGATTGAAGTGTTTAAAGACTTCTAACCAGGTCAATCCTACCAGGGTGATTCAAATCCTCTAGCAGGGTCATACTTAACAATACATTTTGTAACCTTTAACAAAGTTGGCTCCTAACAGGGCTCACTTCAAAAGAGTGAAAATTATTGTGAATAGTTGCAAAGTGGTTTTTCCCAAATTGGGTTTCCCCGTTAAATCTTGGTGTCATCTGTGTTCATGTTATTTATTTATGCTTGATGTTTTTGCAACTAAGTTACTAAAGGATAAAACAATTTAATAATCATACAATTGCTTAGTTAACCGAGCATCAGTAATATTCTAGTGTTAATCGAGCTATTCAATATTGCATGATAAGTGGAAGTTTGTATTGACATCAAACACACAAGGTTTTGTTTTTGTGATAACTAATTCACCCCTCCCCTCTCAGTTACTCTCTTACATTTCCAACATTGATAAAGTATGTGCACTCGCATTCTCATAATATGTACCATATAAACATCCACCATGCAAAGTATAATCTAGCATGAACTGCATAGACATCATAAGACATCCATTATAATAGATTAAGTTATTGAAATATCGTCACCTTTTAATAGCTTTTGTAAATAAAAGTGATAATCATTTGGAAGTCATCACTTCCTGATGCACGAGCTTCCTAGGCTTGCTGGCAATCCTACAAGATGGTGTGGTTTGACCTTGAAGTTGGAGGACTCGGTCAAAGAAGGAGGTGCTCGGTCATTGAAGGCACTCGGCATGCACTCGGAGCTCTGTGATGCTGGTTGCAGTGCTAACAGAGTAGCTCGGCCAGTGAAGGGACTCAGTCTGTGACGGAGGAACTCGGCGTATATTGTGGCTTGGTTTACATTGGGACTCGGCAATAGTGCTACCCGAGTTGGCTCAGTCTATGATGGAGCTCAATTATGCTTTGTTGAATGCTAATGCTCGATGGTGGTTTCTGGCACTCGGTTTGGTCTTGGTCTCTGTTGTGCTCGAGTTGTCTGTGAGCCAACTTTTGACATTTAATTTGTGTATTGGTATTTAATTTGGGTTGCAACTGAATTGTGGCTTGCATGGGCATTTAATGTAAGGGTTTATTTTAATTTGTAATGGGCTAGGTTGACCTATGGCTTAGTTGGGTATAAGTAGGGGTGTTTTGTGGAGCCTTAAGCCATTTTTTTTGGCATAGTCATCCAGCTTGGAGAAGAGGATGAAGTGTAGAAGCAAACATTGAAGGGCTAGTAGCTAAGGCTTGGGAAACCAGGAGATTGCTTAGTGGGCTTGCGAGCACATGTTGAGATTTCCTTGAGGTTTTCTACCAGAGTGTCAATTTGGACTAGCTGGGATTAGGATTGAGTTGGATCTTGAGGGATCTTGCAAAACTATTGTTGTAATTGCTTTTTGTATTTGGCCCTGACCCGGAAGGCCTTACAACCGAGCACATTGCATGTAAATAGTTATTTTATGAATAAAGTATTGAGAATTGGTATCAGATCTTGCATTGTTCTTGTGTTTCCACTGTGTGGTTATTTGTAGAGATCCGGATTGCCTCCAATAGGGGTACCCATGGATTCTCTCTGCGTTATTTGGTATCAAAGCACAGTTGTTCCTAAGTGTGTAGACAGATCACCGAAGTTGAGGCAGTTTGCAACAAGACTTGGGTGAAGGCTGGAAGAGAAGATTGATCTTATAGAGCGGACTAATCTTCTGGACTTGTGGATTTATTGCTTTGGGTATGCAAAGGATCTGGGAAGATGCCTCGAAGAAGATTGGACCCTAGGGAAATTGATGATCTTAGTGATGTTATGGAAGAAAGGATCTCAGAGAAGATTAACGCAGAATTCAGATCTAAGATGGCGTTGACGAAGAGTTACATGATTGCTGAAATTGTAAGTGTTATAGGTGGTGTACCTCAGCATGTGGGTACTGAAGATGATTATGAGGAAGTTGCTGAAGACTTTGAAGTTGCTGGATCAAGTGGTGAGGACAAAACTGATCATATGGAGAGTTCTATGGGAAATAGGGCTGGTCAGTTTGCTAGGCCTGGATCTCAGTTGAAGTTGAAACATAAGATGGAGATTTCTAATTTCTCAGGTACTTTGAATGCTGAAAACCTGATTGATTGGATTGGTGAATTGGAAGACTATTTTGAGCTTGAGGATATTGAGGATCCACTCAGAGTAAAGTTGGCACAAACTAAGTTGAAAGGACATGTTGCTCTTTGGTGGAAAGAACTGCAAAGAGACAGAGAGGAGGAAGGTGAAATAAAGATCACTAGATGGAGGTTGATGGTAACTAAGTTGAAGGCTAAGTTCATTCCTATTGATTATGAACATGAGTTATTCAAGAGGTTGCAGAATCTGAAACAAAAAGATATGACTATGAAAGATTATACCGAGGAGTTCTACAAGTTGACTATTTGGTTTGGGCATAGAGAATTGTCAAAGGAGAAGGTAGCTCGGTACATTAATAGTTTGAGATTCAATATCCAAGATGAGGTTGGTATGTTGAAGATTGATTTGGTTGAGGATGCTTATCAGTATGCCCTGAAGGCAGAAGATATGTTGAAGAGGAAAAGTCAAGGTAATTCTAGAGGGAAGGAGAAGCAAGATAGCTCAGAAAAAGCTAAACCGAGTAATGAAGATGAACCAAAACCTCTTGATCAGAAGAGAAGGACAGGAAGAGGTGAGTTTAAGGGTACTTGCTACAAATGTGGAGAAGTAGGACATAGATTTTATGAATGTTCTAAGGTTGGTGACAGAAGAGTTTCTGTTATGAATGAGGCAAAAAATCCTACCAGTGAACCTGAGCAAGGAGAGAAGTTACTAGTTCAGTGAGTACTAATTGGTCAGAGGACTAGTTTGTTCAAGACTTGTTGTAAGTCTGGTAGCAAAGTCTGCAAGGTGACTATGGATGGTGGTAGTACGAATAACCTTGTTGTTGAGGAGATGATTCAAAAACTTGGTTTGAAGAGAATGAGACATCCTTATCCTTGTAGGATTGGCTGGTTGCAAGGTGAACATGCTTTGGAAATAAGGGAGCAATGCCTTGTTGATTTTTAGATTGGGCAGTATAAGGATCCAAGTGTTGTGTGATATTGTGGACATGAACTGTCGTCATTTGTTGCTTGGTAAACCTTGGCAATATGATTTCAGAGCTGTGCCTGATTGTGTCAAGAATGTGTTTTCAATTGAAAAAGGTGGCAGCAAGCATTCCCTAATTCCTTTGCAAAATGAAGAGCTCGGTAGAAGGAACCTAAGAATTGGCAGCCGAGTTGAGTTGGTAGATTCTGAGAGGGTTAGAGATCAGTGTGGAAAGCGAACCTATGGAACTTCGAGGATGGATGTGACCAAGCAGAAAAACAAGGGAAAGAGTGTGCGAATTGAGGATTTGGAGGATATATATGTGAAGAACCAATTTGGGATTTATGTGCTGAATCCCAAAAGATGGTGTTCTAGCTACTAAGAACATCTTTTCGAACCTGGGGTGTCTGATGCAGGAGCATCCTAGGCTTGCTGGCAATCCTGCAAGATGGTGTGGTTTAACCTTGGAGTTGGAGGACTCAATCAAAGAAGGAGGAAGTGTTTGGTCATTGAATGCACTCGGCATGCACTAGGAGCTCGATGATGCTAGTTGCAGTGTTAACCGAGTAGCTCAGTCAGTGAAGCGACTCGGTCCGTGAAGGAGGAAATCGGCATATATTGTGGCTCGGTTTGCACTGGGACTTAGCAGTAGTGTTGCTTGAGTTGGCTCGGTCTATGATGGAGCTCGGCTATGCTTGGTGAAATGTTGATGCTCGTTGGTGGTTTCTAACACTTGGTTTGGTCTTGGTCTCTATAGTGCCCAAGTTGTCTGTGAGCCGACTTTAGGCATTTAATTTGTGTATAGGTATTTAATTTGTGTTGCAGCCGACTTGTGGCTTGCATGGGCATTTTATGTAAGGGTTTATTTTAATTTGTAATGGGCTACACCGACCTGTGGCTTAGTTGGGTATAAGTAGGGGTGTTTTGTGGAGTCTTAAGTCATTTTTTTGGTATAGTCATCCAGCTTGAAGAAGAGGATGAAGTGTAGAAGCGAACTTTGAAGGGCTAGTAGCTAAGGCTTGGGAAACTAGGAGATTGCATAGTGGGCTTGCGAGCACAAGTTGAGATTTCCTTGGGGTTTTCTACCAAAGTGTGGATCTGGACTACATGGGATTAAGATTGAGTTGGATCTTGAGGGATCTTGTAGAACTGCTGTTGTAATTGCTTTTTGTATTTGGCCCTAACCCGGAAGGCCTTACAGTCGGGCACATTACATGTAAACAATTATTTTATGAATAAAGTGTTGAGAATTGGTATCAAATCTTGCATTGTTCTTGTGTTTCCAATTTGTGGTTATTTGTAGGGATCCGGATTACCTGTAGTAGGGGTACCCTCGAATTATCGTTGTATCACTTCCTCATGATGTACACAGGGGATAGGCCTATATAGTTATGAACAGTAATCATAAATTGAAGTCCTCTTGACTGTTTATAATTTATTGATCATTGGAGAATCCTTCTCAACATGATCTACTCCCTTTGAGTCAATACGTTTGAGATCACTGAAGTTTGACGAAATCATATCCTCTATCTGCTCCCTCTATTTCAAGGTTGAATCTAATGAAATGTCAAGCTCCCTTTGAATCTCAATCATCCTCTGAGTTGAAAATCAATCTTCCTTTTTTTTCCTACAATAACATTCTTGAAAGAAGATCAAGACAAAAAACTCTTATAGCATGTTCAAAAATAAATAAAAGAGATTTACAAGATTAGAAATACAATACTTAGAAATTGTACTAAAAAGAGAATACTTATCTTCTGTAGTCAAAAGATAGTGCCCTCCAGATGACTTCTCTCAAGTGATTGTTTTCAAGATAAGTAACTATTACCAAGAATTCCCTTCTCCATTGCATGACAATCACAAATCACTATTATCCTGATGTGGCTCATATAACAGATAGTAGTTTATAGTTTATTATATTGCGCAATGGTCTTAGATGTTGACCAATCTTAATCACTACCCAAACACTTCTTCCCCATTGACTGATTCCTCCAACATTTTTTTTTGAAAATTTGTTTAACATTTGTGTCAATAATCATAAGTGACATCCTTAAGACCAATCAAATAAATGATCCAGATAAATGATGAACTCGATAATCCTTTTGTAATATCCAATAAGTTCCTAAACTTCACTCTATCTCTCTTCGATAACCACATTACTATTTATTTGTCTTTATTTGTTCTTTTGGGCACTAGTGTAAATGGTTATTAATCACACAATAAAGAAAATAGGTTTCGATAATTGTTATTAATCTCAATATCAACCATTGATTACCGTTTTGTGGTTCACACAATAAACTACGCAATGTCCGATGTTGCTCCAGAGGTTGGTGATGCCCTAAACTATTCGCATCTCCTTCCGCATATATCTTCTTGTTTTAAATATATATTCATGCTTACTAAATATGGGATCACGATGCATCACTGGCGTACAATCCATTTCATTCATATGCCCAAAGTTATTGGAGTAGCATCGGATTGACATCGAGATAAACCACTAGATATTGTCTAGTCATAAAGGAGTGCTCAAAATAAGTTTTCATAATTTTCCTTTAGAATATTCATCTCCATGACAAAAAATGATCGGGAATGCAATGCTGCATCCACAGATCTAGAATGAGTTGTTTACAAAACAAGTCTGTGACATGGATGCAAAATTCTCAACTTACCAATCCTAAATGCGTGTGAGATAAACATTCTTGTGCAATAAACTGGCATTTACAGCACACCTACCAAGAATCTGGAATAACACCTTTGCATTAATCATTTATTTCAGTCTGAACAGGATACATCTGAAACAAGTTTTAAAGGTAAAAGCATATTCATTTTCCAGATCTCAGCTTAATATGCATACACCTTTACTAATCATGTAGAATCCAGTTTCAATATGCAGTTTCCTTATATATTCATGTCTTGGGAAACAATGATTCAGTAATTATCGTGAATATATCATTCAGGACTTATGTAGAATGGCCATCATGGATAAATTTGTTGCCTGTAGATAACAGTATAATGATTGGTGTTGCAGAACAACTTTGAACCATATACATGTATTTTCCTTTGATACTTCGTTTGTACTTTAAGAAAATCTTTTTCCATCAATGACAAAACTCTATCACAAAATAACATGTCACACACTATCCTTAGCACAGATGTACTTGAATTCATCTCAGTACCAATTAAAGATCTGAACCTGCTCATTCTTTATAACACAAATAAGCTCTTCCTCTTCATGGCCTTTGTTGGTCTGATCAGTTATTAGAATCATGCTTTAAGAAATCAAATAGAATATGATATCAGCTATATAGAAAAAGGATTCAAGTGGACACACAAATGAAGGCCCTGACTTGCAAAAGTCGGGGCTCCATCACCTTTCTCACTTCCTGTGTTTGTTAGTGTACATATAATTATATACAATGGTCTGTGGTTTTGAAATGATTGGTTGTTTACTATTGTGTTGATGGAAGTAGCACTAACAACCGTATGGAATCTCTTAGATTTGGCCTGTATCGCATCTCTATACTGCAGGTTCTTGCTTATTCGGTAGTTCAAACTTACAAATGTAGTCAAATCTACCATATCGTAAAGTTAATATGGACTGCAGCAACATAGTCTCTAAGCGACTACCATCATAGTCGACCAGGCCTAGTCCATTTAGAATTCACTAAC
Organism: Cupressus sempervirens; assembly: GCA_028749045.1. Classification (NCBI taxonomy): domain Eukaryota; kingdom Viridiplantae; phylum Streptophyta; class Pinopsida; order Cupressales; family Cupressaceae; genus Cupressus; species Cupressus sempervirens. Next base: position 673,376,215 of record CM053788.1, on the reverse strand, counting down.
AGAATTGTATTTCATTTTTCCACGACCAAGATTATTGTCAGTCTTCCTTTTGTCCGTTTATATGATGACACGCTATTGGACCCCAATACAATACTTCTCGACAAATAGTCATGGCATGAACTCCTCGCAACATTTGGATACAACACTACAGTCTGATCCTTCCACATTGGATGTAAATATTGAAGAACGACTTCTTGGTGGGTAGAATCTGCTTATGTAATTTATCTCTTCAAAATATTTTCTTAAAACTCTCCAAAAAATTATAATCTCTATATTTTCATCTCTTTTTCTGCATTTGCAGCCTGGCTCTGATACCATGTTATTTTTCCAGAGATCACTGCAAATGTAGTTGCATTGCCTTTTTGGTAATATGTTTTTCAAATGCAGCTATCAATATATTTATATGGAGAATGAGTTATCAATAGACATGGCTCTTCAGGGACATGTCTATTCATAATATTAACCATTATAATTATATATACAAATTATATATTATCTCTTTCTCTAATATACAAATAAGAATAACAAACATATATATATATATATATACACACACACACATATATTTATTTATTTATGTACATCTCATATATATTAAATATATATAAAATACATACATATCTTCACTAGAGTTTATCATAGCAAAGCTACAAAACATTAACATCTCTTTCCTTCCTCTCCATTTAGATGTATGAGCAGCTAGAACATGATCTTCTTCATGAGGAGATTTCCATCCGTTTTCTCTTGCTTCTAACCTGGATTCTTCTTGAACACAATCAACTCTCAGACAATCAAACTTGGGTAATTAATCTCTTCCACTAATGCCTTGAATAAAAGACTCTGAAGAAGAGGGAGACTATTCATGGCCAACATCACCAAGTCTTTATCTTCAATTGAATCTCCAATGGCACTAAGTTGATCCTTCAATTTTGCAATCTTCAAGAAAGAGATAACTGGTTCTCCTCTAGCCATTTTTATATGGAGGAGCTGACGTCTCAAAGCTAGAGCTCTGCTGGTATTGTTGAATTCATACAAGCTTTAAAGACTCCCAAACATTTCTTTAGCTGAATTCAATTTAGATATAATAGGAACAATATGACCCTTTACAGAATCAATCGATATCTTCCTTGCCATAATGTTATTCTTCTACCATTAAGCTTTCTCAGCACTATCGATTGGCTCAGACACATCCTCCACGTAATTTAGAAGATCATTTTCTTCCAATGCAATCAGAACTCTGAATTTCCACGATGCAAAATTTGATAAACCATCCAGCCTATCTTCAACCTTGAGTCCATTCACCATTTTGAAACTTGAAAGAATCAAACTAGAAGGGAAGAAAAGAATATTTTGATGCTTTAATAAATCTATTCCTTAAACCCTTTAATACCATCTCAAAGTTAGGAGCCAGAATAGCATAACAAAATTGCAGATATCTTTATAAAAACTACAGATAAACACAAGAATTTATCCTAGGAAAACCCTCCACTTGAGGGTGAAAAACTCAACCACACCAAGAACAATCTTTTATTGAAATAATAATGACAGTCAAGATACAAGGCTCAAATACTTAGACTGCACAACCTACAGAAGATCACCCTGTTTCCTCCATATGATAATATTGTCTCAGATATGCTACACACAAATAATGAATGTCTTCAAACTATTCTGACAAAATGCCACATAATAAGCAACTATATAAATCTCAGACTTACTGAAACAGATATATGATAACGATCAGAGGATACTTTTTATCATATAGCCTGTAACAACAGCCCCCGGAACATAAACAATACCCCTACAAAAACTGAAACTCACAGAGCACTATACTTGACAGATAATAAGAACTCACTCACAGAAGGCTCTGAATCTTAGAATAACATGCAAAGACCAAAAGGTTGAATACCACCAATGAATATCGTTTCAAACAGCATATAAGAGTATTTCCCGATAGTCTTAAGTCTTAACTTTCGAGTGAGATATTCTCGATGTAAGAAACTGTGATGATTCCACTTCTAAATATGTCCCACTCTCCATATGCCCTGCCAGGACATTACATCTGTTCGCATTGAAGACTAATGTCTAACTCTCCATTTGTTCTGCCATGAGAGTTTGAACCAGCACTCAAACAACAACAAAAATATTTGCAAACACTAAATGCCTTCACACTGGAATAAATGGAAGTCCATCTTGAATCCAGGAAAAATGAGCTGGAGCATCACAACTCATCAATTAGATAAACTACTAAAGGAATAAGACTCTCTGAAAAGAATAACTCTTTCCAGCCTAAGTTAGTCAACCCAAAGGAGGAAACTAAAGTTGACAGCAGCAGCCAGAATGCATCGCATTTAAATAGAAAACATAGCAAAGATCACCATCTGTACACAGAAGTAACCAATGCACATAAGCAGATATCTCTCTGCAGCTACCAAACTTTAACACTAGACATCTCATTTTCATTTCGAGTGACTGAACCATTTAAAACAATATTCGTGACACAGGAATACTAGAAACAATATTCTTGTAAAGGACTTGGTGATGCAAGATAGTCTCAAAGCAAATTGTTCTAGTCTTATCAATTTTTAAATTTATCCTCAAACTCGTCCTCTGGCTTAAGCTGTATCTTCTATTGAGTAGTGATGATAGTCATAAATACTTAATTTCAAGCTATGTGGTTCTCTTTACGTTTTCTATGGTTGAAATCTGGAATCAGATAGGGGAAGATAATATTCAAGTTATTTAGACAATCCTTAAAGCGAGGGAATGTTTCAGTGACAACTTTTGCACAAGGCAAATTTGTAGTCATTAACATATGATCAGAGTTCCGCACAAGCTGCTCCAAATATGTTCATTGCAGGAACATATAATTTAAAGCACAAGACAGAAATAAAGCTTAGTCAGATTTCAGACAAAGGAGACAGTTTAAAACTACTTGAATCAGAATAATTCCACATCCATTTACCCACCTGTCCGAGATCCACAGCAGGATTCAAGCTTCTTCCACAGTCGTAGATGATATCTGTCTGAAGAATTCTAGTTGCTCCAGAAAGAAGATCAATCTCAACCTGCCAAATGAGTTTGACATGAATACTTTCTGCAACTTTACAAATTACAACAATAATAAAATTCAGGAAGATAGTTTACATTCTCACCTCACTTGCTCCAGCACCATAATTGAGATACTGTGATTCACTTGAATCCGGAACCCAATAAGTTTGTGCAGAAAGATTCACTGATTGGACTTGAGCCTATGAATGAGAAAAAAACCTCAGGACTTGTGTTCCACAATTGTTTAGAGATTCGCAAAATATTTCTCAAAGTAATGCATGGAGTGGAAATACACATATTACTAGTACAAGCATCTTCAATCTGTATTTATAACTGTGGTGTAAGCTTCAATTTGAACAAAGCTATTGACACATTAAAGTATTTGATCTTTATTTGTGAAATATGTCAGTACAATATGTGTACTTTTTATTTTATCATTTCAGAAAACAATAATGTCATTAATAAATTGGTAGCATTTGTGCGTACATCCACCAAACACTATATAAAGTCCATCGTGCTCTTGTAAAATCTTTTAACAAGTGAAGGAGACTCTCTGCCAAGAAAACAAATATATAAGGACGGGTAGAATGAAGAATCTACCTTTTGTATCCCTCTAAACAGATTGAATCTTACCAGTGTCTCGATTTACTGAAATTGGGAAGGTAGGAGTTGTAATTTTTTATCTAACTGATAACTTGATTGCTAAATCCAACATAATCTGGAGCCTGAGCTGACAGGGTCCACTTTAATCTGTTAAAGGCCCTTTCTGATATCAAATTTAATCATGACTAGACTATGTTGAAACATAGTTCAATGGAGGAGCTCTTGGACTATCATGATATTGTTTGTAATTTGTCTCCTGGGACTCAAGCTGATTGGTTTTAGAAATCATATATGGTAACAGAGATCAACCTCCACACAGTTATTAGAGATCCTCTTAAAGATCATGTTTTAAACAGCAACTGTTTTGTATCGATACATCAAATCCACTTTGATTACATTTGGGAATGAGGTTTTGAATTGAGTTAACATTTTTTATTTCTTCTTGATTCATCTTCTACCACAGAAGATACATCATGGATTTCCAAGAGAGTTGATAAAACATATCTAAGAATCCATCTGACCTTGCATATTTAGACTATTTGCTTTCATTTTTCCACAATTTTCATCATGATTTTTTCACTATCCTTGTATATAATATGTAAGGTCCTACCCCTGGATGCCACTAAATTTTTTGCACTCAACTTTGAGGTAACTTCGTGAAACAGTCTGCAAAAAAGCAATGTTCAAATATGAAATGTGTTCTTAAAGCAAGTTTGGAATAATAGACTAGGATGAATGATTCTGTGCACTTACCAGAAAGGAGATTCAAAAGATTGATGTCTTATAAATTCAGAATTACATGCAAAGAGGGCACACTGATTCGGTAAACATTTCTACATGAGTGGAACAGTTTTCTAAGCATTATTATACTGGTTTTTTCCTGAACGGAATATTTATAAAAAAATGAACCAAAGGTCTGACCTCTGTAATGTGCATGAACTGTTCCTATTGAGAAGCCTCGTACATCTCACCGATCAACTATACTCAGCATGACCACCAAGCTATTGACCTCACTCTGCTGTTTTGTAATCAAACCAACTGGCTCACGCTACTGCAATGCCAAGCAATTAAAAAAGTCTTGGACTCTTGTGGTTTCTTTGGAGTATATGAGCTTGATTTTCAGAATTAGAGGAATGTGGAATTAAAATATTAACTCAGTAATTGATGGAAATAAAAAACCATCACAATTAACTGATCTATCAATGCTGCAACTCAATTTGTTCTTTATTCTAAGAAATTACTAGAATTAATTTTCACTCTTTGTCCACTTCAAACTATATTTGTAATGATGGCAATTGTGATTTATTGCTTCAAGAAGACTGAAAATTTCATTTAGATATAAAACTTGGTAATCGCCAAATGATAGTCGATTTGCAGCCTATTCAATTATTGTTTATACAAACAACATTTAAATTATTTCCACAATGAAAAACAAGAAATCTGATATGTTATGGAATCAATTGTAGAAGTCCAGCTGGAAGCATCCACGTATTGCTTAAGATAGGTATGCCAACACCAACGGTGAAGGAGAAATACAAAATGCAGGTTGTAAGAATGCCCATGTTGCCAGTGGAATTAGTATTAGAAGCTAACAGTAGCAAACTTACACCAAGATAGGCGTCTCTCAAACACCATAAACAGGTCACCTAATGAGGCATCTACAGCAGCTAAAGAAATTTTCCCTTAAACACCAACAATGGGGCACAATGATATATTTTATGGGCACCCAAAATGCAGAGCTATGCCAAGGAAAAGACGTCGCCAGCTAAGGTAATGACAAAGATAAGAGCACTAATTATCAACGCTCAGATTGCAGTTTCTAAAGCAGAATTGGGCATCCAAAATTGCATTGAATGGAACAACTGTCGTCGGTAAATACTGTGTAGCCAACAGGGTATGTGTCACGATGTATGTCGTCGATATTGGGAAGGTTCTTGTCGGTATCGGGAAGGTTGTATTAGGAAGGTTCTTGTCAGTATCGAGAAGGTTCTCACCGGTATCGGGAAGGTTGTTATTCTGCAGCCAACATGTTATATGTGGCTGACGGACACCTTCGAGAAGGTTCCTCGAGATGTATATATACCCCCTTCGGGATCATTGTAATCATGAGAATCATAAGCATAATGTAATGTATTGGCATATGCGAATAATAAAAGGAGTTCTGCTGTTCTTATCTATTATTTGTGTGCATTAATTTCTTTACCCCAGTACGGTAAACATTTGGCGCCGTTGCTCGATGAATCTGGAAGGAGGGAGGAATGAAGATTAATGCCAAATCAACTTAACAAGGATCAAAATAAGGTAAAGGGTAAGGATGAAATACACACAGCACAAGGAAATCTAATTTTGGCATAGCAAGCCGAACACAAAAGGAGGTTCTAGAAGATTGCCGACGGATACAAAAGTGCGAAGGACTTGTTGGAGTAGACTCGACAGCGGGTGGAGTTGGTAGAAGAAGCGAGGAGTTTTTGAATTTGAATTCGCCGAGGGAAGAGAATCCAGACGGAAGAGAACCAACTCACATGGCTTGAAGTGCCAAGGGAGCAAGAGCATTGAGTGACCTCTTTGTCCGCGATACACTTCCAGAACGGACAAATTCGCTTAACAAAGATCCTTCTTCACCAAAAAGCACAGCTGTCAAGATACAAGGCGTTGGTGTCAGGATACAAAGCGTTGGTGCCAAAGTGCAAACCGTTGGTATCGGGATACAAAGCGTTGGTGCTGGAGTGCAAACCGTTGGTATCGGGATACCAAGCGTCGGTATCGGGATACAAAGCGTTGGTGCCGGAATGGCAAGACCAAAGGAAAAGTTGCCTAAATTTGATGGTGATGTAGCAGCTGATCTGATTCGACAATGTAAAACATGCGAAACGATTTGGAGGGCGAACAGCATAACGGATACAAACGAATGGGTCCGACAATTTCCGGCCACCCTACGAGGTGTTGCGATTGATTGGTTCGCCGATATAGATCCCCAAAAGTTAACTGACTGGGACAACATTAAAAAGGAGTTCATTACGAAATATCAACTGCTGCGTGATGACAATGAAATCGTAGCCGAAATATACAAAACAAAACAAGGGAAAAATGAAACAGTCCGAGTCTACGCCAGGAAGTTGAAGGACTTGATCAACAAAATGGAGAATAAGCCGGCTGATGGGTTACAAAAAAGATGGTTCATTGAAGGCCTACACCCGAAGTTGCGAAAGAAGATGAAGGCCATCGTCATAAACTGAAGCATACAACGCATCTTCAAAAGAGGAGAGCAATGATGACGAAAAGGGCAACAAGAAGGTCCGCACCCTCCAAAAAGTTATGATTCGGATGATGAAAGAATTCAGGAACATGCACCAAATGCAAGAAAGAAGGCCATACAAAGGTATCCTGTCCGAAGGACCAATTTTGCGAGATTTGCCAAATTATGGGACATTCCACAAAGGAATGCCCGTTCAATTTGGAAACACGAGGTCCTCAGCAAGTGTTCCTGACACAAGAAGCTTTCGCATCAAGAGGGAGCAGGAACACCAGTACGGAGGGTGCCACATTGGGAGGATACAGAAATAATCGACGAGGTCAAAACAACAACAACAGCAACAACAATAATGGCAGCAGGAGTCGAATTCAGTACGATGCAAACGAACGACCCATAGTTCAATGCCGACCATGTAATTTGTGGGGCCACTTTGCTCGTGACTGTACAACAGGGAACACACAGAAATTGTTATGCAAATGGTGTGGACCCGGCGATCATGAAGATGCTAAGCGCCCGAAGTCAGGAGTAAATTTGATCACCATCGGGACGGACAAAGAGGAGGTTCTGGCCATCACACGGAAGCAAGCGAGAGTATATCCTAACCCGACGGAGGAAAAGAAAAGACTTGAGGAAGCGTGGGCAAAGATCCAGAAAGCAACACAGGCAGAGAAGGCACACCTGAAGGACACTACTGGTACCTCTGCGCGGAACTGCGTAGAACAGAACATCGTACGACAAATATTACAAACTAAGATACCCGTCAAAATAAATGATCTATTGCTCACTATGCCTCAACTCCATACAACACTCATGAACATAGCTCCAACTGTTAAGTTACTAGCAAAGCAAAGAAAGGAGAAAGAAGGTGGCACAAGTGCAGAAGATCCGATGCTGTTAGCCCCATCATCCAGACAGCATCCGGCAGTTGTCGAAATGGGTATTCTCGGGACTCTTTTGACAGACACGATGGTGGACGGAGGGTCCGGTGTCAATGTATGACCAAAGGATACTTGGAAACGGTTGGGACAGCCAACATTGTGGCCACCTACATTCCAGCTGCTAACGGTTGACCAACGCAGAATCAAACCATTGGGAGTCCTGACAGCACAACCAGTAACGATTGGAACACAACTATTCCTGCTTGATTTCGTCGTGATCCCACTAAAGAGGAAAGGGTACGATGCCATTCGGGGCCAAGGGTGGCTTCATCTTTATGATGTGCTTCCTCACCTTCTCATGGATGTTCTTCAAATTTTCAGCAAATTATTCTACTTCAACACTACTTATCTCTCCTTTATCCAACTGCCTCAATTCAAAAGCATTTCTGGGACTACTCCCATATACAATCTGGAATGGTGATTTACCAGTACTCCTATTAACAAAATTATTATATGAAAATTCCGCCTGTGGTAAAATCATATCCCGTCCTTTTAGTTTGTCTCCAACCAAACATCTCAAAAAATTTCTCAAACTCCTATTCACCACTTCTGTTTGTCCATCAATTTGTGGATGATGTGATGAACTGAACTTCAACTTTGTCTTCAATTTCTTCCACAATGTACGCCAGAAATACCCAACAAATTTGGTATCTCGATTTGAAACTATACTCTTTGGCAAACCATGTAATCTCACCACTTCTCTTAAAAACAACTCTGCCACATGAACAGCATCACTAGTCTTCTTGCAAGGAAAAAATAGTGTCATCTTTGAAAACCTGTCAACCACCACATAACAGGTTTTGTACAAGCCTTCCACGCTTCACCTAAATCAGGATCATCTGGATACAAAGTATTGAATTCCTTGAACCCAACCACCTATATCTGCATTTCTGTCAGCAAAAGTTGTCTTCTACTAAGAGAATCTGTAACTCTGTTAGACTTCCCACTCCTATGTTTCAAAAGAAATGTATAACTCTGCAAAAACTGAACCCACTTCAAATGCCTTTGGTTTAATTTTCCTTGACTATTCAAATATTGCAAAGCTTGATGATCAGTTTACAAAATAAACTCCTTAGGAAGAAGATAATGTCTCGACTTCTCCAATGCTTGAACTATAGCATAAAATTCTTGATCATAAACAAAATATTTTATTTTTGCATCATTCAACTTCTCACTAAAATAAGCAATAGGTCTACCTTCTTGGCTCAAAACAGCTCCTATTGCAGTAGCACTAGCATCACAGTCTACTTGAAACACCTTGTTAAAATCAGGAAGTGCTAAAACACGTTGCTCAGTAACTTTATGTTTCAATAGATTAAAACTCTTATTTGCTCTTACAGTCCACTTAATTTCTATCCTATCCCCTCTCATTATTTCAGTCAAGGGCCCACAAATACTGCTAAAACCAATTGTTGGTATGTTTTCCGTTGCGCCAAAAGCTCGAGCTATCAATGAACGTCACAAACACTAGACTTACCCAGATCCATGAGAGGCGATTAAGCCATGTTGCGAATCCTAAAGGAGGTGTTGACCATAGATGGAAAACTCGCCGAGTTTCCTAGCTCGGCGAGTTTTTCACCAGTTAACTTGCCAATTTAAAAACTCGGCAATCTAGTAAAAACTCACCAAGTAATCGGCGAGTAGTTGGCAAAAACTCGGCAAGTTTTTCATAAAAACTCGCGATTTATAGGTGAACGCGGCCTGTGACGAATTAAAGTGGCAGTGAGTGTGTTTTTCTCATTCTTTGTTGTATTTGCATTGTTTAGAGCCTTGAGGAGTGAAGAGAAGAAGGTTTGGAGGCATTCTTGGCTGATTGCAAGTGATTCAAGGCGGATTTGAGTGGATTGTAGAGGATTCTAACCGATTTTAGAAGACAAATTTCTTTCCAGGTATGTTCATTTTATCATAGTTTGAAAACTTTTTATAGTTTTATAACAAATGTTCTTTTGTTTTTGTTGTTGTTTGTAAATGTTTTCAAATCATTTAAAATCATTTTGAATCATTTGAAACCCTAGCTTCTAAGGATATGGTTGAAGTTTGTTGTTTGCTAAAGATATGGTTGAAGTTTGAAGTTTGAATCATTTGAAACCCTAACTTCTAAGTTCTAACTTTGTTTATTCATTTTTCTATATATTTATGTGTAGGGCAGCGGTCAACAATTAAAAAAATGACAAACTCGCAAGAAGAGTGGTCACAAACACCATGCCCATCTGGATATATAGGCACTCGGCCTAAAAATGCAAGAGATAAGGCATGGCAGTATGCCTATGAAGCTCCAAGTCCAAATGATATTGGGAAGGTGATATGCATTCCCTGTGAAAGAATTATTTCTGGAGGTATAAACCACCTCAAATATCACCTTGCAGGCATAAAGAAACATGACTCAAATCCTTGTCTCAAGGTAACTGATGAAAAAAAAAGATTCATCAATGCCCTACTTGCAGCTGCTGAAGAGAAAAAATTGAATAGGGAGAGGGCAAAATTAGCTATGAGGGCAGCCATAGCTGAATCTGAAAGAGCTCCTTTTGATATGCAAAAGGAAGAAGAAGCACTTGAGAACATACCAGGATCTCTTCGTGGCCCACGGATCCACAAACAAAATTTCTCTTTTACCGGTTCCACTTCTTCTACATCTCCTACTTCATCATCACCATCCGGATCCCCATCAGGGATAGGTGGTTATTTTGTGCTCAGGAACACACCTGGAGCACAGCCATCATTAGAGGGCACTGCATGGTTTAAGGAGGTGCATGAGCAAACTGATATTGCAGCAGCTGATTTTTGGTTTTTCAACAATATCTCAATGAATGCCACTGATAGTCCCTATTGGGTCAATATGGTGAATGCAATGACAATATCAGGCAAAGGGTACAAGCCGCCTAATCGCAAAGATATGAGTGGAAGGTTTGTATTTTACTATTTAGTAATTGTAAATAATTGTGATTCACTTTAGTTCATTGTTATATTTTAAATCTTAATTGTTATAACTTATTTCTTAATTTTTTACTAACACTTACACCTTATTTAATATTACACCTAAATTTTGTAGGTTGCTTGACAAAGCGGTTGGTAGGGCAACATTGTTGATAGAAGACCAAAAGAAAGAGTGGAAGAAGTATGGCTGCACCATTTTATCTGATGGGTGGACAGATGGAACAAGTAGAACTATTATTAACTTCTTGATTGCTTGCAAAGATGATGTGGTGTTTCGGAAATCTATCGATGCCTCCAACAAAGTGAAAAATGCAGCCATATTGGCTTTAATGTTGGAGAATGTTGTCGTGGAGGTGGGAATAGAGAATGTGGTGCAAATAATCACAGATAATGCAGCAGCATATGTGGCAGCAGGTAGATTTAATTTTTTTTATTTGAATCAATATGAATCATGAATGTAATGCTATGGTATTATTCAATTTAGATTTGATGTAATTTGTAAATACTAAATATGGAAAGTTTGTTACTGATTATTGATTTTTTGCTAATCTTTTAAGTAGAATCCTCCAAGAGAGGCATCCCACACTTTTTTGGTCACCTTGTGCAGCACATGTCCTTGACCTTCTTTTGGTCAATGAAGGACTTGAAGCAGAAGATTAAGGAACTTAAGTAGAAGCAAAGCGAAACAGTTCAAGCTGATTGTTAATAGAGAAAATGTAAAAGAAGTGCAGTAATGACTAAGAGTAGTAATGGTTACACAAGCATGTTGATGTTGTGTGATATAGTATAGTGTGTGTCGAGCTACAGAGTAACAACCGAGCTAAACAACACAGTGATTGCCGACTGACAACAAAAGTTACAGTTTGAGAAAGATCTAATTTTGAAGCTGACACAATTGGAATTTTGAATTAGTCAAGGCACGTGGAAAATAAGGATTGATGAGTTGGAATATTTAATGCACAACAATAGTTTGTTATGCGATCAAAGGCAAGGATTTGATTATAAGTTTCTAAAATAAGGAGAACAAAAAGATGGAAGGATTCGATGAATCTGACCTAACCCTAAGATCAACGGTGATGTTTAAGCAGCAAAAGATCGAAATTACCTATTTAAGGAGGCATAAGGAATGAATAATCAAAGTCAGTTCGTTGTTAATTGGTGATCTTATGGAGAAGTTGTAAAGAGGAGAACAACAGAGGTGAAGTGTGATTGCTTGAGGAGATGCCAAACAAATCAGTGATGGAAATGTCAATGGAGGCCAGTCAACAAACTAGCAGATGAGCAAATGGAGAACTGAATTTGTAAAGTGAGTTGTACTTTACTGATGCAGGAGCATCCCAGGGTAGTTGGCTATCCTACATGATTAAGGGATTCTAATGGAGTTAAGTGGACCTATTTGGGTCTTGGTTAATTGTTTTTGAAGTATTTAATAAGTATTGTATGCCTTTAAAGGCATTTGGTATTTAATTCCTATTGGAGGCCGACTTGTGGCTCTTCAAGTAGTTAATGTAAGCAATATTTAATTTGTAGCTTACTGGGCCAACTTGTGGCTTAGATTGGTATAAGAAGGGGTTGTGGTGAAGGCTTTAGTCATTATTCATCCATCTTGGAGAAGAGAAGCACAATTTTGAGAAGGCTAGTAGCTGAGGCTTGGGAAACAAAGAGATTTCTTGGTGGGTTTGCGAGTACCAATTGGATCTTCCTTGGAGGTTTCTACTAGAGTGTGGATCTAGACTAGCTAGGGTTTGCATGGGACTTTGAGGGATCTTGCAGACTATTACTTGCTTTGTATTTCGCCATAACTGGGAAGGCCTGACAACCCAACACATTGCATGTAATTAGTTATATCTATGAATAAATTATTGTGACTTTGGCTTCAAATCTTGCATTGTTGTTTATCTTCTGTTGTGTATTTATTTGTTGGGGGCTAAGACATCTCCTTTGGGGATTCTCACACCTTCCACTACATCATTTGTAGATCAAACCTACTGTTACATTCTAACCATTGTATCGGTCCAAAATCCTTTAATCAAGGTTGACCTAACAGTCATTTTGTAAATCCTTTAATCAAGGTGACATTTTAATGGAATGTTCTAAAGTCCTCTAACAAAGTCACTCCTAACAAGCATTAAATCCTTTAACAAGGTCACATTTAACAGTGTGTTATGTAACCTTTAACAGAGTTGGCTTTGAACCGAGCTCATTTCAGAAAAGTGAAAAATTGGTAGCATGTTACTCGGTGGTTTTTCTCAAATTTTGTTTCCACGTTAAATCCTAGTGTCGAAGTGTTATGTTTATGTGTGGATGTTATTGTTTTTCATGCTATATTTTACAGTAGTTTATTTACTAGGAGACAACACATATAGAGACAGAGAGTTAAGATATTGCAATCTAATGTAAAATTGTTGATGATATGCTATAGAGACTGAGGGGGTATTTGTGATTGATTAATCTATTTTAAGTGATTAAAAGTAGAATTGGTACATCTAGAGCTGAGGATAATTGATTCACCCCCCTCTCATTTATTCTAAATCATTATAACAGCGCAAACTTCCAGAAGTAGGTGATTTTTAAGCTATAATTCTAATAAATTGCATGAATACAAGATAGTAAAATAAACCACAATCACAACTTCTAGTCTATATTACCGCAATTGCTCCTAGTCACAACTTTGAATTCAATTGCTTCCCATACTATGTTCTAAAACACATACAAAACTACTATGAATACAAGACAAACTCAAATTGCAGTCATAACTTCCAATTTGATTATATCACATTTGTTTCCAAACACAACTTTGAAACAAAATGCTCTCTTTGTATTAACTTTTGTTTCAAATTCATACTACACAATCACAATTATGCTTGAGCTCTTTTGCATATAAAAAAGATGATATTTTCAATGAAAGGCACTCCTTTATATACGCAAAGAAGAGAGAAAAATGGACAAAAAGGTGGGAGGGACTCAACTACCAGGACTAAGTCAAATAAGAAAGAAGATTTATTGGATTACATGACTGAAGGTTCATGTAATCAAGTTACATGCCCATGAATTACATGCAACCCATCTTCTGAATCTAAAAAGCTGAAAATACACTTTAAGGAAATGTTGAAACTATTGATTCTAAATTAATCAATCTTGTAGATTATGGGCAAAGGCCTTGTACTTGGTAATGCAATTGCGGATGATCACGAGATCAAGAGTTCATGTATTCTGTGCCATTATATTCACCTTGATAACCATGGCGTTGCATCTTTTGATAGCCTCTAATTCTCTTTAATGAATTGTCAGTTGCCATTTGATAACTTTATGTAATCAAACTTTTCTCATTCCATAGTTATTGTGAATTCTCCTTTGTCAAGTTTGCACATTTTGGAGTTTCCGACATTTTGTAAACCTTCTTAATGATGTCCGGATATAAACTCAGAACAACTTCCCCTGCAAGATATTTAACTAATTTTTTTTTCTTTTCTTTTTTCAATCAAACTACTTGACGTATTCCACACGAACTCTATAATGTCTCCAATTTTAGCCAGTTCCTGCAGTTGGCTTGGTCAGTTCACCATTGCGAAACTTGTGAGCTATCAGTAGGATTTGAGGGTCACAATTGGGGGTTTATAGGTTTTCCACATAGTTACACCACCCTGAGAGACGAGGGGATGGTGGGACGGGGGGACAAGTTTCTGAGACGAGGGGACAGAGGGGCCTTGATTTGGGGACAGCGAGCGGATGGCAAGGGATGAGGGGGTGGTTGAAGGAGCACGGATCTATATACTATACATATGGTACTTAAAATGCTAGTTATGAAAAGATGTACTACAATTATACAATATAAGATACAAAGATGTAAAAAACTTAAAAATTGAACATTGCATTGATGTTTTCAACTAAAACATCATGATTCATGATCAAATGACAAACAAACAATGAACATTGAACATTGAACATCGAACATCAGAAAATAATAAATATTAGTCTATATATCAGTCTTCAGAGCAATAGTATGAGTATCTAAATTCTACTATCTAATAGTGATCAATGATCATACGAGTCATGACACAAAGATGATTATGATACTTACAATAAGTATCATGTGCCATGAATCATGATATCAAAATAAGTATATAATGCAAACAAAAACTACAAGTCTCCTAGAGTCCAAATCAAAATGTCAAATCAATGATCAATGATCATCCCCTAGAGGCTGGAAGTTGAAACTCATCGCCACTGGAATTATCAGTCTCTCCAAGATCAAGAGCCAAAAAGGGAACACCAACTAGCCCTGTGGCTGGATCTACAGCATTTTCCTCCTCATCAATTTGTGATGGCTCCTCAGGCTCTACATCCCATCGTAATGCTAGGCTCTCCATGTACACACTTGTCTTGTGGTCATCGATATGCAACACACTGTGTACAACCACTAGCTTCTCTGCTCTCTGAGAGGTAAGTCTATTCCTCTTAAGAGAGTGGATGAAGCTATATGTAGACCAATTCCCCTCAGAAGCTAAGGAACTAGAAACCGTAGATGAACAATAATTGGTCAATGTGAGACTCGAGAATTATAAGTTGAACAATGAACAATGAAAAGTTAAAAGTTGAGGAACTAAGTACCTGGGCCAGCAAATGAATAGTTAGTGTGGTGGTTGTAGATTTCGTTCCATAAGCTGACCACCACAAAATGGGATCCTCTTGTGCCATAGTCTTGATATCCGCCTTTGTCGCTTGATTGTAAACCCTAAGAATAGAAAATTTGGTTTATTCAATGTGAACCTTAGCTGCTGTCTCAAGGTCATACATCCTATCTATGCACTTGAACCCTTCCTTCACCTTAAAAAATTTAAAAAGTACAAATTATTAGCAAATAGAAGAATCAAGATGCTAGTAATGTAAATGATTTTAATTAATAAAATGATAAGAATCTAAGTCTTAAGTCAAAGTCTTAAAGTGTTATATAATATAAATCACCTCATCATCATGAAGTGGTGTAACTCTACCAAACCTAGTCATGTACCACCTCGGATTCAATGCATATGCAACCATGTGTAAGAGGGTGTTAAGTTTGTCCCATCTATGTTGAATAATAGGCCAAATGCGATCATTGTAGAAGGCTAATGTGGCGTCCTCTCGCACAACTACCCTCATCTACCCAAGCATAGAATCAATGCACTCATACACCTCTCCAAGTGTAGGCACATCCCCATCTCCATACCTGATCACCTCGAAGATTGGCCTAATAATAGAGACAATGTATTTTGCATCGCTCCAAAATACATCACTCTTAACTATATCCTTCACCCTCATCCCCTGCTCTGACCTGGAACCATCCCACCTATTCCATTCATTCATTATAACCATTAGTTGCAGTGGCTCCTGCAACTCAAGCATTCTCTCCAAGAGAATGAAATAGAATGCATATCGTGTCTCAACTAGCTCCAAGAACTCCTTCTTGGCGAAGCTCCTAAATAGTGCATGTGAGGTGTGGTGGTTGCAGATATACATCTGTACATCTCTACCATCACTCACCACTCCCTTTATCCAACTAATCTTCCCCATGTCCTTTAGAGCATTGTTCATAGCATACACACAACAAGGAGTCCACCAAATATGCCGATATGTGGCCTCAATAAGCCTTCCTACAACTCTGCACACATGAACTACATCTGTCACTACTTGGACCACATTTTGTGGTCCAATCTCCTCAATGGCTTTTCGAAAAATTTGAAACTAAAAATCAGCATCTTTTCGATGCCCTGAACAATCAACCGACTTAAGAAAGAATAGGCCCTCTATACATGTGACTATGACATTGATGAGTGGACGATGTCTAATGTCCGTCCACCCATCCATGATAAAGCTGCACCCCGATTCCTCCCAAACAACCCTCATAGTCTCCATGGACTCACTAATCTTGGCATACTCATCATCCAAGATTTTAGTCCTCAATTTGTGCTCACCTGGTGGCACATATGGTGGTAATCCCACCTTTGCTACTTTGTAAAATGCCTCCTTAAAATAAGGAGACCGAGCAATATGAAGTGGAACGCTATTGGCAAATAACATTCCCCCAATGCATGTATCTGATTTCTCTCTCGTCTAGGCTGCAAAGAATTCTGCTATATGGTTGTTGTCAATAGACTGTGCCCTATGTTTCCCCTTGCTCGTCTGGGCTGTTGTTACACCTATAGAGCTATAAGTAGAGGAAGGTGCAAAGGCTGCCCCTAGCAATGTAGTAGATGAAGCTCTATGTTGCAGTCTAGAAGAAGACATGCGTCGGTGTTGTTGCCCCTGTATTTGTTGCTCATGCACCTCCTATATAGTCTGAATTTGTTGCCTACCAACCAAGGTAGTAGGCACTCAAAGGCCCAAGTCCTCTGGAACTCCCCAAAGCTTGTTGAATTCAATTCTAAACTTCAAATTTTTGGATTCAGTCAAAAACTTACATGGTAAGACACCTTTACCTATCCAAAAGGAGAAGTGTACATTCACTCAAGTGATGCTACCATACCATACATCACCACAAATATTGCATCTCCACTTTCTTGTGCCACCTGTTCCTGATCCGCTTGCTATTCTAGTGGCAAATTGTTTTAAAGGAGATTTTGGATCAAACTTACCCCTATCCCACTCTGCCAAAGATGGCGAGGGGCAATCAATAGATGGAGTACCACATAGTACAAAATCAATACCAATGGAAGTGGAACTATTTTAGGCCCCTTGCTGATTTGGCCTAGCCCCAATGTCACTCTCATGCTCATCCCTCTCAATGGTGTCATCATCATCCTCAGCCCCAACCTCAAGCTCGGGTTTATCTGAATGAAGTTTCATCTCATCATCACTGAGTATCAATGTGGGAGCTCATTTTGACACTACATTTCACAAAATGAAAAAAATAATAATAAAGTTAACAATTTGAACTTACAAACTTTCAGCCTATGCCCTTCTTTAAATTTTCTAAAATTTAAAACTAAATAACAAGAATTTGCAAAATGAAACATCAAGAATCTTAATCTATTATTTAATATTTATAAATGATTCAATGAATGAATGATAATCATAACTATAACAAAATGAAACGACACACTGTTAATGTTTTAGTGTCAGTAGAAGTAAAACATTGATTATTTGATACACTAATATGTGTTTGTGTTTTTCAAATAAATTGTTATTGGTGATTCTTATATATATAATATATATTATATATTATGCATTATATATCTTATATATATAAGATATATATATGATATATGTAATATAATATGTATTATATGTATTATGCATTATATATTATTACATAATAATATAATCATATAATATTATATTACATGTATGGTTAATATAATATTATATATATAAAATGAGTTATGCATATAGTTATTTATAACTAAATGGTGATTAACTATAGAGACATGTCTCCTCCTCTCATATTATACATATATGAGATCCAAAATCTGCATTTGAAATCATCAATTACAATGGTAATGAGAGTACATTTGCAGATACGATCTAAGTTATTTCAACATGGTATCAGAGTCATACTGCAAATGTATGAAAGTAACCAAGAACATGAACAAGCGCAACACCTTAAGGAGTTGTTGGAAGAAAGTATTTTGTTTCTTGTAAAAATTGATATCGTTCTCTACCTGTCATTTCTCAAGTGGCAGATCCATAGGGAAAATTGTTTGGTTTGAAGAATAGATGTGTATATGAACAAATTGCTGCAAAGTCACTGAGAGAAGAGAGGTGTCCTTGCTCTAGATTTGATAAATATTCTCATCTCTACAACAGATAACTGTGAAATTCAGTGCAATAATATCAAGGATGTTGTGAAAAGCCAATGCCTTGGCTTGATAACTGCAGGAACCGAAACGTACTCTGTAACCATCGATTGAGACCTGTCAGCTCTAATATAGCATCTGGATATTTTGCGCATAGCTCAACAGGAGATTGATATTCATGTCAGTCAGAGCCAAATAATGAAGGAATCTGATATACACAAGACTGGAATATTTGGAGCGACAAGTAAGAAGGAAAGGATATGCCTACAAATTCAATAGTAAAGGGAAATCGAGCAGTGACAGGAACTCATCAATCATGTACATAATAGACCACTGAAAATACAACTTAGCAATCAAGGATATCGAGGATTAAATTTAATAAATTTATATAGTTTTAAAAGGACTACTTACAATTTGGGAAGGAGATGATGTTGATTCAGAAATACACAGTAATTAATATTAGAGAGAACAACACTAAGAACATGTTAGAATCTTTTACAATAAAAGTGTGCATATAGTACGAACAATCCAAAATCTAGTCACAACAAGAACATATCAACTCCAACGTGTTGGGAAACAAACTTAATAGTGATACAGGAGTTTAGGAGTATATCGTTGGCATCCAAATAATTCAAGTAGCAAGTTTGCAATTCAAGGAATTTCAGCAAAATAAGAATAGCAGATGTTTAGAAGACTATAATTAAATAAATAAAGTGATACCTACAGAAACCAAATGTTTGAAAAATTGATCCTTAATGGTGTAAGATGAGATAATTGACACTTCACGTGGGCACCACCAAATCTGTGATTTATAAGGGGTAAAGTATTATTAATGCTTGAACAAATTAATTCTGCAACCACATGGAATGTACAAAGGAGTACAGTCAGCCGGTCGGAGTTGTTTTAGGCGCAAATGCCCTACATTATCAAAGGCGAGATCATAGTCTGCAGGAGAACTAGGACGATCATCATATAGAACTAGACGGTTACTACCAATCGCATTTGACAGAGTTTTCATATACAACTAGGCACAAATCGCACATAATCTGGATGCATAAAGAAAGCCAATACATAGAAACATATAATTAACTACGATGACATTTTGCAAAAATCTAATCTTATCTGCAAATATTGTCGGCATGGGAATAAACAACCATAACACTATCAATTATATGATACAGTGCTACTATAGTGTACAGTGCATTAAACTACAGGCCATTCTTAAAGCCAATACCATATGGTAGAGTCAATTATGCAATGATGAAGGTGGACCAGTTCATTCCCATTATAGAATTTTAGAGGGCAAGCATTACCTGCGAGGGTTAGGAGTACATGCAGAAAAATTGCAAGTCACTTTTGGCCACTAAAATGTGCTCTTTGTCTTGCATCCCACCTACGGCCCTCATATATGAAGCTATACATTGATGGCTTCAACATGGATTCTAATTGGCTGCGATGTGGTCTGTAAACTTAAACTACAGCTTAGGTATTTATAATTCAATAATTTTTTGGCACATCTTTATTCCTATACCGAAGTTCGACCAATAATCAAAATTAACTGATCATGGCAAAAGAGTATTAGACGACTCCTTATGTTCCAGAGGGTAGAGGAGTTTAGAACACTCAAAAGACTTAACAAGATGAAAAATCAACCATGTTATACATTGAAACATTCTAAACTCGTTACCCACAAAATCTAGATATGAGTAAATGTTAGGACAAGAAATTGTTAAATACAAGAATCACGATACTATGGAGCAAATTTAATTAGAATGGGTTAATTTATTTCTGAAAAGCCATAAGCTCTGGATTTGAAAAGTGCATCCTCTTATGAATTGGATATAAAAGATATAATTAAAAGATTATGGAAAGTGAAACTAATTATTCTACATTTAGCATATTTATAGGAGAACATAATTTTCAGATGGGCATTCCTATTTGAAATAAAATTGAAGCAACTCGTATCAAGGATGCATAGATAAGTATTTATTTTCTTGAGTATTACATTATTTATTCATTATACTCTCTCTCTTATTTATAGTTCTATATGAAGTATTTGCCTTGATCTTTTCCTCCAAGAATGTTCTTGCAGGAAAAGAGATATTGATATTAGATTCAGAATGAGTCTGACACTTCATCAGAGGCAACATCGGATGAGGAGCTCAGAAGATTGAGATTCAAAGGGAGCCTGACTTTCACAAGAGAGAGAGCAGATAAGGGATGTGATTCAATCAAACTTCAGTGATCTCGATCATATTAATTCAGAGGGAGTAAACCATGTTGTGATAGAATATTGAATGACAGATAAATTTTAACAGTCAAGAGGACTTTAATTATTGTAACAGTCGAGGACTTTAATTTATGCAACTATATGATCTTAATCATCCACGATAAATGATAAATGATACTTGACGTATGAATTGTAGAGTCATTCAAGTGACACAATCATACTCAATCAAGATATTGGCGTATTGTGGACAAGCTTGTGTTAGCTTCTACTATTAAGCTTAATGAATGGTTGGAGCTTCAATGGATGAAAAGAGTAAGTTGGAACTTAAAAAGAAGTCGTCAAATTTGATGTGATAGTGTTGAATAATATAAGAGTGGTAACTTTACATTGTGGGGGGAATAATAGACAATGTTTCATTCCCACTTGAACCATCCTTAAAAAAGGAGATATTCTATGACCCTCATGGGCAGACAAGTACTTTTATCTTTTACAATTATCTATTCATTTATTTGTAATTCTATACATACTATAAGGGTCATTTGCTTTGATCTTTTCCTTTATGTTTGAGGATATTCTTACAGGAAAAGAAGGTCGGTACTTCAATATGCTACCAAATATTATACAAACTAAATCTAATGATAGTAGTTCCAAAGACCCTGATGATTAAGATGGATAAAGTGTGCCTCTTGATGCAAGTATCTTTGATGATTGAGATTATGAGATCCTTCTACATTAAGGGGAGTATGACACTTCTCCTAAGGCAATGCTAGAGCTTAGAAGATTGATACTCAAAGGGAGTCTAGAAATCCATGTGGGTGACTGCATGATGTTGATGAGCCTACTCCTATGTATATCATGAGGGAGTGATGAGTTTGACAAGCATCCTTGGGAAAAGAGAGTTTCTGAGGAAGTAACAAGAGGACCTGACATCCCAGGATCAATATTCAGAGGGAGAAATTTTGAAATGCAATCCCTTATGGATGATATCTTCTCTATGAGGAGAAGTTATAAAGGGAAATGTTAAATTGAAATATTTCAAAGGTAAAGCTTGATATGGTGAATATTTAATTTCAATCTATATCTGGTTATATAATTGTTGTTTCAGATATGTAATGAAAGGTGATGATCTTTCATTGGCATATATAAACAAAAGGTAATCATTGTAAGGTGACGATCTTACATATGATAGGCCTATTATCATGGTTCTTTGGGCCGGAATCTGTCGGACACCATGATAACAAACAAACAGAAGGTCCAACAAATCTATTATGTCATCATGGGCATCTCTAGACATTGCTTAAGTGCAAGTAGAGATTATGAGTGTGTTATGGGCATCTCTAGACATTGCTTAAGTGCAAGTAGAGATCATATGTGTATCATGAACATCTCTAGACATTGCTTAAGTACAAGTAGAGATCATAAGTGTGTTATAAACGTCTCTAGACATTGCTCAAGTGCAAGTAGAGATCATAAGAAAAATTTTATGTTGCTACGAGATTTTAATATACATTGTGTTGATTACATAATGATTCTGATTCTAATCTAATGATGTTTTACTTCTCCCTTGTTAAAGAGGGAGTGTTAATGTTTTAGTGTTAGTAGAAGTAAAACATTGATTATTTGATACACTAATCTGTGTTTGTGTTTTCCAGATAAATTGTTATTGGTGATTCTTATATATATAATATATATTATATTATGCATTATATATCTTATATATATAATATATATGATATATGTAATATAATATGTATTATATATATTATGCATTATATATTATTATATAATAATATAATCATATAATATTATATTACATATATGGTTAATATAATATTTTATATATAAGATGAGTTATGCATATAGTTATTTATAAACTAAATGGTGATTAACTATAGAGACATGTCTCTTCATGTCTCTTGAAGAGACATGTCTCCTTCTCTCATATTATACATATATGAGATCCAAATCTGTATTTGAAAATCATCAATTACAATAGTAATGAGAGTACATTTGCAAATACGATCTAAGTTATTTCAACACACGCATTTAGAACTAAAAACATTGAGCAATAATTTATAAACATGCATTTGAAAAATCAGAAAAACAAGTTAAAAACCCTACCTTTTGCTTGAAAAACTCCAACAAGATGGTAAACCCTCCTCTTCTTCTTCTTGCTCCTACGCTCTCCTTTTTCACTTGCAAACACTTTCTTCACTCTTGCACAAACCCTTATCTCAACTGTTCACTCATCTTCTTCTTGCTGTTGCAAACAATGAGAAATGCAAATGTGAATAAAAATGAAGAATAGAAGGCTTTTCAACAAAAGAGGAGGAAGGAATGGGCCCCACAACCCAATAGCATAAAAATAGAAACATTAAAACGTTATAAAAATGCCTTAAAATTTTTAACTTTTAATGTCCCTCTTTTGCTTGCCGCCGAAGACGTCCTAGCGCTCCCCCACAATGAGGAGACTCCTTGGCATCCCCCCGCACTCTCACACTCGGAGACGTCTCGCTGTCTCAGAGACGTCTCGCCGTCTCCGACGGCAGTGGGGCTCTAAGTGGCGCCACCTGAAATGCCAAGACGTCATCCCCCCATCCCGAGGATGCCCCCATCTCCGAGACGGCCCCTTTTTTTGGGGGGGGGTTCCTCGTGTTACACTAGTTTTCCAACAACCTATGGTGTGTTTTGGCTCCGTTTGAAGGACTTACTATTTATAGTAAGTCAATTGTTGGTTCTGATGAACTTAGTTCAATTAGAGGAGTTGAGTGACGCTCTCAATTTTTGTTTCGGATTTCTGGTTTGTGCTCCAAGAATCTTGGATGGAGCATCTATTTATAGTAAATCACCCTATTAGGTTCATTTATCGTCTTTCATCATCAAGATCAATCTAGTGTCGTCAGATTTTAATTCTGATGCTTTTTCAATTGTTTTCGCATGACAGGTGAATTATTATTATTCATTTAAATATGTTGAGGTTGTTAGTTTTGCTGGTGTTATATATTGGTCACCTTAGTATCATAGCTCGTTGGAACCAGGTTGAAAACTTTTAAATCGTGGGCACAAGAAATAGTAGCCTTGTTGATGGAAATATTTTAATATTGTCATTGATGTCAAAGGAGAAAACAAGTTTGTCATTGATGTTAGAGGAGTCTAAAGCTGATTATACAAGAAGTTATTAAAGACCATATTACAAGAATTATGATTAGAAAATTTGCACAATCATTACATGAATCTACAAAGAATTTTGTGGCATTGATCATGTTGAAGTCAAGAAGACCAAGTCTATTTGTTTAATAAACGATGAAGTAAATTAAGGATTATCATATATATATATTTTGATGTTCCAATCCCCGTACATGAATGTGTGAGCCCTAGGATACCAATTTTTCTTGTGTCAGTTGATCAGGGAATGCATACGGTAGGGGATAGAACAACTGAGGGCCTGGAAGGAACCGTATAATGTTGGACCAGATGTAGAAGGTCATACGGTAGAGACAAATCAAAAGCCGTACGGTGGG
Organism: Cupressus sempervirens; assembly: GCA_028749045.1. Taxonomy (NCBI): domain Eukaryota; kingdom Viridiplantae; phylum Streptophyta; class Pinopsida; order Cupressales; family Cupressaceae; genus Cupressus; species Cupressus sempervirens. Next base: position 673,351,913 of record CM053788.1, on the reverse strand, counting down.
AGGAAGGGTGTTGTACGGTGACCACAGTTGCAAGCCGTACAGCATCAACAGTTGACTACAGGGTGTCTGTACTAGAAGAGAGGGAGTGATGGTCGTACGGCTGTTTCGAGGCCGTACGGTATACTATGGAGATGGTCGTACAGCTGGTAAGTAATCGTACGGTGTGTAGGAAAAGGACCGTACGACAAGTTGTTGTCTGTACAAAGGAAGTCCAGTCATGTGGATGATGTTGGATGTGGTGTACAGTAATGGTGGTAATGTAGTACGGCAAGGGGAATACAGAGAAATTTGACAATGCAATTTGTAATGCAAATGCAATATATTAAACACGAATAACTTGCAGAAAACCAGAGACCAAATAGATACACACTTGTGCCAAACAATAATAATATTCCACATACAAATGATGCTCTGATTTGCAAGATCCAAGCCAAGAAGTTCATAGACTTAATAGGGTGAGGATTGAATCCCATCGAAACCGCACAAGCCAAATAGGGAAGGTCTTTCACTTCCGAAATGGTGAACAACAAAGAACTTCAACTGGAATTCACAATATAGAGAAAATCCAAATTGCATACCTACGACTACCTACATGCCGTGCTTAAATACCCATCAAAAAAACCTTCCGAGGGTGTACAAAGATAGCCGATGGCCACACCTACCTATGGAAACAATTAAATTAAAAATGGGTCCGAGATATATTAAATCAATCGGCCTATTAACAAGGTTTAATTAAATACATTTATTTAATGACGGGGACATTACATATATGGCAATGATTATAAGATTACTATATACAAATATTGTATCATGGTGTTCATAAGGAAGACTAATATGCAACAAGTTTGATGTAGTTCAAGACAAAGATATATGGAGATATACTGGACAGAAAAGAAATAGAAGAGTATTCAAAATAATGATGATAAAAAGTCAAACAAAGATCAATGCAGGCAGATATATTTTAAAGACATCATGCTCAACCATATAGATAAAGGAGTCCAGTCATATAAAAAAGAAAGTGAACGGTATATATGGGCAGCTAAGTCATGATCAAATCTGGGCTTGAGCAACATATATACAAGTCCCTGTTATTCCCAATGGAATACGAATTTACCATATGAGCAGCGATTGGTGACAATTTTTAGAATACACCTAAGCATATGTGGGAGAGGTTTGAATGGCAACTAGAAAGACCATTCTACAGCATACAAAAGTTTTAAACAGTGGCTATGTTATGTAGATGAATACACTCAGTGATAGTCGAAGCTAGGAGTGCAGTGGTGATAAGAGTATAAGAAAACCATGGAGAAATGTTTTTTTAATGAGTAAGCATGTATATGATTCCATTAAAAGCAGTGGTAGACATCAAAGTATAAACAACAATCACCGAAGGAAATCATTTATACATTTAGCATCGATTAAATTGAATGCAGCAATAATTAGCAAAGTATAGACGGTGACCAAGTCTTGCGTTGAACAGGGTATGTGCAACGATAATCAAGTCAGCATCTCATGAAGTAATATTTTCTCAACACTGAATATGAACAGCGACAGAGGATACGATGGAAGAAACTATATCATCTGTATATGCCATCAAACTCAGCACTGGAAGGCTGCGATTATATTTTTCTATAATTGACAGGAAATTGATATGATTTTCAACTGGGCGATTGTTGAAGTTTCAAATTCATTACAAACTGTAATCTATCCCGATATAACCATGTTAGAGTCTTATGTCAAAACTGTGAAGCATGGCGATGGTTCCTTGGATGACTACATGCGTATGGTGGCTCGTATACAAGAGCATGATATGTAGAACTGTTCAATAATGCTGAAACTGTATATACAGTACTAAGCAAAGAGCAGTTATCATGCACAAGGAGGATAATCAAACCATTGTCTAGGCTCTAAACATTGGAGTTTACGGCAAAAATAGATACATAAGCAAGGGAGTGATTAAATAAAGGAATAGCATGTTTTTACAAGTCTGATGAATTGAAGCAACCACATCAGACATCAGTGACTAATGTCTTCAGCGATAGAAAGATAAAACACTAAAAGGCATGCCAGATATTCAAAGAGGAGTCCACGTCTTTTTGAATTACATCAGAATGCATACGAAGCGGATGGACCTGTGGATCGGAAAGTCAAGATACTAAACAACGCCTCAAGACATCATCGCAAGCAAAGTTTTAAGGGTTGCAATTTGATTACAAACTAAGAAGTAGCGTAGAAGAGGAGCCATTTTTGGTAAAGGCAGAAGAGTGTTTTTTTTGTTGTTAGTGCAAAAATTCATAATTATGAAAGGTTGCATTCTAAATATGCCAGCACCATTTAATTAATTAATCAAGTCACTTATGAAATGGCGTAGTTTATTAAGAGATGTTTCTCTTAGTCAAAAGACACATCCTTGTGTAATATATAAAGTAAAAATATATATTTGAAAAATAAGTGAGATGTGTAGAAGAAAGATGAATAGAGAGGCCTGTGAAAGAAAAAAAATGGATAAGTAAAGAATAAGAAGGTATACAGACTGCAGTGAGATGTATACAAGATAGTGAGAGACAATGAGAAAGGAGTGTTTGGAAATGAATAAGAAATCATAAGTAAAAGAAGAATAGGAAGGGTAAAAATAAAATATATAATTATCAGGTTGAAAATCTGATTTATATATACATATATATCAGATGTGTTGTGAATAAAGATAAATATGTATCTTTAAATAAAGGTCGACTTCAAGAAGGACAAAGGGTGTAGATACTGTAATTAAAGAAACATATAGAGATAAGAGGAGGAAATTGTACAAGTGATATATACATCGTTAGTTGTGTAAGCAACAGTATTAAGGTAGAACATAAGTTTGTGTGCAGTGGGTTGGTACTCACGAAGACAGTAGTGGGGGTTAGTGCTTCCAATAGATCAGTGCCTATGAAGTGTGGGAGTTGGAAGTGTGGGAGTTGGAGCTTCCAGTGAGTCGGTGTTCATAAACATAGGGATTGGAGCCTACAAATCATTGTAAAAGAATAAATTTATACTAAAAGCAATTACTTCTTGTGGTTTTCTCCCGCATTGGATTTCCACTTAAATCCTTGTATTATTGTGTTCATGTGCACAATTGTTGATTCCATCATTTAAAGTTATTTGGATAAAAAGTTTTAAATTGACAAATTCGTTATTATATTGATTCACCCCCCCTTCTCAGTATAATCGTGTGCTCTTCACTTGTGTGTCAAAATATGATGTTATGGTGGAAAAGGTCATTTTTGGGTGCCAAAAGCAATTAATAAATTATATTATAATGACACTTTATTATATTTTAATGTCGTGGAGTTTATTTGGGAAACTCATGCCATTTGGAGATTATAAATATGAGCCCATTTGATAAGAAAAGCGTCCGATCGTTTGATTTTCTTATTTTGCTTTGTTGTCTTTGTGACATTTTCCTGGAGTTCTGATTTTATGTGCCTTTGCTGAAGTATAAAGGTTTGGGATCTATAGCTGAAGTATTGTAGATTTAATTCTAAGAATTATTATGAGATTGCTTAGGAAATTGTGCTGAGGTATACGATTTGTCATTCCTCCTACTATATTAACTGTAGCTAAGGAGATTTGCATTGCTGCAGATTTTGGTTGGAGAATTCTGACTTTTGGCGTTATTTGTATCTGCATTTTGGCACGCATATTCTCAACATTTGGGCAACAATTATTCTTGCAATTGGACACCTACAAGTCTGATAATTAATCCATAGTTGGGCAGCATCATTACTAGTGTTTGGCATTGCATTATGGGGATTTGAATTGCTCAAAAGGCAATTAGTTTGAATGCTGCGATCACATATCAAGAGGCAATGTTTACTTCCGTAGACCCTGCATTTATTGTTGGGTGTGAGAATTTCAGCTATGGAGTTGGTGTTACATGTTTTACTGCTGCAATCTGTCATCGCCAAATACATACACATGTTCTTTAAATTGTTGCTTCTCTATAAGTGTATGATTGTAATAATTGCATACAACATAATTGAAAATTTATGTTGGCATTCATGGTAGTTTGAATTTTATATCATTTGTAATTTCTTTACATTCTTAAATTTTCAAAAAGCATATCTACTCAAAACCAAAAGAAATTGCAAAAACATTCAAAAAAATAAAATATCTATTCAACATAGTCTTAGGTGAGCCAACAGGGTTACTATAGTGGTATTAGAGAGGTTTCTTGCCATCCTGTTGGGTAGGAAAGTCTTTCTTATTTCAGATCTGCAATAGTGATTGAAGTGATCAGCACTCTTGTTGTTTCCAGTTATGGTCAAACACAGGAAGCCTAGTAGTTCTGGGAGTTGGCAAAGTAGTGAGGAAGATAGCAGGAAAATAAATGCCTTGAGAGAGGGTATAGAAAAACTTAAGCTTCATTAGCAAAGATTGGCTGCGAGTCTCTCAGATCCAGAGACACTTGATAGGGCAGAGAGATATATGGTTTCCTCTTTTAGGAGACAAGAACTAAAGATGTAGGGAAGAAGGTTTGAGTTCTCTCTGGTTGGCATTCAGAAGGCAGATGTACCTGTGTTCAATATGGCACCCAGTACTCTGATCCGTAGTTTTGATGATGGACTTTCCACGCAGAGATGTAAAATGCCATTGGTGGATACCAACGCTCAGCTTCATTGGGTTGAGGATTACAAAGTTGTTGCTACAAATAGTTCAAGTGCTATTGGAGCAGTAGTTACTACTGATTGTTTTGACTCTATCGAGGAGGGGATTATTATTGGAGATTTGTATGTCAGTCGTCGCAGTGTTGTTCCTTTCCAGGAGGTAGTTGCTCCCTAGGGTGGGACTAATGAATGCATGGAGTCACCCAATTGTATTATTGGTGATTTGGGTCTTATAGCAGAGTCAACAGATGTTGGTTTATGTTCCAGCTTTATTGATTCACAACTTGACATAGAGTCATGTGTGCAAAGTCAGGTAACAGCAGTTGAGGCTTTATTAGGAGATAAGGATCCAGATAGTATGGACACATTTAATGATCCATTTGATGATGCTATGAGCTGCATTGGGTATGATACCCCTTGCCAATTATTGGGTGATGACTCTGAGAAGGTTTTGGATGGGTTCGAAGATCAAGATTTATAGGGACTTTCTATTGAAGGGGAAGAAGAGCCATGCGAGGAGTGCAATACTGTGTGGGCTTTTGCTTCTTTAGAGGAGGTGTCGATTGAGGTACCGAGTAGTTGTATCTCGATTGTAGATGTGTGCAAGGATGATAACACACATGCAGTGTGCGATCTTGTAGTGAGCAATTCTGATTCGGTTTCCTATCACAGTGCAATTAGTGAGACAAAGCTTGTGTAGGAGGCAGGGGTTACAAAGGCATCATGTGACAAGTCAATTGAAGGTGAGTGAGAGTGACATTTCTTTAGCTCTTGAGCATTATGATGTTATTCATCAGATGCTAGCTACATTCGATTCATCCGCTTTGAGAGGCTATCAGGATCTTGAAGCATAGTTACACACAGCTAGTTGCTAACAGGGATTACCTTCTGAAGTGGGGTAGCACTTGTAATAAGACATTGTTAAAGAAAGTGGAGAAGGTGGCTGAGCTCACCTAGGAGCTTGAGGTGACTGTTGACTCTCTTCATTGTACTCAGTTAGCTCTTTTTAGGAGTCACAGTCATAGTTGGATGAGGTTACCGTGGAGTTGGAGCATGTTCGGCCTACACCAGCCCCAAATCTAGTTCAGTTGCACATTGTGGTGGTTCATGGTGAATTTTCTTCTACGGTAGGGGATGAGGAGCATGATGATGTAGAAGTTGCATCTGTCCAAGATTTGGGTGCAATAGGTACAGAGGAGGTGAGAGCATCAGTGGAGATGAGCTCTCATGGTGATTTGCTTCCTTCTGCCGAAAGCAAATCTATTTCTTAATTTCATACAACTGATAGCATTGGACAATTAGTAGTGCCACGTTTTCAGAGGGATCAGTTGTAGGTCATAGGGGAGCAAGTTGACGCTTCCACATATAATTTTTACTGCACTGAATCGTTCATAGAGTATTTACTCGAGAGCTCGAATTTGCGAGAGGATTTTTACAGAGTATCTGAGGGCACTCTCATTCAAGGCTCTCGGGCTATACGGCAATTGGTGAGGAAGATTGTAGAGACCTTGGCTACGATGCTTCCCAACAGGGATGTTGTGGTTGGGTTTGTTGAGAGGGTTGCTCAAGATCCTACCCTGCCAGTAGTTGTGCATAGTCAAGGATTGGAGTTGTCTCTTGATTCCTGGTTTGGTACTAATGAGCCATTAACATAGATTGGGGCTTTATATCAACATTATACAGTGGGGTGTGCTCATCATTTTGCTTTTGACCCACAAATAGAGGATTTGGTTTCACGTCAGCGTGGATTGGCTCTAGTTTCATACCATCCATTATGAGATGGGTTAGCACCATCTTTTGCAGATGGGATTGGCATATGCAAGTTAGACAACTTGGACAATCTACATGCCCAGGACAGTTTATCAAAGGTTGGAGTTGGTGATAGTGATATAGGTACTTATGGTCGCTATCATCTCCATAGTGTAGTTGGGTGTGAGCGTCAGTTTGACTGGGACTCGAATGTTGACAAAGTTGGTATCCATCAACCTGTAGTCAGTTTCCATATGAGTTTGTCATTAATATCAGTTATTCGGGTGTTGGTGCCACAGGAATTGCTTGTATATAGTAGGAATAGTACGGAGTTCTACCCTTGGGATCCAAGTGGATTGTGATGCTGATTTTTCTTCAGGATTGATTGGGGACAAGCAATCTTAGAGAGGGAGGACTATAATGTCCCCATTTTTAGCAAATTCCTGCAATTGGCTTGGTTAGTTCACCATCATGACCCTCGTGAGCTGACAGCAAGATTTGAGGGTCTCAATTGAGGGTTTCCAGCAGCCTATGGTGTGTTTTGGCTCTGTTTGAGGGACTTACTCTTTATAGTAAGTCAACTTTTGGTTCCAATGAGATCAGTTGAGCTAGAGGAGTTGAGTGATGCTCTCAATTATTATTTCAAGCTTCTAGTTTGGGCTCCAAGAATATTGGAGGGAGCGTCTATTTACAGTAAGTCACCCCGTTAGATTCATTCATCGTCTTTCATCATCAGGATCACTCTGGTGTTGTCAGATTTCGATTATGATGCTTGTTCAGTTGTTTTCGCATGACAGTTGAATTATTATTATTCATCTAAATATGTTGAGGTTGCTATTTTTGTTGGTGTTGTATGTTGGTCACCTCAGTATCATAGCTCATTGGAACTAGGTTGAAAACTTTTAAATTGTGGGCACAAGAAACAATGGCCTCGTGTGTCAGAATATTATGTTATGGTGGAAAATGTCATTTTTGGGTGCCAAAAGCAATTAATAAATTACATTATAATGGCACTTTATTATATTTTAATGTTGTGGAGTTTATTTGGGAAACTCGTGTCACTTGGAGATTATAAATTTGAGCCCATTTTATGAGAAAAACATCCGATCATTTGATTATCTTATTTTGCTTTGTTGTCTTTCTGATGTTTTCCTAAAGTTCTCTTTTTGTGCCCTTGCTAAAGTATAAGGGTTTGGGATCTACAACTGAAGTATTATAGATTCGATTCTAAGAATTATTCCGGGATTGCTTGGCAAATTGTGCTGAGGTATTAAATTTTTCATTCCTCCTACTGTGTTAACTGTAGCTAAGGTGATTTGCATTGCTGGAGATTTTGGTTTCAGCAATTCCGATTTTCAGCGTTACTTGTATCTCCATTTTGGCGTGCATATTCTCAGCATTTGGGCAACAATTATTCCTAAAAGTCTGATAATTAATCCATAGCTAGGTGGCATCATTACTAGTGTTTGGCATTGCATTCTAGGGAATTGAATTGCCCTATAGGGGATTTGTTTGAAGGCTGCAATCCCATATCAAGAGGCATCGTTTACTTCCACAGACCCTGCATTTATTGTTGGGTGTGACAATTTCATCTGTGGAGTTGGTGTTACATGTTTTATTGTTGCAATCTACCAACACCAGATACATGCATAGGTTCTTTAAATTATTGCTTCTCTATAAGGGTATCATTGTAATAATTGCATACAACATGATTGAAAATTGAAAATTTATGTTAGCATTCATGGTAGTTTGAATTTTAAATCATTTGTAATTTCTTTACATTCTTAAAATTTCAAAAAGCATATCTACTCAAACCCAAAAGAAACTGCAAAAACATTCAAAAAAATGAAATATCTACTCAGCATAGTCTTAGGTGAGCCACGAGGGTTATTACAAACTCAGGTTCTAGGGCAGTCATTGGGAAAGTGGAGACCTTATTGCTTCTTTTGATTTGGGGCATAACTTCTTGATTGGGTGTCTCTATTCTCTGAATAAATTATGAAATATCTTGAAGAGTTCCTTGCAACATGAAGTTTCCAAATAATGGAAACATCTCCCAATGGGATTGAATCCATGAGGGTTTCAAGATTTGGACAATAATGGTAAATCCATGGATGATAAGTGTTCTAGGTATGATGTAGATACGTATTGAACACTTTGGAAGGCTGGAAATGGTTGGAGCAGCTTGTATTTTGGGCAATAAAGGCCAAAATCAGGTTTTAGGAAGTAGATTGCATGTAGGCAAGATGGGGCTTTTTTCTTAAATGGCTAACAATGGAAGTTAGGAACATAATGTTGGCAGCCCAAACGAAATCACAGGCATCAAGATAAGGACATAGGTCTTGTTGTATGTTCGTAGCCCTCTGACGAGATTACAACCATTGTAATGTGAAATGCTAGCCAGGAAAAAGAAGTTACACTGCACTCAGGTATGAATAACTCACAACAGGGATTAATGCCAATATTGGCGTTTAGAAGCAAGGAGCCTGATAGGGTAATTTGGCCTTCTCAAAATGCAGTTCAAACTTTCAAATAGTTGCCCAAGTCTATAAGGAGAATGCACACCAATGCAGGTCTGCTAGACATTTGAAATCAGTGGAGAGAAAAACTCCCTCCAAACTAAATGGCTTGACTAGTTATAGCCACAAATACTCTTCAAAAACCTCAGACAGAACATGCCCAGTTACAGAATTAAATTGGCATTTGATCAAAAAAGTATGTGCGCACAGATTTTGCATATAAACAATGTCCAACAGCAATGGACGTCAAACACCCAATTCTGATTATGAGATTTCAATTTAGCAGTTGGAAACATAATTACTCTACAATACCACAACATCTCCCAACAGACATTAATGGCATCCCAACACAGTTATCCAATATCAACTTCCCCAACAATTATAAGATGCCCAGATACAATAGGTGACAGAAAGGGAATAGCTTTACAATTCAGAATACCGAACAACTCAATCCCACCCTACCTCGGCAACGGATTGATGTGCAACTCAATATTCAGAGATCTTAGGATCAAACCCTTTTGCTTCAGCAAGGGCATTAAAATCAATAGGCATAAAAAAACTCTTCACAAGCAACAAAAGTAAAGAATCAATCAGATGCTTTTTCCTTCACAATAAGCTCATATTTATAATCCCCCAAAAGCACTTGTTTCCCAAACAAAACTCCACTTAAAAAGATCTACCAACACAACATCACTTTATAACATATAATATTAATAAAGTGCCATTATAACAATATAAACTCAATAATTAATTAAAATATGAGCCCATGCACATAATAGCCTCATTTGATGCAGGTGATGACCGACACCAAATACCATCAACTCCACTGCCAAATATGGTAACTGCTCGAATTAGACTTACTAAGAATATTGAGTCCATGACTGAGACGCTCAAATCACCCTGTCAGTTCACCAGGGTTCCTATAATGAACTGACTCAATCAACTACAGGAGCTCATCAAAAATGGGGACACTACAGATTTCATGAAGACTTTGTCATACATTGAATAGAACATTCCCAAGAAGGTAATGGAACAAGTTTAAATTCCGTATAAGATCATTCAAATAGAAGTGGAACAATAAGCGTGATATATAAAGGATCATCATCCATTGCAGAAGCAACACTTGAGGTGGAAAATTGAATGAGGGATAGGTGCACCTAGTGGGCAAGTGCTCATGAATTGGAAGAGGTGTTGATGCCTCTAGTAAGTAAAGCCTAAATTTTTTGTAAGAGATTATTCTATGAGCAAGTAATTTGCTCATAGAATCATCCATGTATAAATCATGTGTTATTGTGTTTTTACTTATGTGCATGATCATTGATGTTGAGTAAATGATATTATTATTGATTAAGTTTGAATATGGTATTAAGTTTGTAGACATAACAATTATAAAGATTATTTGGAAACAAAGTCAAACTTAACCATATTGGGTTAATCAAGAGCTATATGTTTCATCAATAGGTCTAATTTCTTCATGAACCATAGCCCTTTGGAAAACTTTATCTTTTATATGTTTGATGAAAAGAAATGCCTGGAAATATACATTAAGAATCGTTATTTCTTCAAACGCTAAGATCTTCTAGTCTTCTAATCTCATATGAGAGTGTAATATCCCTTCCCTGAGACAAAAAAAAAATCTAAATAATAGGTCATCATCATACATATGAACCTATCCATATGTTAAAAGATTGTTATCATAGATCATATGGACGAAGACACATAAGTTAAGCCTTCAAATACAATTAGCAAACATAAATAGAAGAAATAATCAATATTACCAAATATCAATAATACAATCATTTAAATTATTAAGACATACTAAAGTTAATCTCCATATTACTAATCAACATATTGGTTAGGAGTCTATTAAACAAATATATAATCTCTAAAATAAAACCAATACTAAATAAATAAAAGAAATGGTAATAAAACTTATATAATAATAAAAAATTAAAAATATATTAATATCGTCAATAATGAAAGGGACGCTCTTAGTAAAATAATAATATTGACTAAACTAAGGATATGTCGGTGGTATATGTTTAAGGACGCAACTGTCCAAATTGACAGAACCACCATATTTAAAGAGGGTTGGGCAAGAATTACAAGGTCGACATATACCTACCTTCACCCTGCCCGATGATGACACATCAGCAAACAAGGCTCTACACACAGATTATAAGGAATGAGAGAAGTGCTCAGAACAGTATCAACCTTTACTGTCGAGACTGAAACAAATAAAACTATGGCACAAAATATATAAACCAATGATCAATTTGAAACAAACATAACCAAACCAATTAGAAAGGAAACAATTGAAAAAAAAATAGTGACTGCGGGAGGAGCAGCCACATGGAAAGCAATGCCACATTTGCATCAGGTAATCGAGCAATCGAGTAAATCAACTCAGCAATAATGTCACAGTATGAAACTAGGTTCGAGCATTCGAACTAAGCGGAGGGTGACGAAATGTAGACCCCACGCCTTATGTCAAGGTAAAATATGATGTAAACATTAATTGTATTTGAATAAAGTATTATTTGTAATGGTGAATATTTAATTATAATTATTTGAATTATGAATATCTGAAAATAATTTAAATATAAGGAATTGTGGATATTCAAATGATATCAATTTAATGAAACAATCAATGAGATTCCTTATGTAAGGGATATTTGATCCTTAGTGTCAGTCCATGGGACTGACATCATGGAGAATAATGAGATCCCTATCATGAGGTATGTGAGGCGTTAAGGTCTCCATCTGACCACCATGACTAGGATCAATAGATAATCTCCATGTGCCAGACTATTCTAATGATGTCAACATATGCATATGTGATTGGCCTTGGATGGAGGATGTCCCGTACAAGAACCTTAATGGGAGTGCTCCATGAGATGACAAAAGAATAGCTAAGGGTTAGGAAGCCCAATTTGGAGACGTCATTAAGGTTGGGGTTTAATTAGAGGGCAAAAGAATATAGTTAGTTTTGTTGTTATTATGATTCTGACATTTGTTTTGCAGGTATTACTTGTCCGAAAGACAACCGTAATAGTAGGAACATTATAGTGGTATCAGAGCATGACCTTGTCATCCTTTAGGGTGAATAAAATTATAAACATTTCAATAAATTAAACAAAAAAGAAAAGGATCAAACTAATGAATACAAGTGATTTATTGTCAAGATGGATAAAAACATGATTCCAAAAGCCTTGAGGAAAGATTCCAAGATAGGTACGAGCATGTAGTCCTCATGCCTTGAGGGAGCCTACTCATAGAGTCAAGTGCCCTACGACATTAAATTTTTTATCATCCTAAGGAGGGCGTGTAAGAAGTAGAAATGACTAAGCTCAATCTATTAACTATTGATTTCTTGAGGACCAATATTAAAGGAATAAACTACAATAAAAAGATATAGTAACTATGAAGATCAATCATACTATATCATTTAATTATAAAATTATTAATCAAATTATGCTTGGAATGAAAGATCCCTTATGGATCTCTTCTGCTGATTTGCTGTAATTTTATATTTTTAAATTTGTTTTCCCTATTTATTAAAATTTTCTTGCAGAACTAGACAGAGGTTGCAGAAGGATTTGATTGTTTTATATTTTTGATGATTTTTCAATAAGTAATAACAGAAGTACAATAACATGAACCAGTTTTGAAAAGGTATTCCAAATACATTTAAAGCAAAGTTGCTTCAAGTAGATTTTCTTGAATATACGCCTAATATGTAACCAGACGAGATTTACAATAATATTCAGATGATTACAACCAAGAATTAAGCCAACCTGAAGGCGTGAAGGTGAAATATGAACCCAGAAGGAAGCTACGGCCAGAATCCAGCTCTCTGATGCTACACGTGGGAAGGAATATGGCTGCCAAGCGTTGTTGTACAGCTGCAAAGTGCCCACATGTGGATAGAACACCCAAACCCCAACTAAAACTTTAACTCAATACTACATTCCCCAGAAGAAACAATGCACAATCTCCAAGATGCTTCTAACTGCAACGAATCCAAACCACTATTTTGGGGGCTACGTCCCAAACAGGCAAAGAAAGTGGATTTGGCGTCCCAAGTGCTGAAAGCTCAATCAGAGCCCAAATCACAAATCCAAGATGTAATATATCAATAATGCCTTCAAACTTTGTCTTTATCTCCTTATAACCCACCAAACTTAGCTCGAACCCTAAAAGTGTCTCCATATGGCATTGGGTTATAAAATAATATATTTCTCATTTTTAAAGTGGTTGAGTATCCAGAAAATGACCTTTTTCCCAATAGAAAGAAATTCGTTCACCGAAATGCTTTGAGTCAAAAGAGAAATATTTAGAAAAGTTCAAGACCTTTCCTTTCCAACAAGCTATTACACCAAGGATAAGCAATCCAAATGAGGCAAAAAAACCCTTATTACTCCAAAATGGCTATAACTTAGCCTTATTTAAATTATTAAAATGCTAACTAGGAGAATATTTAAATATATTAAAATATTTCCCAAATCGTGAACTAATAGCCAAAACACCTCTACAAGGTGAAACTGAACTCATCACCTCCTATGACTGATGTTGGATAATTTGAAATAACTGACAGTCATCCCTCAAAATTAGGGATACTCCTAAAAAATAGGAACGTCTCTGAATCTCCCGAAACTGAAACCATAGAATGACCTTGTAGAGACTCAAGACTATAACCCATCTCCACCTCCTAAAATGTAGGAAACTCCTACAATTAAGGAACTGCTCTCAACTACCCTTCTACTATCTGAAACTCCATATCAGAACACTGTATACCCTGACTAAGTCTCTAAACAGCACTGCCAACCTACAAGAATCCCTGATAGGCTAACTCCCATGTCCTGCTAGATAGAGCTAAAAGAGGCGACATGACAATCCTCCCCTCTCGGAGATGCTTGCCCACAAGCAATACAACAATAATCCTCCACTATCCCAAGCAATCCAAATACAAAGCACTGATCAACCCCAAACCTGAAGTGTCTCATCAGGACAAACATACTCCCCACTGTAAGGTGTAGAAATGAAATCGATCACAACGTCACAGTAGAGTATCCACCCCCAAATACCCTCACGCCCAAGAATCCAAACTAATGGCCATCATGTCCTATCAGAATTCAAACTAGTAGCCGGTCCCAAAACAGTCCTGTTATCCAACCCATCCCAAACCTCATACAATCTCCGTGGCAAATCTAAGGCACTCAGTCCTGTGTGTTGAGATACTAAGGGACATGGGATTATGATCAAATCATTGTTACTATCTGAGTCCTGATCAATAATCATACTCCTAGTTGATCCACCCTGAGACGAAAGTGAGCACGCCTTGAGCACAATCTTCCTTCTCCCAACCATAAACTCCAATTGTCTCTTCCTGAAATCTTGGTTGTATCTCCCCAAGTATTGCAACCACTGTACACCCAAAACTACATCCGTGCCCCCTAGATCACACATGTAAAAGTCATCTATCAAGGTGTATCCCTTCATGCCTATGCTCAACTATGGGATACCCTTGACGCATTGCAGAGTAAGACCATTGGCCACAGTCACATCGACTCCTGGAAAATTTTGTGCTTGCAGACCACATCAGTCTACCATTTCTGTATTTATAAAATTATGTGTAGACCCACTGTCCACCAAACAATACATAGTATTCCCATGGATCATACCCGAGATGTAGAAGAGGTGAATCATCGGTGCACTTGACAACGTAGCCATAGTCCCATGTGTTGCAACTGCTACCTCAGCATCTTCGAGCTCAATTTGGACACCATCATCCTTGTCATTTATATCCCAAACCTCCTCATCGTCTACATCTGACATGACCTCAATAAGATATGCCTTTCCCTGCCCAAGGCACCTATGTCCTGGTACCCATGGCTCCTTACAAGAAAAACATAATTTCCTCCTCCTTAGTTCATTTCTAGAATCCAAGTCTACTTTGGGAGGTGGAGGTGGCATGTCCTTAGCCTATAAAGGAGGCCTCTGTGGTGCCTGTATATTCCCCGATGGTTTCTTATCAATGTGATAAGATTTAGGAGTGGTGTCCAATCTCAATGTCACATCAATAGCATCCTTAAGAGTGGCCGGCTGGAAAGCACAAACCAATCCCTTAAGCATGTCCTGCAATCCCTCAACGAATAGCATCACACTACACTTCTGGGGCATATCTGGTACCATAATCGCAATATGCTGGAACTCATTAATATAAGCTTCTGCATGACCAGTTTGTCTCAGATGAGCCAACTGTCTATAGTAAAGTTCTGTATCATTACGGCAAAACAGTGTAATGAGTCGCTCAGTGAACTCAGCATAGGAATGTACTAAGGCGTGATCCTAGGTAACCAATCAATGGTGCTACCAATCATAAGCAATCCCCTCTAGATGCAACACAGCAAACTGAATAACCTCACGCTTAGGCATGGGCCGTAATCAAAGATATATATCTAGCTTGTGAACCCAAGCTCGTGCACTCGTATCTCCTAAGCCATTATATGTAGCCAATGTGATCTTCCCAGTAGCTCTATTGAGGTCATAGTTTTGTTGCTGCTGTGGTGGTCTATAACCACGATCTCCCCTGAACCTAGCTGTGTCTCTACACTGTGCACAATACTGGGGAAGAGGCCAGATGTCCCTAACCTCAGGGAGTAGAGCTCTCCACTCAGCTGTGGCCGCCAAAAATAACTCCTAGAACCCCACCTCTGGTGGTTCCACCTGAGTTGGTCATTCACCTGGTATGAACTGAGGAAGCAATGGTTTATTCGTAGTAGGTGTACGATGGCAATGCCGCCTAGAGGAATGAAGGGAGCTCCCAACTGAAGAATGGGGCAGATGGTTGCACTGACTACCAGCCACTGAAACTAATCTACTTCACCTGCCTCTGTGTCCACCCATCTCCAAATGCTCCAAGGTATCCTATAATCTATCTAAAGCCTAAGCGATCCTGGGCTGAGTAGTGAATAGGGTCCGCACCATCTCTCTCTCTTCATCATCCTAATTCCCTGTGCCGCCCACCTGTTCCTCTGCCATAACAGCTTCCTGGTCTATTCCAAACCCTTGCTCAAGTTGAGCTATCCTAGGCATATAAAATCTGTGTATCTATCTCAGCTCTTGGATGCATAGATTTGTATTCAATCCACCAACTAGTGACCACCTAGATGCTAATATGAATTATCAAAGCTTTTGATCCAGTACTCAGATGCCAAAATGAATTATCAAAACTTTCTAGCCAACACCCAGATGTCAAAATGAATTATAAAAACATTTTATCCAATACCCAGATGCCAAAATGAATTATCAAAACTTTTTAGCCAGTACCTAGAAGCTGAAATGAATTATCAAGACTTTTGCTGAAATCTGTTGTGACAATTTCTCACAAACCCTACAGGCTGGCAGGATGTCAGCTCTAATACCACTAAAAGATCCCTGATTGATCTCTTCTATTGATCTGCTGTAATTTTATATTTTTAAATTTGTTTTTCCTGTTTATTAAAATTTTCTTGCAAAACTAGACTGAAGTTGCAGAAGGATTTGATTGTTTTATATTTTTGATGATTTTTCAATAAGTTATAACAGAAGTACAATAACATGAACCAATTCTGAAAAGGTATTCCAAATACATTTAAAGCAAAGTCGCTTCAAGTAGATTTTCTTGAATATGCACCTAATATATAACCAGACGAGAATTACAATAATATCCAGATGATTACAACCAAGAATTAAGCCAACTTGAAGGCGTGAAGGTGAAATATGGATCCAGAAGGAAGCTACGGCTAGAATCCAACTCTAATGCTACATGTGGGAAGGAATATGGCTGCCAGATGTTGTCGTACAGCTATAAAGTGCCCACACGTGAATAGAATGCCCAAACCCCAACTAAAGTCTGACTCAATACTGCATTCCCCAAAAGAAACAATGCACAATCTCCAAGATGCTTCTAACTGCAACGAATCCAAACCACTGTTTTGGGGGCTACGTCCCAAACAGGCAAAGAAAGTGGATTTGGCATCCCAAGTGCTGAAAGCTCAATCAGAGCCCAAATCACAAATCCAAGATGTAATATATCAATAATGCCTTCAAACTTTGTCTTTATCTCCTTATAACCCACCAAACTTAGCTCGAACCCTAAAAGTGTCTCCATGTGGCGTTGGGTTATAAAATAATATATTTCTCATTTTTAAAGTGGTTGAGTATCCAGAAAATGACCTTTTTCCCAATAGAAAGAAATTCGTTCACCAAAATGCTCTAAGTCAAAAGAGAAATATTTAGAAAAGTTCAAGACCTTTCCTTTCCAACGAGCTATTACACCAAGGGATAAGCAATCCAGATGAGGCAAAAAACCCCTTATTACTCCAAAATGGCTATAACTTAGCCTTATTTAAATTATTAAAATGCTAACTTAGGAGAATATTTTAAAATATATTAAAATATTTCCCAAATAGCGAACTGATAGCCAAAACACCTCTACAAGGTGAAATTGAACTCGTCACTTCCTGTGACTGATGCTGGATAATCTAAAATAGCTGACAGTCTCATCCCTCAAAATTAGGGATACTCCTTAAAAATAGGAACATCTCTAAATCTCCCAAAACTGAAACCATAGAATGATCTCGTAGAGACTCAAGACTATAACCCATCTCCACCTCCTAAAATGTAGGAAACTCCTCCTACAATTATGGAACTACTCTCAACTGCCCTCCTACTGTCTAAAACTCCAGATCTGAACACTGTATACCCTGACTAAGTCTCTAAACACCATTGCCAACCTACGAGACTCCCTAATATGCTAATTCATACGTCCTGCTAGATAGAGCTAAAAGAGGGGACATGACATGGAATCATTTAGACAACTCATCAACCTTGATCTCATGAAACCTATCATCAAGCATGAGTCAATCATACAAAGTCAAATCACTCACAAAATGTACTAGATCAATTTAACATGTAACTCTTGGTTATATTGTCAAATTAAATATTGGGAATTGAACAATTCATATAAGAAAATCTAAAGGTTCCTAGAAATCTAATGAATCAAGTGGAAATCATAATTGCTTGAGGACAACCAATTTCAAGGGGGTAGGATTGTAATATCCCCTCCCTGAGACAAAAAGAAATCCAAATAATAAGTAATAATAAGATATACAAACCTATCCAAATGTTAAAAGTTTGTTATTCAAGAAAATATGGACGAAGACATAAGTTGAGTCTTCAAATACAATCACCAACTATAAATAGAAGACATAATCAATAATACCGAATATCAGTAATACAATCATTTAAATTCTTAAGACACACTAAAGTTAATCTTCATATTACTAATTAATATATTGGTTAGGAGTTGATTAAACAAATACATAATCTCTAAAATAAAACCAATACTAAATAAATAAAAGAAAGGAAATAAAACTTAAATAATAATAATAATATATTAATATCATCAATAATGAAAGGGACGTTCTTAGTAAAATAATAATATTCATTAAACTAAGGATATGTCGGTGGTATATGTTTAAGGATGCAACTATCCAAATTGACAAACCCACCATATTTAAAGAGGGTCGAGCAAGAATTACAAGGCCCGAGAAAAAGGTCTATATATGCCTACCTTCACTCTGCCCGATGATGACATGTCATCATGCAAGGCTCTGCACGTGGATTACAAGGAATGAGAGAAGTACTCAGAACAATATCAACCTTTACTGCTGAGAGCAAAACAAATAAAACTATGGAATGAAATATATAAACCTACGATCACTTTGAAACAAACATAACCAAACCAATTAGAAAGAAAGCAATTGAAAAAAAACTGAACACAAGAGGAGAAGCCACGTGGAAAGCAATGCCACATTTGCATCGAGTAATCCGATAAATCCACTCAGCGATAATTTTGCGATATGAAACAAGGTTCGAGCATTGGAACTAAGCGGAGGGTGAGGAAACGTGGACCCTGCGCCTTGGGTCAAGGAAATATATGATGTGAACATTAATTGTATTTGAATAATTTATTATTTGTAATGGTGAATATTTGATTAAGATTATTTGAATTATGAATATTTGAATATAATCATTTGAATATAATTTTAAATATAAGGAATTGTGGATATTCAAATGATATCATTTTAATGAGACAATTAATGACATTCCTCATGTAAGGGATATTTCATCCTTAGTGTCAGTCCATGGGACTCACATCATGGAGAATAATGAAATCCCTATCATGGGGTATGTGAAGCATTAAGGTCTCCATCTGACTACCATGACTAGGATCAATAGATGATCTCCATGTGCTAGAATATTCTGATGATGTCAACATATGCATATGTGATTGGCCTTGGATAAAAGATGTACCATCCAAGAAGAACCTTAATGGGAGCGCTCAATGAGAAGACAGCAAAATAGCTAAGGATTAGGTAGCCTGATCCAGAGACGTCATTAAGGTTGGGGTTTAATTAAAGGGTAGAATAGTATAGTTAGTTCTGTTGTTATTATATTTTGACATTTATTTTGTGTGTATTACTTGTCCCAAAGACAACCCTAATAGTGGGGGCATTACAGAGAGCTTTTTCTTTTAGCATCAATATATTTTTCTCCATTTCACTTATCGAGATATTTTAAAAATCATTGACAATGTTTCCATTTTAAGATAGTGACTATGTTCTATGGCGTTTCAAGGATGGTGACCTAGGGAGGGAATAGTAACCCAATCAGTTATAACTTAATCAAACATTAATTTCATTCACAATTCAAAGGTTTGACATTTCGTCAAACACTTGGCATGCATCATGTTGGCTCTGATTTTTTGTTTGGCACTGATTTCTTATGATGATATTGATGCATATAAAAAGGAAGTTATTATGGAATTGTGAAATGAAAGTATTTCTCTCAACACAAGGATAGATAATTAGCTTAAAAGCAATCATTCTGAAGTTTTATTAAAATCAACAATGGCTGCAATGATGTAAATTATTACAAGAAATGA
Organism: Cupressus sempervirens; assembly: GCA_028749045.1. Taxonomy (NCBI): domain Eukaryota; kingdom Viridiplantae; phylum Streptophyta; class Pinopsida; order Cupressales; family Cupressaceae; genus Cupressus; species Cupressus sempervirens. The sequence goes on along the minus strand of CM053788.1, from coordinate 673,332,006 downwards.
ACCCGTCCAACATATAGTTCATAGAATGATTGCAGCAGACTTCAACTTACGCACTCTCCTTATACCAGCAAACAAAATTTGCAATGTTTGGATGTGTAGATTAAACACCAACAATGAGAGCAGGACTTCTAAATGCAACTGCAGTTCCTTGGAAATTCCAAATGCAGATCTAAATGTTGAATGCAGACCCTCCGACTGTGAATGCGGACTATAATAGAACAATCTCGAGCCTCAAACCTGTAACCATAGCCCATAAGCCTCAAACATGTAACTGTAGCCCATAAGCAAGTCAACGTAGGTATAAGAATTTATGGCAGCAGTCACAAATATCCAAACCCCCCCCACCTCCCAACACCCCCAATCAGATTTTCTTCCGCACTTAATCAATTCTCAAAAACAATTAGCAATAGAAGAGAAGCTGGGGCAAATTACTATACTTCAGCAGTAATTTGCAATTCCAATTCCCAAAATAATTTTCAGACTTCACAATTCTCAGCCAAATTCAAGATAATAATAAATAATGACTTCCAGCAATAGTAAGAACAGTAGAAAGACAAGACAATTCCTCAAAATTAGTATGCAATACCTCAACTATGAATTACCTGATACTTCTCCAATCCAGACCCTTATACTTCAGCAAGGGCACAAACCACAAACTTAGAATTGTCACAAAGACAACAAAGGCAAATAGATAATCAAATAATCAGATACTTTCCTCATCAAATGTCCTCACATTTATAATCTTCAAATGGCACCAGTTTCCCAAAAGAACTCCACTTAAGAAGCTTTCTCTTCTCTACACAACATTAAAATATAATAAAGTGCCATTAATATAATTTATTAATTGCTTTTGGCTCCAAAAATGACCTTTTCTACTATAACTTAATATTCTGAAATGCAATGCCACTATTTCTCGTTCCCATGATTTAAAACTTTTCGTCCCGGTTCCAACAAGCTATGATACTGAAGTGACCAACAAACAACACCAACAAAAATAGCAACCTCAGCGTATTTAGATGAATAATAATAATAATAATTCACCCATCTTGCAAAAACAACTGAAGAAGCGTCAGAATCGAAATCTGACAACACCAAAGTGATCCTGATGATGAATTATGATGAATGAACCAAACAGGGTGACTTACTATAAATAGACGCTCCCTCCAAGATTCTTGGAGCTCAAACTGGAAGCCCAAAATAAAAACTATGAGCACCCTCCAACTCCTCTAACTCATCTAAGCTCATCGGAACCAACAGATTGACTTACTATAAATAGTAAGTCCCTCAAATAGAGCCAAAACACACCATAGGCTATTGGAAAGCCTATAACCACACAATTGAGACCCTCAAATCCCATTGTCAGCTCACGAGGGTCGCGATGGTGAACTAACCTGTCCAACTACGAGAACCTGGTAAAAATGGGAATGTTACAGTCCTCCCTCTCTTAGATTGTTTTTCCCCAAGCAATTCTACAGCAAAATGAACATCACAATCGCCCTAGATCCCAAAGGTAGAACTACGTACTATTCGTGTTGTGTATAAGAAACTCCTGTGGCATCAGCACCTAGATAAATGATATGAATGACAAAATCATCTGGAAACTGACTATAGACGCTGATGGTGATGACAACCCATCGGAACTCAATCCAACAGAAATACCAACTTTGTCCACACCTGAGTCCCCATCAAACTAATACTCACACCCAACTGCATTGTGGAGATGGTAACAACCATAGGTAACTAAAACACTACCACCAACTCCAACATCTGCCAAATTGTCCCGAGTGTGTAGATACTGCAAGGGGTCTAATTTGCAGTTATCAATCCCATCTGCAAAAGATGGTGCTAACTCATCCCATAATGGACGGCATGAAACTAGAGCCAACCCACACCCACGTGAAACCAAATCCTCTACCTGTGGGTCAAAAGAAAAATGATGAGCACTCATCATAGTGTAATGCAGATAAAAACTCTCAATCTCTATCAAGGGCTCATCATCATCAAACTGGGAATCAGAAGATGGCTCCAATCTTTGACTCTGAACTATTGGTCAAGCAGGATCCTGGGCAACCCTCTCAGCAAACCCAACCTCAAAATCCCTGTGGGGAAGCATAGTAGACAGAGTCTTTACAATCTTTCCCACCAACCTCTGAATAGCACAAGAGCCTCGGATTAGAGTACCCTCAGACACTCTGTATGAATCCTCCCTCACATCTGAACTCTCCAATAGATACTCCATGAAGGACTCTGTGCAGTAGAAATTATAAGAGGAAGCATTAACCTACTCCCCTACGACCCACAGCTGATCCCTCTGAAAATGTGGCACTACCATCCGTCTAATGGTACCAATTGTATGAAATGAAGAAATAGGTCTGCTTCCAGTAGAAGGAAGCAAATCACCATGAGAGCTCATCTCCCCTGATGCTCTCACCTCCTCTATACCTACTACACCCATATGCTAGACGGATGTGTTGACCACATCATCACGTCCCTCATCCCCAATCGTGGAAGCAAACTCACCACCAACCACAATATGTAACTGAACAAGGTTTGGGGCTAATGTTGACTGTACCCACTCTAACTCCACAGTAACCTCATCCAACTATGACTGTGACTCTTGAAGAGCCAACTGAGTATACTAAAGAGAGTCCAAAGTCACCTCAAGCTCCTGGGTAAGCTCAGCTACCTCCTCTTTCCCTAACAACGTCTCATAACAAGTACTACCCCACTCCAGAAGGTAATCCCTGTCAGCAACTAACTGAGAGTAACTATGCTTCCAGATCTTGATAGCCTCTCGAAGCATATGAACCCCTACTAAGGAAAGGCTACTATCACCGTGCTCATCTAACATAGGAGCACCCCAGCCAAATGTAGCTAGCATCTGATGAATAGCATCATAATGCTCAAGAGCTGAAGAAATGTCACTATCACTCACCTTCATCTGACAAGTCACATGATGCCTTTGTAACCCCTGCCTCCTATGCAAGTTCTTTGTCTCACTAATTGCATTGTGATAGGAAACTAAATCAGAACTACCCACCACAAGATCACTCATTGCATGTGTGCTATTGACCTTGCACAACTCTGCATTCGAGATACAACTACCATGTACCTCAGTCAACTCATCTAAAGAAATGGAAGCCCTCACAATATCAATATCTCCACATGTCTCAGCTTCCACCTCAAAGGTTAGATTTTATAAACACTGATCCTAGGACCCATCCAAAACCTCCTCGTAGTCATCAGTTGATACCTGGCAAGGGATATCGTAACCGATGCAACTCATAGCATCATCAAATATACCATCACATGTGTCCATACTATATGCATCCACATCTACTAACTCCACTATAACATACAAATCACCAACATCACAACTGGGTGACTCCATACACTCATTAGTCCCATTTGAGGAAGCAGTTGCCTCCTATACTAGAGCAATACTATGATAACTCATACAAATCTCCATAATAATCTTCTCCTCGAGAGAGCTAGAAGTGTCAATAGTAACAACTGCATCAACTTTCTCTGCACTAGCTACAACTCTGGGAGCCTCAACTTGCTGAAGCTCAATGACGCTATCCACCAAGGGTACTGACACGTCTACTGATCTCTGCGAAATGAGTACATCATTAATATTGCGGATGGGACTAGCAAGTGGCGTACTAAATATAGGTACATAAGCATTATGGACACCTATCAGGCAAAACTCAAGCTTCCTTCTCTGCAACCTCGATGTCCACCTTCTAAAGGTGGAAACCATATACCTCGCTGCCCTCTCAACTGTCATGGGATCCGATAAGCTCTCTGCCAACCTCTGTTGATGAAGCTTCAATTTCTCCAAAGTCTCCTGCAAGGCATTCAATTTTACGCTAACTTCCTCATTACTCCTTTGACTTCTAGAACTACCAATCCTATGTCTGTCCATAGCTGGAGAATATAAAGTGCTGGTCACTCTAGAAATCAAATCTGAAAATCTTCAAAGTTAGCACCGAACAAAATAAAGACTAAGCCCAATTCCTGCAGGCTGGCAGGAAACCGCTCCGATACCACTGTAGTAACCCAACTGGTTATAACTTAATCAAACATTAATTTCTTTCACAATTCAAAGGTTTGACATTTCGTCAAACACTTGGCATGCATCCTATTGGCTTTGATTTTTGTTTGACAATGATTTCTTATGATGATATTGATGCATATAAAAAGGAAGTTAACATGGAATTCTGAAATGAAAGTATTTCTCTCAACACAAGGATAGATAATTAGCTCAAAAGCAATTATTCTGAAGTTTTATTAAAATCAACAATGGTTGCAATGATGTAAATTATTACAAGAAATGAGCCTATCCAATGCATAGTTCGTAGAATGATTGCAGAAGACTTCAAATTATGCACTGTCCTTATACCAGCAGACCCAATTTGCAATGTCTGGATGTGTAGATTAAACACCAACAATGAGAGTAGACCTTATAAATGTAACTACAGTTCCTTGGAAATTCCAAATGTAGATCTAAATGTTGAATGCAGACCCTCCGACTGTGAATGCAAACTATAATAGAACAATCTGAAGCCTCAAACATGTAACCGTAGCCCATAAGCAAGTCAACGTAAGTATAAGAATTTATGGCAGTAGTCACAAAAATCCAAACCCCCCCCCCGCCCAATCAGATTTTCTTCAACACTTAATCACTTCTCAAAAACAATTAGCAATAGAAGAGAAGCTAGGGCAAATTACTATACTCCAGTAGTAATTTGCAATTCCAATTCCCAAAATAACTTTTAGACTTACACAACTCTCAGCCAAATTCAAGATAATAATAAATAATGACTTCTAGCAACAGTAAGAACAGTAGGAAGACAAAACAATTCCTCAAAATTAATTCACAATACCTCAGTTGTGATTACCTGGTACTTCTCCAATCCAGACCCTTATACTTTAGCAAGGGCACAAACCACAAACTCAGAATTGTCATAAAGACAACAAAGGCAAATAGATAATCAAATAATCGGATACTTTTCTCATCAAATGTCCTCACATTTATAATCTTCAAATGGCACCAGTTTCCCAGAAGAACTCAAGAGGCTTTCTCTACACAATATTAAAATATAATAAAGTGCCATTAATATAATTTATTAATTGTTTTTGGCTCCAAAAATGACCTTTTTCCACTATAACTTAATATTCTGACACGTAAGGCCACTGTTTCTCGTTCCCATGATTTAATACTTTTCGTCCCGGTTCCAACAAGCTATGATACTGAGGTAACCAACAAACAACACCATCAAAAATAGCAACCTCAGCGTATTTAGATGAATAATAATAATAATTCACCTATCTTATGAAAACAACTGAAGAAGCGTCAAAATCGAAATCTGACAACACCAAAGTGATCCTAATGATGAATGAACCAAATGGGGTGTCTTACTATAAATAGATGCTCCCTCCAAGATTCTTCGAGCTCAAACTGGAAGCCCGAAATAAAAATTGAGAGCATCATCCAACTCCTCTAACTCAACTGAGCTCATCGGAACCAACAAATTGACTTACTGTAAATAGTAAGTCCCTCAAACAAAGCCAAAACACACAATAGGCTATTGGAAAGCCTATAACCACACAATCGAGACCCTCAAATCCCACTGTCAGCTCACGAGGGTCGCGATGCTGAACTGACTTGGCCAACTGTAGGAATCTGCTAAAAATGGGGACATTACACAGGGGATGCATTTCTAGGATGTTTCCTACATAACTAAAAATAGGGGATGACGATATACAAATTTTTAAAATATATGAGTGTGTGTGTGAATTTTTAAAAATAAGACATTATAGATAGAGAGAGGGAAAAAGAGAGAGGTATGTCAATAATTAATAACACAAGACAATATGCAAATAAATCACTGATTCACAAGTTACAACATTAGTAGAACAACATAAATGATAATAACAGCAATATACATCAATATAACAACATTCTAACATGTATTTGGAAGTCTCAAACATCAAAATATAACAAGTTAGAGGTACAGCCTATATGAAAATTTAAACATTCTAATCACAAATTTTATAGTCAAATCTTTTCCCATGCCAACTTCATTTGAATTTTATTGTCTGCAAACACGAATTGCAACCTTGTGAGCTCCCACATTGCCACTTTGGCTAAAAGAAATTTTAGATAAGGGTTTTTTTTGGTTTTTTAATGCTAAAATCACCCAAACATGCGAGTGACACTTCTTCATTTTGGGGACGAATAAAGGAAGGTTTCAGACATCCCCTAGGTATTTTGTCATCCCCAAATGTCAAGGGACATTTCCTTCCATTTCCAGCAGTTTTTTGAAATCACAAATGGGAGGGAGATGTCCCTTTTTCATTCTACTATTACCAATACATTTTGGAATGGAAAGGAGTACCCTAGGGACATTAAACATGCCTCCATGTAACATAGGATAGTGTAACAATTTTCCCTTTTATGGGAAAATTGGGTAGTGTTTTTCCTTCTACCACAATGTAATATCCCCATTTTTGGCGAGCTCCTGCAGTCGATGGAGTCAGTTCATCATAGTGACCCTCGTCAGCTGACAATGAGATTTGAGGGTCTTAGTAGAGGACATATTGTTTTTAGTAAGTCAAATTTGGACACTTGTCATATTTGGCAGTGCAGCTAGTGATGCTGGCAGTTGGTCATCACCTACAGTGGATGGGGGCTATTAATTGTGTGAGCTCATATTTATTTATTAATTATTAAAGTTATATTATTTTAATGGCACTTCATAATTATTATATGTTATAAAGTGATGTTGTGTTGTTGAAGCTTTTTGAGTGGAGTTTCGTTTGGGAAACAAGTGCCTTTTGGAGATTAAATATGAGCTCATTGTGAAGGAAAAAACCATCCGATTATCTGATTAGTTATTTTCATTTGTTGTCTTTGTGAGAATTTATGAGGTTGAATTTTTTGTGCCCTTGCTGAAGTATAAAGGTTTTATTCTAAGTTTGTCTTGCAATTTTCTACTAAAGTAAAAGCAAATTGTTGGACTGTGTTTACTGTAGCTAAGAAGTAGAGAATTCTGAGAATAAGTCAAGTACTAATTATTGAGTATTTCTACTATTTCATCTATTGCTGGGAGACTACATTGTGTGTGAATTGAGTTGCTATTACTCAGATGCTGATTCGTGGGCGTCAGGGGTGGCTTCCGCATCGGAGGCGGACGGATGCGTGATACACTCGGATGCCCTGCGCGTGCTGGCCGGAAGCCAGCCGCAGGCAGCCAAATGCGCATGGAAGCTTCCACGTGCATTCGGCTGCCTACGGCTGGCTTCCGGCCAGCACCCACAGGGCATCCGGGCGCATCCGCGGGCCCAGCGCCGGCTAAGCCCAAAAAACAAATAAAAAACAATATTTTTTAACTTAAATTTGCATTAAGACATGTGATGGAAAGCATTTTTAAAGTGTTTTTTCTCTATGAAACCCTAAAACAACCCTAGAAGTCAATATAGAAGCATTCACAAAAGTCATTTCAGAACTTTTTTTGCACTTACAGCCACTCCTTCATTGTGAAGCTAAGTTCAACATTTTCGAAGAAGATCGATCGAAGAGGGAGAGATAGCTTTCTCAAAGAAGTTTAAACCATTCAAGGTAAGTGATCAGTCCTTTTCTTGAGTATTTAGATGAATTTTTTTGAGTTTTTGATCATTTTTTTCAAGTTCTTGAAGATTTTTTTAAAGTTTTTTTTCAATTTTTTTTTTTTGAAAGATATGTAGAAGCAACTTTGGGTATCTATCTAGGTGGTTTTTCTCACTTCTTTCCACTTGTATGCATGATAATTGATGTTCATAGTTGTTAGGAACTAATTAAAATTTATTTATTTTCTTATAAAATAGGTTGCAAAAAACTAGGCAAGAATGGATACCAGTAGTAGTGCTAGTCAAAGTTCAGTGAGGGGCCAAGGAGGGGAAGGGACTGATAATTTCAAAATTGATGTAGGTTCTCCTTTGTGGAGACATACAACACAGATATCACAGGTTTCAGGAGGTGGCTCATACTATTGGAAGTGCAATTATTGTCAAAGTAACAAAGGAAAACCTTTCAATAGCTCATATTCCAGAGTGAAGCTTCATTTTATGGGCCCTGCTGGCAAAGGATTTGGAATGTGCAAAGGCAAAAATGGTACAAGGATGACTAGTGCAGAAATACTTTCATTTGTAAGAGAACAAGAAGCTGCTGATGCATTGATCAATAGATCAAAAAAAGCTACTATCAAGGTCCTTCCTCAAAGAGCAAGCTACAGACACCCACTGAACCAATTGCATCCTCCCAACACCCATTCTTGCAAGTACCTATGCCAAGAGAGGATGAGGAAGAACTGGAAATTTGAACCCGCAAAAGAGGCCCATTGCACACCGCATTTAAAATGGAGGCAAGAGACCGCGCTGATGAAGCTATTGCACGTTGCCTCTATGCGAATGGGCTTCCTTTCAACTTGGTGAGATCGCCATATTTCTTGCATTTCTTTGCACATATATATATATATATATATATATCCTCACGCATCCACATCCAAAAAAAAAAAATCCCCGCATCCCCAATCCGCTTCCGGAATCCACTTCGGAATCCGCATCCGAATCGGTAACTTAGGTTGCTAACATTCTAGCAGTCTTGAGGGATTTGAATCTGCACATTGGCTTTGAGAAGTTATTGTGCAAGTTGTATTGTAGACTGAATTTTGTTTTGAATACCTTACATTCTCTGGTTGGAGCTCGACCTGATTGCCAGTGGGTTGTCCCATTACCAGGCAGTGATTTATCAATTGCAGGGCTGCAACTATTCTAGGAGGACCATCGTTGCATTTTATGGGCTTGTGAAGCAATTTCCAGGTCTGCAACCACCTTACAAACCCTGTATTTTCTCCTGTTGAAGGCTGTGACTTCATTTTCTGAGCCAGCGTTTGGGTTGGAGGGCTGAGTCTGGACTATTAGAGACCTGTGATTCTCTGTAAGGGGGGCTGCAATTGTTTTGGAGACCTGCATTCACTCCTTGATGACCTGCATACGATTGGAAGGTGGTGAATTTAATTTCAGACTGCAGCATGGGTTGGGAAATTGGCCATTGCTCAATACACAGGTTCCTTAGTTTACAGTTCATGGGGACACATTATAATCTCAGAGAATAACACTTCATCTTAATTTTCATTGTATGGTAGCAGCATTGGTTTTAAGTAAAAAGACATTGCAATTACTCTACTGTTCAAATATTGATTATTGTTGAAGTTTGTCAATCCAATATTTCAGTATTTGGAAATTGAATAAGTGCACAAGTTTGAGTTGATTGAATTGTTGGTTATTCAAAACTTCGTATTCATATTTCTATGATTGAAAGAATGGGAAAGAAAGGAATTTGCTAAATTTTATCGGTCAGATTAGTCTGGTTATTGTTAGTTGACATAGTTCTGAATAACCCACTATCATTCATCAGCATAGTGCCCGAAATTCTTGTGGAATTCATATATTCAGTAAGTGAAGGCAGATTGGGGTTATTACACACAATGCTGATGGATCTTTTTAGATCTTCTTTGTGATATCTTAGTTCTTGAGAAACGACAGATCTGAAATTTTAGTTTAGTGGGATACTACTCCATAAGGAGGCTGTAACTTTCTCCATGAAGCAAGCCCTATGTTAAACGACCTATTGGCTGGATGGGTAAGAATTTTTTTGTTTCTATGGAAGGGAGCATTTAGGATGGGATGCAAGAAAAGAACAAGGGTAAGGAAAGAATATTGGATGTTATATTTAATATAGATCACAAACAAAGTGTTTCTATCAAAGAGGTCAACCATTTAAATGGAGCACTTAGCGTTTCAATAAACTATCAAGTTCTCATTACCTGGTATAAATTCAACTCTAAAGCCTGGGTCATACTCTTAAACATGGAAGAAATATTAACTTGTACAGACAGCAATAGTGTTCCCTGTAGTGGAGTTCATCAAAAAGACTGAATGCACACAGAGATATCATCAACTTTTCTTCAAAAAGAGGAAATTTTTAAGAATACCTTTCCTTTTGCAGTTAAATCTCAGGGTCAAGCTGAACACAAAAGAAATGTTTCAAGAAATGAAATATAAATTCCAAATCAAATCACACACTCACCTCTAATACAGAAAAAGGATGAATTGTACAGACAATTAATTGAAAGACGTGATTTAAACCAAAACTCAATACATCTTGATGATAAAACTATGTTCTAGCCAATGATTGAATATTTGATATTGATAACATCTACTTCCTCCAAATCCAGATGAGGAAATGATAGATTTGATTTCAATTTATGAAATTTTGATGAGATGAATAAATGGCCAAGATTCGGTCTTGAATTATGTGTTTGTCCCCATTCATGGCGGAGTGGATGTGGAGAGGTGGCAGCCATTAACCATTTTCATGGAGGCAGTTATCCAGTTATCTCATTCAACTAAGCAGTTAACTTTGTTAATTGATGAGTTCAGTTAATTGATTTGATTGAATTGTTAACTGAATTTTGATTGATTTGTTAATTATGTGGATTGATTATTGGGTAGAAATCATAATTATTATTAAAAAATTGTAGACAATAAATATTTGAATATTTTTAAGAAACAATTTATTTGAATAATAATAATAATAAATTACTTGACAAAGGCAATTAATTATGGTAAGATAAATCATTCTAATAAGTGGAAGAATTATATTGTTGGGCGTTGGGATAGCAACAGTGGTACAAAGATGAGCAGATATGAGATTCACTCAAAATCAGTCAAAGACATAAATCTTCAAGGATATAAAATTAGGAGTTTAAGTAGATCTCTTAATCAATGCTAAAAGTTGCTTGTGCAATCAACAAAATTCAATCCCTTGTTAAATGACAATGGTGGTTTGTACAATAAACAACTTCCTGTTTAAATGGGTCACGCTAAGCTAGGAGAGCAATGGACCAAAACTAGAAATGATGATAGAAAAGAATTCATCCTATGTATAGAAAATTATAAAGTTAAACAGAAGAATTAGCATTATACAATCGTGAGTTGGAGAAGAAATGTTCATTTCCTAACATTTTTATAGCTAGTATCTTTTATGCTTAGACTTATAAGTTACAAGCATACCTGAAAAATTAAATCCATCCACGAGAAACCATTTGGATTGCTCTTCATTAAGAGAGTCTGAACAGGGTGAAGTCTTTCAACTAATATGTCACAAGCATTTCGAACTGCTTCACAGCTTTCCTCAGATGTGGTGCTTCCACCTGTAATTCCTCCATATGCTAAGCTGATGGTATCGGACTGAAATAATCTAACTTTTTCCATGATATCTCCACTTAAACCTGGCCTTAACTGACCAAGAGCATATGCTGTCATCTGCTTTACCTTAGTCCAAATTCCCTGACCTAGCTCAACTCCTCCCACCTCTACAGCAACAGAGCCGTCTTCAAATATGCTTACTCTTGCTGGTCTGGAAGAAAGCCTTACATGGTAAAAGCATGGTACCAAGGATAAGCCTCTTTTAAACCATCGATTAGTGGCATTAAACTCTCTAATATTCTCCATTCTCTCATAAAATGATGCAGACTGCTTTAGTTTCTCCCATATTGAAGGCAATGTATAAGTAACAGGACTCTCCACAGAAGATCCATAGAAGAGCTTGGCACTTTCAAGTGTGTGAATGTTCTTCTCTCTTACAACAACTGAGTCTAAGCCTAGAATTGAGGCAACATGCTCAATAATGGTTTCAGCAAAGAAAGATCCCTGTGTTTCTCCAGGGCCCCTCATTGCAGACTTGGTTGGTAGATTTGTTTTACATACTTTATAGTCAAATGAAAAAGTTCCCCAGTTGTATTTTTTTAATGAATTAATTATAAGAGAGGGGAGCAAAGGGCTAGCATCAACTGTAAATCCTGAATCAATGAATAAATCCACATGCAAAGCTGTAATTTTACCATCATTTTTTAACCCAACTGTATAGTTTGCCTTGATAGAGTGCCGTCCACCACTCATAATCATGTCTGTTTTACGATCAAGGTACATTCGGACAGGACGCTTTAATTTGTATGCAGCCAATGCACATGAAACTGCAACCTGAAAATGTTAAAGGAGAAATCGAGTTCAATACAATATATACTTAGAAGGAAAGCATGGTACAATCTGTGTGGAAGTATACTAGAGGTTCACTCAAAACAAAAATAAAAAGCAAATTCTGTTCTCTCTCTAAAATAAAGTATTCTAATTAAATTTGAGGGGCCACAAAATTCTGAAATCCAACAAGGTGACTAAAAAGTAGAAATTGAGTAGTTAACATAAAACTATTCATGCATTTTCAATCCAATGGCATTAGGTCTTTTGTGCAAGAAAAGGCTGTGGTGAAACTTGATGGGATTATATTTGTCATTGTCTGGCCAGCATGACTGTAAACACATTCAAAAAAATGTCTTCTTCCTATAAACCTTTAAGACAAATTGTAGTTATTTGAATTTCATTATAGATTGCTTTAGCAAATCCTTTATGCAGCAATCAATATTGCTTGAACCGTGAAACATATTAGCATGCTCCATTGGAACAAGATTTTCCAAAGTGCTTCTAATTTTTTCAATTTAAGTTCCTAATCATATCTTTATTAAAGTGAACCTTATCACAGATCATATTCTGGCTTAAATATGTTGTATAATCATTGGCAAGACCAATAGTAACCAAGGCAAAGCAGATATAGACCTCATCTCACCCAGTGCTCCGGCCATGTTCAGTAAAGTACAACACAACAGTCCCCATGGTAAAGCCACTAGAGAATGGATTGAAGATATTCATGCCAAACGTCTATTAGTTTAAAAGCAAATCAAAAGTTATATGACAATTGATTATTTTACAGAAGAAAGTTCTTTATGAAATTTGGATTAAATTAAGATAAACCAGTGGGACAAAGTTATTGTAGAGTTGGCAAATATAGTTATTATATACTAATTCTATCTCAAAAAAGGTCCTGATAGATCAGAACATGTGATCTGAAGCTCTGAAGTGGAGAGGACAACTTCTCAAACATTGCATCGATTACATGAACAAAACTGTGAAAAAAATGCAACAAAGTTCATGCAGAAATAATAATTAGCTAATATTGTTGCTTATAGGCTTGAGAAGAATAAAGACGAGGATGTTGTTGAAGATCGGTAGCTGTAGGAGCTATCTGCGTGCCTATGATGCCCTAAGTATCATCTTTGAGATATTTGCTATGCATACCCTGCTGCTTTAACTAATCCTTTCTTATATGATCAGGCATGCTGTGTGATATCCCTGTCAAATGAAATATAGATAAATAATAAATCAATAAAATAATAATATAGTAATGATTTATTGTAATCATACTAAATATTGCATAATATATTACTTTTTAAATATGAGAATTAAATATATAAAGTAAATATATTATTCAATAGTATTAAAAGTTATATATATATATATATATATATATATATATATATATATATATATATATATATATATATATATATATATATATATAAACCATAAATATAGTTTATATTATTATTAATATAATATATGTTATGTTATTAATATATAATCAATATAATTATATTTTATTGATATAATATAATTATTTTTACGAAAGGACATTACTCTAAAAATGGAAAGCTATATATATATATATATATATATATATATATATATATATATATATATATATATATATATAACCATTGTGAGATCCATCATTCAGATATAGAGAAATACGGAAAATATTTCATTAGAGTTCTACAAGAAACAAATTGAGAAATATTAAACTTAAGTCCCAATAAGGGACATTACAATTGGTATCAGAGCAGATTTTCCTGCTATCCTGTGAAAAATACATCTTAAACATGAAAAGAACTGCAATTGCACTGCATAAAAGAAGAGCCAAGAGATGGGTTGAATAAAAATAAGCTAAGATACTGTTGCTAGCAAAAAATGGAGGTGGAAGCTGATATAGACAGATACCTGGAGGCGAACAGATGCCATATGGGGATGCCACCCACAGGAACCCAGATGCGAATGAATTTTGTCTGTGTCCAGGTGCTTATGGATGGCATCCGTGGGGCACCCACATGGCATCTAAGCACATCCACGGGCTGATGCCCAAAAAAGGTTTTTTCAAAAAAATGCCATTTTCACTTAAACACATTAAAAACATGTGCTCATTTGCCTTTTAATATAATTTTTGCCAAACCCTAAAACAACCCTAATAGTGATATTATTTTGTCCATCTCTAATAGTGCGCAAGGTTTCCCTCACTTCCCGTTCTTGATCATTAGCATCTAGAGCCATTTGAGTGACCTGTCTGTTCAACCTGTATGCTCGTCTCAAAGGTTAGCTCCACATCAACTATATAACTGTCCTCAATATCAATCTGGTCTAAAGATCCTGCTTGTTCAGGTCGAATGTGTCTAAAATTATATGGCTCCCTATTCGTGCCTATCTAACATTTTCCCTGTTTTATCCAGCCTGCAATTCCAATAATTTACCCACAAGTTGGCAAGTCTTGTGGTTCTGATACCACTGTAATAAGTTGACTTGAACTGGACTTTCTAATGCTTTATTTTTCTCACGGTAATATTGTCAGACAGTTTTCTTGTAATTTTCTTAGAGAGGCAAAAACAATTCATTTTAAATATAAAGAACATTCTACATTATTGATCATTACTAAGAACATCCAACTTAACACAAACTCCTACCTAAGCACTCAACACATTCAACTTTCAAAAATTGTTACGTATATCAGACTTGTTTTCAAAATATTACTTCAATATAAAGCCAACTAAAGATGTGTTGTAGACCTTTTATAAATGCGTGCAACTTCAGTATCAAAGACGGCTTCAGTTCACACAAACACCTCCCCAAAGATGGTGTATGAAAGCCAACAACTAGTTGGTGGGTCTCATTGCCACTAGTTCTTCCCACATCCTCTTATGTATTGCAAACTTAGCAAACGACCCCTTCCCGAATATTAATCTCGCGTGCAATAGCCAATACTTGTCCTCTAGAGTTGACGTTTGGGCCTACGACTTTCCTAAATCCCTCCGATGGTATGTTGGTGTTGCTTACTGGAGTGATCAGAACTGCTAATTATACCCTGTTGTGCATTCATCCAACTATAACGTGACTAGTGGAAAATGTTGTTGAAACCTCCGGCCTGGTATTGGTGTCATTCATATCCCACAATCTCTGCTATGCTACGCATGGGTGTTGATCCCAAAGTAACCACTATCCTCTTACCGATAATGACTCGACCTCCTCGGTTCGGTCTCTGTGTTTATACTGATATCATCCTTTGCTGCTAGATTAATAAACATACGGCTTTCCAGCTAGTATCAAGAACGTACAAGTGCTTCTACTGCTGACTGATTTATTCTTGGCTGTAGCCTTGATTGAACAATGTAGTACACCGCAATTTACATACCTGAACTTAGGTGTAATCTTCAAAGAGATACTGGGGCTACATCCAGTGTCCCAATTTTTCCTTAAGGGATTTCGTCCTTAAGAAATCGAGTCACATTTAAGCAACCAATTCCGTCTTTCAATATGTTGGTATATTTCATGGTGTCAATCCCAAGAAAGCTCATTGCTTTTATAACCTCAATATGAGGGGGAGCACAAACAACTAGGAAATGTGGGATAAAAACCATATTCGTCTTTTAGTCACTTAAGTTACTTTTGTTATAAAAATGACTTGAAGTCATAAAATAACTTTATAAATCCACTTTCTAAAATAATGTGACTTAACTATAGAAAAGCTCCTCAGACTTTAATATTTCCCCAAACGAAACCAAATAAATTCCTATGACTAGCTAGCATCCTCTAGATTAATGTCGTTAGCCTATCCAAATGGAAAGATAGACCAACAAGGCACTATAAAGGTCTAGCGC
The DNA here is from genome assembly GCA_028749045.1 of Cupressus sempervirens. Classification (NCBI taxonomy): domain Eukaryota; kingdom Viridiplantae; phylum Streptophyta; class Pinopsida; order Cupressales; family Cupressaceae; genus Cupressus; species Cupressus sempervirens. The sequence continues at coordinate 673,316,083 of CM053788.1, read as the reverse complement.
AAAGAAGGAGACATTATAGTCCTCCCAACTCAATTCAATACGCAATTAGCTAGGAGCTTCCCGAGATTGCTTGCCCTCGAGCAATCTCAATGTCGGATGTTGCAGGATTGATTCACCCTCCCAGGTGACATCCTCATAGGGAAAATCCTTCCAATGAACTAAATACTCCTTGATGGATCTGTTATGCAGCTCCCTCTCTTTGATCTCAACCACCTTAGCTGGAACCAAAACTAGTTTCCCTTCCACATCAAGTGGGGGCAATCCAACTGAAGGCACTATCTGCTGACTAATCACCTTCTTAAGGCAAGACACGTGAAAAACATTATAGATGCTACTGTCACCTAGCAATTCTAGCTCATGAGCAACCTCACCAACCCTCCTGGAAATGCGATAGGGGCCATAAAATCTAGGCTGAAACTTTTTGGATCCACTCTTCTTCAAGGAGCTCTGCTTGTAAGGCTGGAGGTGAAGGTAAACCATGTCACCTAACTCAAAACTTTGCTCTGTCCAACGGCAATCAGCGTACATCTTTTGTTGATTCTAAGCCTGTAGGATGTTCTCCCTAAGAGATCTGAGAATGTTCTGTTGGTCCTATATCCAATCTCCAACTAGGGGTGTATTGTTGTCCTAAAAGGCCAAATCTACGAATGAGAGTGGCTCGCTACCATAGAGAGCTCGAAATAGTGTCATTCAGATGGACATATGATAGGAGTTGTAGTAGTACTCCCCCAAATACAACCATTTAACCCAGGCTCTTTGTTGCCCCGCTACATAGTTCCGGAGATAACCCTCCACCCATTTATTTACTATCTCAGTGTGCTCGTCCATTTGTGGGTGGTAACTCGTACTAGGTGTCAATTTTGTACCTGCCAATCTAAATAATTTCTGCCAAAAAGTGTTGATAAATTTGCTATCTCTGTCGCTCACAATAATCCAAGGTAGGCCATGTAAACGAAAAACCTCTCAAAAAAACAATTCAGCTACATGAGAGGCCGACCAGTCTGCTACTATATCATAGAAATAAGCAAACTTAATCAATTTGTCCACAACTGCCCTGAACTCTCGACAAAACCTGTAATAAAGTCCATGGAGATACCTTCCCATTTCTATGCTAGAATAGGAAGAGACTGTAATAATCCGGCTGGAAACTTGTGCTCTAACTTGTTTTGCTGACAAGTCTGGCATTCTCTGACATTCTGAAGGACATCGTCCTTGAAGCCCTTCCATGAAAACCTTTCTTTGACCTATCTATAGGTTTTGAAAAAACCTGGGTGTTCGATTGATGGCACATAATTAAGGGCATTCATAATTTTTAACTTGAGCTTAGACTCAGGCACAAAGTAGATCCTATCTTTATAAAAAATAATATCATCGATTAACTTGTACTCGTTGTCCTAGAGTTGCCCATCCATGATCTGACAAGCTTGAGTATTCTTAGAATACTCAACCAATAACTGGGACTTCCAATTCATTGATATTTCAGAGATGGCACAACACTCTGCTACTAGAGGTCTCCTGGAAAGAGAATCAACAACTATATTGTTCTTACCCTTGACATACTCAATATCAAAATCATAGGCCTGAATCTTGTTGACCCACTTTTGTTGTCTTTCATTCAGATCCTTCTATTCTAAGAAATATTGCATGTTGTTGTGTTCCGTCTTAACCGTGCATTTGCCACCCACCAAGTACTGTCTAAACTTGGTTAAGGCGTGCATAATGGCTAGCATCTCCTTGTCATGGGTGGAGTACAATCTCTCACTATCATTGAACTTATGGCTCTCATAAGCTATCGGATGCCTATCTTGCATTAGAATTGTGCCAATTGCATTTCCTAAAGCATCACACTCTAAGACAACAGAGCGAGAGAAGTCGAGAAGTGTTAGAACAGGACATGTGCTCATCACCTTCTTGAGCCTATCAAAGACTACCTCTGCATCAACTGTCCACCTGATGCCCCTCTCCATGTGAGATCGATAAGGGGAGCTGATGTCTGAGAGAAGCCTCTAGCGAACCTCCTGTAATAAGAGCAAAGACTGAGGAAGCCTCTCAAATCTGATACATTCCTCGGAGGTGGCCAATCTAGGATTGCTTGTATCTTTTCCTGGTGTACCTTAACCCCATATGCACCAATCACGTATCCAAGGTAAAGAATCTTAGTCAATCCAAACTCACACTTCAACTCCTTCGCAAACAATGAATGCTCCTCCATAATGCTAAGTACCTCATCTAGGTGAGGCAAATGCTCCTCCCAAGTCCTGCTAAAAAACAGGATATCATCAAAAAATACTAGCACTCTCTTGCGCAACTGCTTTTTAAAAATATGGTTCATGCATAACTAAAATGTGGCAGGTGCATTGGCGAGCCCAAATGGCATTACCAAAAACTCATAGTGTCTGTAGTGGCATCTGAAAGCTGTCTTATTTAACGTCCTCCTCACGAACACATATTTGATGCTATCTAGATTGAAGATCTATCTTTGAGAAATAGACTACCCCATGTAGCTCGTCTAATAACTCATCAATGCAAGGAATAGGGTACCTATTCTTAATGGTCCTCTTGTTGAGAGTACGATAATCAATACACATGCAAAGAGTACCATCCTTCTTTCTCACCAAAACCACTGATGAAGAAAAAGGGCTAGAACTAGGTCTGATGTGTCCCATCTCTAAGAGTTCCTTAATCATTTTTTTTATTTCCTCTTTATAGTGCCTAGGGTGACGATAAGGGGTAGTAATGAAGGGCTTAGCGCTCTCTTCTAACTCGACGATATGCTCAAACTCTCTATATGGGGGAATACTCGGAGGTATGTCTTCAAAAACTCTATTGTGCTTATCAAGCACAGGCTGAATGTCATAGTGAAACTATTGTCTTGAGCCTATTGTAGCCTTAGAGGAGATGAAACAATGTGTCACCCACTCAATATCATCATGGCTCATAATAGCCTCCATCTTGTGAGCTGAAATCACTCTGGGTTCACCCTCTGGCATGGCCTTGAGAATCACCTGTCAACCACCCTGTAAGAATTCTAGCTGCATCTTACCATGATCAACTGTATACCTGCCGATAGTCTATAACCATTGCCTTCCCAATATGGCATCTAACCCATCCAAATCAACAACATAAAAATCTGCCTCTAGAATGAATCAAAAGCCTCGGCACTTTCCCTATGCACCTCAATCTATCACCTCCTGCTACTTTAACTTCAAACTTGGGTATATCATCAACCTGTAACCTTCTCTTCGAGACCCATCGTGTGCTTATGAAATTATGTGATGCACTTGTATCTAAGAGGCACACAATACATAACCCTCTAACTACGCCCTTCAAACGAAAGAGGTGACCAGTGGGATCGCTAGAAAGGAAGGCTATAATAGGGGACTGAATTCTTTCTTCCTCTCTTTAAGAGGTTGCTCCTCACTTTCTTCCTCATTGCTGCCATCAACATTGTTGCCTCCCTGCTGCTCATCCTCCTCTTCTGAAAGAGCCTTGACATAATGTATTTTACCCTCACCAAGTCACCTATAATCTAGTGTCCACGGCTCCCTACAAGTGAAGCATAGCTTCTTCCTCCTCAATTCATTTTGTGTCTCAAAGTCCAACCTTGGGGAGGAAGTCTTATGCTGATTCTTGTTCTTCTCGATCAAAGTAGACCCCTTATAAGGTTTCTTAGGAGGATGTAGTATCGAAGAAGGTGAGTCTAGATCATGTGCGATCTTAATAGCATCAACCAAGGTGTCTAGTTTAAGGACCTTGACCAAACCTCTAAATCTGTCCTGTAAGCCCTCTATGCACAGCATTACCTTACACTTTTCTGTCATATTCGGAACCATAACCGAGATCCGTTGAAACTCATCAATGAAGTCATCTAAAGATCCACCCTGTCACAACTGTGTCAAATCCATGTAGTAGACCTCAATGTCCTTCCTATCAAAATGAGTGATCAGATTAGAGCTTAAAGTCTTGTAAGATGTAATGAGACCATGATCCTAGGTGACTAGCCCATGATGTCACCAACCATATGCTGATCCCTCTAAATGCATTGTGGAAAATTTAATAGCTTTTGTTTTCGACATGGGTTTGAGTTTCAGGAATGTGTCTAACTTGTGAATCTAAGCACTAGCAGATGTCTTACTACTGCCATCCAAATTGGGGAGGGATAACTTGTTCATGGCGTGCTTCAAGTCTATATTATGTGCCCTAGACCTCCTATCCTGTTGTGTCCTCTCTGCTCCCTTTTTTGATACATGTATTAAATAACAGTCAAATTCTACTTAACCGAATCAAGGAACAGATCCCACTCATCATACATAGCCATAACATTATCCGGAAGTAAGCTTGTTGCTGCAAGTTGGGCTACCTCTTCCTCAACATTATTCTTAGTGAAAATGGGCATCAATGGCCTGTCAATGTTTCGTGTGGAGGCCCTAGCAGCCCGGGGTGATCCTACCACATTACCACCTCCACTGTGATGACTCGATGCTCTCTTGTGTATCATGGCTAGCTCTTGCATAGTACCTGTAAGTTGCTAAAGTGTCGTAGCGATATTATTCTATCTCTAATAGCGCGCAAGGTTTCCCTAACTTCCCGTTCCTGGTCATTAGCATCTTGAGCCATTTGAGTGGCATGTACCTGTTCAACTTGTATGCTCGTCTCAAAGGTTAGCTCCTCATCAATTGTATAACAGTCCTCAATATCAATCTGGTCTGAAGATCCTGCCTCTTCAGGTCGGATGTGTCTAAAATTATATGGCTCATTATTCATGCCTATCTGACATTTTTCTTGTTTTATCCAGCCTGCAACTCCAATAGTTTACCCACAAGTTGGTAAGTCTTGTGGCTCTAATACCACTATAATAAGCTGACTTGAACTGGATTTTCTAATGCTTTATTTTTCTCACAATATTATTGTCAGACAATTTTCTTGTAATGTTTTAAAGTAATTTGTTTAGAGAATGGCAACAAAAATTCATTTTAAATATAAGAACATTCTACATTATTGATCACTACTAACAACATCCAACTTAACACAAACTCCTACCTAAGCACCCAACGCATTCAACTTTCAGAAATTGTTACGTATATCAGACCTATATTCATAATATTACTTCAATATAAAACCAACAACAGATGTGTTGCAGACCTGTTATGAATGCATACAACTTCAGTATCAAAGACAACTTCAATTCATACAAACACCTCCCCAAAGGTGCTGTATGAAGGCCAGCAGCTGGTTGGTGGGTCTCATTGCCACTAGTTGTTCCCATGTCCTCTTATGGACAGCAGACTTAGCAAATGACCCCTTCCCGAATATTAATCTCCCATGCAGCAGCCAATACTAGTTCTTTGGAGTTGACGTCTGGGCCTACGGCTTTCCTAATCCCTCCAGTGTTGTGTTGGTGCTGGTTACCACAGTGATCAGAACTGCTGATTATAACTTGCTATGCTTTCATCCAACTATAACATGACTAGTGGTAAATGTTGTTGAAACCTCCCGCCTGGTGTTGGTGTCATTCGTACCCCACAATCACTACCATGCTACGCCCAGGTGTTGATCCCAGAGCAACCACTATCCTCTTACCGATAATGACCCGACTTCCTCAGTTTAGTCTCTGTGTTTATGCTGATATCATCCTTTGCTGCTAGTATACTAAACATACGGCTTTCCAGCTAGTATCAAGAACGTACAAGTGCTACTGCTAACTGATTTACTCTTGACTGTAGCCTCAAATGAAAGATGTAGTACACTGCAATTTACATACCTGAACCTGGGTGCAATCTTCAAAGAGATACCGGGGCTACATCCAATCTCCCAATATTTTCTTAAGGGGTTTTGTCCTTAAGAAATCCAGTCACATTTAAGCAACCAAATTCGTTTTTCAATATGTTGGTATATTTCATGGTGTCAATTCCAAGAAAGCTCATTACTTTTATAAGCTCGATATGAGGGGAGCATAAACAACAAGACAATGTGGGATAAAAATCATATTCATCTTTTACTCACTTAAATTACTTTTGTTATAAAAATGACTTTAAGTCATAAAGTAACTTTATAACACCAATTTATAAAAGAAAGTGACTTAACTATAGAAAAGCTCCTCTGACTTTAATATTTCCCCAAACAAAACCAAATAAATTCTTGTGATTGGTTGGCATCCTCTAGATTAATGCCATTAGCCTATCTGGATCGAAAGATAGACCAACAAGGCGCCAAAAAGGTCTAGCACGGAGAAGGGGACATTACATAATATATTACTTTTAAAATATGAGAATTAAATATATAAAGTAAATATATTATTCAATAGTATTAAAAGTACTATATATATTAACAATAAATATAATTTATATTGTTATTAATATAATATATGTTACGTTACTAATATATAATCAATATAGTTATATTTTATTTATATGATATAATTATTTTTACGAAAGGACGTGACTCTAAAATGGAAAACTATATATATAATATTACCATTGTGAAATCAATCATTCAAATATAGAGAAATATGGAATATATTTGAATAGAGTTCTGCACGAAACAAATTGAGAAATATTAAGCTAAAGTCCCAGTAAGGGACATTACAATTGGTATAAAAGCAGATTTTCCTACCATCCTGTGAAAAATACATCTTGAGCATAAAAAAACTGCAATTGCACTGCATAAAAGAAGAGCAAAGAGATGGGTTGAATTAATATAAGCGAAGATACCGATACTTGCTAGCAAACAGTGGAGGCGGATGCTGATACAAACAGATACCTAGAAGTGGACGGATGCCCTGTGGGGATGTCATCCATAGGAACCTAGATGTGAACAAATTTCGTCCATGTCCAGGTGCCTGTGGGTGGTATGCGGGTGGCACCCACATGGCATCTGGGCACATCCACGAGCTAATGCCCAGAAAAAGCTTTTCAAAAAATGTCTTTTTCACTTGAAAACAAAAAAGACATCTGCTCATTTGCCTTTTAATATTTTTTTTTGCCAAACCCTAAAACAGCTCTAATAGAGTCCTTTCAACCATTTAATCTTCATTTTGTTTGTAGTTGGGTTTACTCTTCTCATTTGGCTTCCCTTTTGGTATTTCGAAGGCAACTTGATTATTTTGGAAGAGGATCAATCATAAGGCGAGAGTTGGCTTCCACAAAGGAGTTTTAAACTTAGAGGTAAGCATTTGATCCCATTCTTGAGTGTTTTAATGAATTTTTTAGAGATTTTGATGAATTTTTTCAAGTTTGTGAAAAAAAAAATCAAGTTCTTTTCAATTTTTAATTTTTTGAAACAAATAAAGAAACAAGTTTAGGTATCTATTTGAATGGTTTTGTATCATTTTTTTTTACTTGTATGCTTGATATTCATAGTTTTTGTATTGATTTTAAATTATGTAATTTCTCGTTATAGAAAGAAACTACATTGTATTGTGCAAGAATGGCCGCCACTAGTAATAAGAGTTCAGTGGGAGGGCAAGGAAGGGATAATTTGAAAATTGATTTAGGCTCTCCTCTATGGAGACATACAACAAGATTATCACAGGTTTCAGGAGGTGGCTCCTCTATTTGGAGTTGTAATTATTGTCAAAGTAACGAAAGAAAACCTTTCAATAGCTCTTATTCCCAGGTAAAACTTCATTTCACGGGCCCTACTGGCAAAGGTTTTGGAATGTGCAAAGGTGCAAATGGGAAGGGGTTGTCAGTGCACAGATAGCTTCGTTTGTAAAAGAACAAGAAGCTACTGATCATTTGGTTAGAAGATTAAAAAAAAAATTATTATCAACCTCCTTCCTTAAAGAACAAAATGCAACCACGCACTGAAAGGGAACCAATTGTATCTTCCAAACATTCATTCATACAAGTACCTATACCGAGAGAGGAGGAAGTAGAAAATATTGCATCAACCCGGAAAAGAGGCCCATTGCACTCTACATTTAAAATGGAGGCAAGAGACCATGTTGATAAAACCATTGCACGTTGCCTCTATGCTAATGGCATTCCTTTCAACCTGGTAAGATCACCATATTAGAAGGAAATGGTAGCAGCCATCAAAGAAGCATCAGTTGATTACATGCCAGTCCTGGGTATGAAAAGGTGCGTACCACACTCTTGCAAAAGGAGAGAGTTTCTATAGAGAAAGCACTTCAACCCATTAGAGATTCTTGGAAAACTTTGGGTGTGACTATTGTGTCTGATGGTTGGAAAGATATAAGAAATAGGTCATTAATTAATGTGATTGTAGTGTCTCCCAAAGGGACAATGTTTCTAAAGGCAGTTAATTATAAAGGGGAGGTGAAGGATTCATAATTCGTCTCTAGAATTCTCATTGAGGCCAGAGATATGGTGGGTAGTGAGAATGTGGTCCAGGTTGTTACAGACAATGCCAAAAATTGCAAGGGAGTTGGTGCTTTGATTGAGGGCCGGTATGACCATATTTTTTGGACACCATGCATTGTACACTCTCTCAACTTGGTCATGCAATAGATTGGCACTCAAATAGATTGGATGAAGCAAATATACCAAGAGGGAGAGGACATACAAATGTTTCTGACTAGCCACAACATGTCACAATTCATTTTTAGAACATGTTAGAATTAGTAATCTTTCCTTGGTTGTATTTATTAAATGGGATAAACCAAGGTATCCCTTATGTGTTTTGTCCTCTTGTCCATGTGTGAGGACAAGTCATTTTTGTAATTCCTTTATTAAGGAAAATAGTTTATTCCTCCTTAAGAGGATTATGACACTTGTTATACACACACTTATGAATGTAGCAATCATTCACATGGGAGTTACTAACTCCTCTTCTCATATCTATATAAGAGATGCTCCTCTCTCATTCTATACACCACACACTCGCTATATAGTTTTTTGTAATGAGTCTATGGCTCCATCCCTCTTTTCTTCTCTCTTTCATTCTTTAGGCTTTTGCCTCATTCATATTATACACAAGGGGTTTTTTTTTGCTTTCCCCTTTCAAAAATTGTGTCTCCTCTTGTTGATTCATAGCTGGTTATTCCTTGGATTTTGCTTATTCCGTGCTCTCTTTGGCTTTGAGTTTATGGTAACTATTTTCATAACAAGCTCTCTTGGATTATTTCATTTCATTTTGTTGTTAATCTTCTTTTAGAACATACTCAAAACTGGAGTTGCTGAAGGCAAATTAATTTGTTGTAGTTATTAAATTTCATGGATTTGTAATTCAGTTGATATTTATAATTTTATTGTCAATTGAAATATTGTTAACTTGCTTAGGTTGTTGAGAGTTGTTTTGCATCTCATACTATTGTTATGAGACAAAAGCTCTAGTGCAAGATGCTTTTAGCCAAATGGTCATTTTTCCTCAGTGGGGTATGTAGAAGGCTTCAAATACAAAAAGAGCCCAAAAGGTCAAGGCTTCGATCTTGAATTATAGTTGGTGGGCTCGTGTGCAATTTGTATTGGATTTCACCAAGCCCATCATGCTTTGTCGATACAAATACACCTTTCTAGGGAGATTTGTATGATGGCAAGGACACCATGGTTGAGAAGGTAAAACATTATATACAAGCACATGAGAGTGACCTATAGAATGCCAAGCCTTATGCAATAAAGCTAAGTTACCGATTCGGATGTGGATTCCGGAAGTGGATACGGGATGCGGGGATTTTTATTTTTTTTGGATACGGATTTCATTTTCCATTATCCTATTTCTATTTCAATCCATAGTAGAACAAAAGGCTATCATTGCTAATGCTTGTAGCCCAAGCAATGGAATTGTAGTTCTAAACAAATATCTTCCACATGGCCAAGTAGCTTCCATCTTTCGCAGAAGGCAAGAAAATATTGTTTGTAGTTTTTTTATCAGGTAATTCAATCACATCTGAAAGTAAATATAATATATCTATATATATATATAGATTTTATTTTTTAAATATATATATATATATACACACGTTTCCTCCTGCATCTGCATCCAAAAAAAAAAAATCCCCGCATCCCGTATCCACTTCGGAATCAAAATCCGAATCGGTAACTTAGATATTTACTTATAAGAATTATAATTTATATTATATTAATATAGTATAATTATCTTTTAAGAAAGGACATGACTCTAAGAATGGAAAACTATATATATAATATTAACATTGTAAAATCAATTGTTCAGATATAGAGAAATAGGAAAATATTTGAAAATAGTTCTGCAAGAAACAAATTGAGAAATATAAAACTAAAGTCCACAGGGGACATTACAAGCTGAGACTACGAAGAGTCTGTAATACTGAACGGTCTTCTATATGAAGAGTCATGCCTTTTGAAGACTACGAAGAGTCTTCAGTGTCAGAAGACGAAAGGCTATATGCGTATGTGGCTGCTGCCCATTGGAGAGTTTATTCTTGCATGGTTGTTGGTTATCAAAGTGCCATGCACATGTGTGGCTATTGAAGGGTCTTATTCATGTGTGGATTTTGGAAATCAAAGGGTCGTGCATACCTCCTGGTTTTCAAAGAGTCACCGTCTTGCATCTACGTGGCTATTGAGTCACCACCTAGTAACTGGCAAGACTTCCTGCAGCTCAGGCTCTTTGTTTTCTCTGCAGGATATAATCTGGTGTTACAATTTTTTAAAGGGCTGGTTGAAAGCGTCAGAGCTGTTGTTTATTGTGGCAAAGTGATTGTGAATACTGTGTGCAGTATGTCGGTTTTCTCATATGATCATTGCAGAAGCTATTTGATTATTGTCGTATGTATCTATTTCATATTTTTTGTAAGTGATTTGTAGACAATCAGTGTTTGGTTCATCATGAGTTCCTTCTGTAGATGAGTATTGTGTGCTGTATCATCAGTTTTAGTATTAAGACATTTATCAGTCTGTAAGTGAAGTATTTCTGAGCCTATATTAATGTAAAGAGATAAATTGTGATTGTGGGATGCATTCTGAGAGGTGATCATCGTATGTGTTCTGAGTAGCATTCATTGTATATGTTATGTGTAGACGGGTGTATTCTTAGTAGTGATCATTGGTGTTGTTTTGTGAAGTGTTTATCAGAGAAGGACCTATTATTGTTTTAGCTTGAGAGCATTGTATTCAGACTTGTTCAATAAAGTGATATTTCAGTGTGGCTGAGTTTTTCTCCCTCCAGTAGGAGGATTTTTCGAGGATAATTTCAGTGTTTCTGTTCATTTATTTATGTCTTTTTTGTTTATCTCTATTTCTGGTCAAAATTTAACATGGTATCAGAGTCAAGCTTAAACAAGATTCAGAACTAGAATAGGACAACTGGATACGGGAAGAATCGTGATGACTGATGGGTGTCGAATATGCGATTTGGTAAGTTATTGCATACAAAGGAATCAAAAGAAGTTTTCTTTGAGATATTTTGGAATTGATTTCCATATAAGCATTTGAACTCAGGCTGGAAGTGTCCTTTGTGAATCTGTCAAAAAGATTGAAGTCATTTGCAGGTCTGAGTTCTGTATGCAAAGTAAATTGAGTTCACCGTCATAGGTTCCATCTGGGTTGCAAAAGGTTAACAATCATCGAATTGAAATTCTGTAGTAGCAATAGAAATGACTTTATGATCTGCTAAGAACAGCAAAAAGGGGAACTTATCTTTAATAACTGAGCATTAAGTAATGCTGGCGAAAGCTAGATATATACAAGCGGTTGTGAACTGAGGGATTGTCAGGCACTATATTTGCTTTAATAAAATTAAACCCAGCATAACTTTATGATATATATTCAAATATTTGTCATTGACCAAACTTGGAGGATAAATAATTTATTGTTCAAGCACTCTTATTGGCCAGACCATATGAAGGGAAATATTCATACTTGAATGGCAATAAGTTCTGGGGAATTTATGGCAGGATGTTGTGAATCAATTGCAGAGATATCTTGTAACTGGGACGCATGGAGATCGCGCCTTGAATGCATGCCGATATTCACAACGATGTATATTTTGAGATATATGTGAATAGCACCAAATAGCACAGCGGCACTGAAAGTGTTACTCTAAGACCAGACGGTATAGTAATACTATGGTGAACCCAACAAATCTTTTTCTAGCAGTCCTTGTTTGTGGTTCAGCCAAGGTATTCAATGTTTGATGAAGTGTCAATATTGTTGGCATGTGTTGACGGGGCTGTGTTGCTGCTGAGATTGAGGATAGGTGATTAGCTGAGAAGACATTCAAAGTTTCATGTGTATAAGTCATGTTGGGTGCTATTAAAGTTTTCTTGAGACATACTTCCACATTCCTCAGGTTTTCAAAGTGACTGACTGCTAGTAATTCTTGCTAGCCACATGTTGATGGTTTAAGCCACAGGAGTTCAAGAGATTATGATGTGTAATGGGAACAATGGAAGAAATTTGGGATTCATATGAGAATGTATAGCTAAAGAGCCTTGGAGGATAGAATCTTCAGAGAAGCTTCTTACCTGGAAGGGTATGTCTGCTACTATGATCTATAGATAGGTGTTCGATGCGGGTGTTACAATCTCAGCTATTAAGGCATCACATGCAACCTTATCCAAAGCTTCCATTTTGACATCAATGGGGACGATGCTGTCATGCCCATCTATGCTTATACGTTTGACATTTGTGTCTATGAGGAAGCATCTATGCAAATATGAATCTTTAGGTGCAAAGATCACAAAAGAACAGTTGGTGGATTATGAGAAGGTTTAGACGATAAAGTATTTTATTAGCATGATATTCAAGTTATTGCATATAAAAAGATTTTGACATCTATACAGTATTATATGAACGTTTAATGTAGTCTTTTTTCAATGATTTTGTTCAGACATTATAGTAGTATTTTATATTATTTAGTTGATATTGTAAATGTAATTTGTGTTTTGCTTTTATTGTAAATGATAACTGTATGATTTCCAGGTCAGGCTGGGTGAAGTCTCCTACGATCATCGTTTCATATAGTTTAAATTTGTATTTCTGTAAAAAAAAAATGTAGTTGCGGATAGAAAACTGAAACAAGAAAATATAAGTTGAAAACTTGAAACAGCTTTTCTTATTTATCAGGCTATATCTCTTGTGTGAGATGCATTGCTATCCGTGTTGCTATTGTTGGAAGCATTCTTCAACCTCTATTGGGTTCTCAATGTATATTTGTAATAGATATTTGTAACAGCAGAAATACGTTGATCAGAGTGGTCTTTGGTCTTAGCGGCACCACTAAACATTACCAACAGTTCAAATCCCCAATTCAAGGTGACCTCATACTATAAAGAAACAACACAGAGTTGATTGCCTCTACCCAGCACTAAATTTAAGGTCGTCCTTGGAGTCTGGTTGCGAGCTTCTGCATCTTGATTATCACTAGTCCTTTGTAATTCGGAGGTGAATGGCTCTGTGAATACTTCATGACCCAGTTTAGGGGTTATGCCCATATTTTTAGCATGATTGTCTGGGGACCATATTGGGCAGTGATAATAATATTTTGTGGTGGCTTCAGTCTTTGTTGATTATTGGATTGCATCGGTGTATGGACTTTGACCAAGAGGAATAAGTATATCGTTCATTTTTAGCTGCTCATCTCTTTCCTCAATTTTGGCTCTCAAATGGTTGGACATAAGAGTGAGGTCCTCTGTAGTTGGAATTTTAACGTGTACTAATTGCTTCTGTCTATGAGGGTGAATTGCCTTAATATTCTCAGGTTGAAGCATAAGATGATCACAGCAGAAGTATGTTTATCAAATTGATTAGATTGACACAATCCATATCATGTTATGAAATTTTTCTGGGTTGATTGTGTAAAAATTTTATCAACAACATTTCAGATCACACTCAGTGATCCATCATCAGGATGCAAGAGAACACCATGAGCAAAAAAGTTAGGTTGCAGACCAGGACTCAATAAAAAGGAGGGAAGGGAAAGCAAAAGAGGAAAACACACATATCAAGGAAGACAAGATCCAAAATCTCAAAATAAAATAAAAGATAAGAGAAATAAAAGAAAAAAAGTAAGAAAAAAACACCCAAAAACTACACAATAGTAACTACCTAAGAAAAACTAGAAAACTAAAATACAAAATAACAAAAAAAAAATGTAAAACAATGAAAACAATATTAAAAAAGAGTATAAATAATAAATAGAAAATAATAAGAAATAATAACAATAAATAAAAAGGGCACAAGCTAAAATAACAAGAAGAAGACCACCCACTCTAATAAGGAAAAAGACCTAATGAATAAATAAACTATAGAAAAAATAAACAAGGAACATTTAATAATAAAAATCACAAGGGGAAACCACCTAGAAGTAAACTAAAATAAACAAAGACACAAAAAAATAAGAATTAGGCTAGAAAACAAGAACACCAATCAAACTGAGGGAACAAGAGAAAGAAAACCATTGATAGGGTCACTACTAACAAAGGGGAACAAAAGAGAGATAAACCAAAAGAGGGGGAGAGAGAGTGAATGGGGGGGGGCGAGGACAGAAGAGAGGGAGGGAGGAGAGAGGAGAGTAGGGGAGGGGAGAGGGAGGAGGGTGGCGGTGGTGGGGAAGTGAGAGAGAGAGAGATAGGAGTGAACAACATCAAGATCAATAAGGCCAAGAGGAACACAAAGCACCATGGAGGAGGGGTCAAGACAAGGGAGGGCAGGTGTTCCTAGGGGAGGACAACTGAGGATTCCACAAATTGCTTAGGCTCCAACCATCATCACGATATAGGTTGGAGGGATTCTTATTGATTTCAATCATCTCCTTGAGTTTCTTCTACAAGAAGTTGTCCTCCCTAAACACAATTTGAGTGTCCTATGAGAAAATATGGTGCTCAGTGGATGAGAAGTGTTGCACTAAAGTCAATTTTAGAGCACTCCCATGCTTGATATCTACAGCATTCTCTTTCATCCCAATGCTAAAGAAGCGGCCCATTTCAGCCGTGTAGGGGGTGCCACAGGAACACAAACCTTATAGACCCCAGATTTTAACAAGACATCCCTAGAGTCTTTAAGAGGGGCAAAACACTTCTTTAAGGTGGAGAAAGGTTTGAAGGCCACGCATACCCCCTTTTAACCAAAATCTTGGTAACCAAGACATATTACAGCAGTATAATTCAAGATTTATATAACTGGCATTATTAAGGAAACCTTGGCAGAATCAAGAGAGTCATTGCATTGAGCATTTGCATTATGTTTCCTACAGCATCAGCTCCTGAAGATGGAAGCTAGGTCTCATCAACAAAGGCACTTTATATTCATTTTGCGTGAGTTCCAAGCAAGAATTTACAGATAATGAGCGTGTATTTGGAAGTGACTATGATCTTTGAATTGGGCAAAGCATGTCTAGTATATTGCCTACTTCAAGTGTGCAAATACTCTACAGTGACTCTTCCTTCATATCGGGTTAGAAATTCAGAATGATCTTGAGCAGCATATGGAGGGTGCTAAATCCTTTGCAAAGGATCAGCAAGCTCGTGAAACGATGTGGATGTTGGTAAAACTAGTTAATATTTGTTAGTGTGTCTGAAGGGATAGGTAGTTTGGATTGGTCGCGGTGGTTGGTAGTCTCACCCCTTCGGCACTTATATATGACATGTATTTGTACGAGAGACATCATCATTCTTGAGGAGTAAGAAGTAGTGTTAGCATTGTGAGCCTGATACATATATTGCAGTAAGCATTTTTTTTATTAATAAAGAAGGCTTGGCGAGCTATCTAATAATTGTGTTACATTGCATTACTCTCTATTACTATCTACTATCATACATATTAAGTTGTTTTCCGAATGGGCAAACATTTGGCATCGTTGCCTATAAAGGATTTGGGAGTGATGGAGTACAATATATGGTGAAGGATGCACAATGTGACAACAGTTATTCGAAGGGAATAGGTCATTGACATCTGATTTCATCTCACTATTGCAAGTGTCTATAGATACTCATGTGCAGAGAGAAGCTACACAGGAACAAGTCCCTAAGAGCGTAGTGCAGCATTATCTCAGAGTAGGCCCTACAGTTGAACAATTGATGAGAAGGCTCCCATGTCTATTGGAACAAAAAATTTTAGCCCTGTAGAACTCACGAGAGGAAACTAATAGAAAGAATAGACGCCAAAAGTTCTCTTGAAGTTTTGAAGAAAATAGGCGAAGCGAAACTGAAAAGAGAGATAAGAGCAGAAGAAGACAAGGCAACCCTTTGAAGAGGAGTAATTAACGCCAAATCTTCTCAATAAAGGCAAAATCGTAAGGAACATATAGACGAGTTTGAGGCCATTCAGAGGGCCTTGCAACAAGAAGAACAAGCAGAGCGTCGAAGAAGATTGAGAGGCCTTGTTTAGGGATGGTCAAAAATAAGGTTGCCCAAGGGGAACCAAGTAGGCGCAGCAACAAGTGAACAAGTCAAAGACACAGGGTATGGTATGGAATGAAGGTCCTTACCGATGATGAAGAAGTAAACAACGACGGACTACTAGAAGAAACTAGAAAATAGTTGGGAAACCTCACTTTCACATCAGGGAGGAAGCTAGCGAGGCCCAAGAAGGAGGAGAAGAGGTTGCTAACAGAGATGCAAGGGATACTAATGCAATCATGAGTGTTGGAGGGACACAAGGGCATAGTAATCAGAGAAACTTATCCAGCTTAAATACATACAATTCGGGAACACAAACCACACCAACAGTAACTGTCGTTGGTAGAAATTGTGTCAGCCAATAGAGTCATTGTCGTCGGTGTTTCTGTATTCTGTAGCCGACGGGTAAATAGTTTGTAGCGGACATAATGTTTGTGGCCAACGGACTCCTTCAGGAAGGTTCGGCGGATAGTATTTATATCCCGTCTAGGATCATTGTAATTCATCTTCTATGATTCATCTTATGAAGCATAATGTAATGTTCTGGCATATGCGAATAATCTAAAGAGTTCTATTATTCATGTTCCATTGTCTATATGCGTTCATTTATTTTACCCATACGGTAAACATTTGGCGCCGTTGCCCTATGAACTTGGAAGGTGAGAGGAATGAAGATTAATGCCAAATCAGCTTAACAAGGATCGAAATAAGGCCAAGGGAAAAGATGGAATCCGTACTGCGCAAGAAAATTTAATTCTAGCACAGCAAGCCAAATGCCGAAGGAGATTCCAGAAGATTGCTGATGGAAACCAGAGCACGGAAGACTTGTTGGAGGAAACTCGGCAGCAGGTGGAATTGGTGGAAGAAGCACGAGAGGAGTTTTTGAATTTGTGTTCCCGAGGGAAGAGAATCCAGACGGAAGAGCATTGACTTGTACAGCTCAGAGTGCCGACGGAGCAAGAGCGTGGAGTGAACTCTTCGTCCGAGATATACTTCCGCAAGAGACAACTTCAGAACACCCTTCTTCACCAAGGTTCGCAACTGTTGAGTCTGACGATGTAGGAAAACAGTCCACCGGTGTGGGAAAACAGTCCACCGGTGTGGGAGACCAGTCCGCCGGTGTGGGAGTGCAGTCCGTGGGTGTGGGAGTGCAGTCCGCCGATGTGGGAGTGCAGACCGCTGATGTGGGAGTGAAGAGCACCAGTGTTGCAGGACCGAGCAACGCCTATTTACAAAAACCAATCATGATGGTGGGACCAAAAGAGAAACTGCCGAAGTTCAATAGCGATGGTACAACCGATCCCATTCAACATTGCAAAACATGTAAAACGATCTGGAAGGCAAATGGGATAACTGATGAAGACGACTGGATGAGGCAATTTCCGGCCACCCTACGGGGCGTAGCAATTGATTGGTTTACTGATACAGATCCACAAAAGCTAAACAGTTGGGATAACATTAAAAAAGAGTTTCTAGCAGAATTTAAACTGTTGAGAGATGATAATGAAATTGTAGCAGAGATCTTCAATACTAAGCAGGGGAAGAACGAAACCGTTCGCGTTTACGCCAGGAAATTAAAAGATTTGATAAATAAAATAGAAAGTAAGCCAGCAGACGGACTTCAAAAAAGATGGTTTGTGGAAGGCCTACGCTCGAAGTTGCAGAGAAAAATGAAAATTGTGCCACCGTCGTCATATGCGGAAGCTTATAACAAGGCATTGGACCTCGAAAGTGAGCTGAAGACAAAGAAGAAGACGAAGACTAGCCCATCTAATTCGGATGACGACGAGCCTGCCGAAGGTGATAGCAGAGACGATGAAGGCAACAGTAAGAAGGTTCGTGCCCTACAAAAAGACATGATCCGCATGATGGAGTTTAAAAACATGCAAAAGGAGCCAAAAGGCAGTGAGTTGTGGTGCATGGAGTGTAAGACCGACGGTCATACTAAAGGATCCTGTCCAAAGTGTTGTCCTACATTTTGTCACCACAAAATGTTGGTAACAGCACGAAACTTTTCCAAGCTAGTTTCGTGTCTCTCTAAGCTTAAATTTGATATTCAATTGCTTAATGTTGATCGATTGATCCATTTCAATTCGAATGTCAAATTGTTTTATTGAAGGCCTTCGTCAAGTCGTTTTTGTTTTTCTTTCTGTCGAGCCTTTGCTTGATTTTTGAAGCCTTCAGAGTCCGTTCTTTGCTTTTGAGTTTGTGTTTGCTTGTTTTTGGTTCTTTGAATTCACTCATCTTATGCCTTTCGTTTTCCCCTTCGATTCGGTCTAACCTAGAGGTCAATCGGAGTTGTCAGTCAAGAGATATGGTCATTTTAGTGCCTCAAAAGTGGACATTTTAGGTGCAACAGCACGAATTAAAAATATGATGTTATATTTTCATTTTGACATTCACTTTTTGAAAATATAACATTTTACTCATTTTTTGTTATGTTTTAAAGTTACTTTTCATTTAAATTTATAACTTAAAGTGACTATAGTGCACTTTATGTTATAATTTTAAGTTGAGTTACTTTTTAATTTTTCACTTAAAGTGACTATAGAACTATATAGTTACTTTTTAAATTTTTTTATTTTTAAATCAAATACTTATGTAAATGTCACTTTAACTTAATGTTGATAACTTATATTGATTAATATAATAAATAAATATTATTTTTGACCCATAGTGTTGACATTTTCATAAAAATAAGTGAAATGCATAACTTAAAAGTCTAAAAGTGGACATTTTATATGCATATGCATGTAAAAAACTATGAAAAGTGGAAACTTTTCATGCTAATGCATATAAAAATTCATTTTGAGGACCTTTTTCAAGTCATTACATCAAAAGCTTCTAAAAGTGGACCTTTTTGATGCAATGACATGAAAAGTTGAGTTTTCATGCTTGTGCATGAAAAAGGTGAGATATGTTTATAAAATATGTAAGTGACTCCAAAAAGTGAGATTTTGGAAACTTGCACATTTTAAAATATGTAATGGGCTACAAAAAGTGAGATTATAACCAAAGACATTTTAAAACATGCAATTGCATCAAAAAGGTCCTATTTTGCCTTATTACATGTTTTAAAATATGCAATGAACACAAAAATGTCCTATTATGTGAAGAAAACATGTTCTTGCTCCAAAAACCTCCTATTTTGATCATAAGTTTTGATTCTCTTCATGGATTTGAATGAAATCAGTTGCATTCATCATGTTTTGGAGAGGTGATCATTTTTCCCTCATCAAAAATCAAGTTATTGCACCCAAAAACATGTTTGAAACTTCAAGCTAGGGCACATTTTTTGCATAAAAATCCATAAATCTGCCAAGTTTGATCACGTTTTTGCATGAGATCAAGTCGTTTTTACCTTTTTAGGTGATTACAATGGTTGAGGATCATTATTTTGGTGTTAAATCATCAAAATACTTTACTTTGAAGATCACGTTTTTTGCTTGTTTTGATAAAAACGGCTCAAGAACTTTCAAATCTTTAAAACGTGGCAATGAGGAGCTAATTTAGGGCACGTTTTGTGATCTTGCATAATAATCTCCTTGTTTGCTGCCCTCTATTATTCGGATTTTGGAGATTTGACAAATTCTCATCATTTTTGAAGAAAATTTCAAAGAAAGAGCATCTTTTCCTTCATTTTTGGCACATATTCATCAAGTGGACTTCTTCTTTCTTGTGTTTTAATTCATGCTTATCATTGCTGATTTGATGCTTGAAATCGTTGGATGGATGCCATTTGTGAAAATCTTTGCCTTAGAATGTGCATTTTTTCTTTAAATATGAAATTTTTTTTCATTTTGATGTCTTTGGTTCTTCCCCAAGTTCCAAATTCGAATTTCATCTTTGGGAGTGCATTACATCTTGGCATGTTTTGAGTTATTTTCAAAGGTATGTTTTTCTCTTGTTTTATTTTTGTGTGCTTGTTGCCAGTTTTTCTCCATTTTGGAGAAGTTGCAAGTTTTTTCCCAAAAATTTGTCTTTCCTACACTACATGCGAAAGCATTATCATTTCATTTCACATTCCGTTTCCATGTCATTACATCTCACATTTCATCCGACAAATGCGATTACCTGTTTTTCACTTCATTCGCCATCCGCACATGCATGTAATCCCATTTTCCGTTTCCATTTTCATCCATCTCATTTTTCACTTTCATTCGCACGACACGATTACACGAAATGCTTTACGTGTAATTGCATCTAAAAGGTCCGATTTTGATCAAAAGTCATATTTTGAAAAGACAAAAAAGATGTTATTTTCACTTTCCGTGAATTTTTTCTTTCTTCCTCCAAAAGTGACTATATAATTCATTATCTCACCTCCTTATTTCATTTCCATCTTCGTATACGCATTTGCACTTACATGAATAAATCCATGTTTCCATACATGTTTCCACCTCATAACATATTTTACATGTTACCCTCCATCCGCATCTGCATATACATGTAAAGTATACACATTCGCACTTACACCTCATTTCATTTTTTCACTTTCCGTTACATATTGCATTTATATATATGCATGCTTCATTCAATAAAGCTTTGAAAACATTCAAGTCACTTTTGAAATTAGCAACTTTCACTTTGCACGCATTCCCATGTGTTTCACCTTCGCGCATTTTCATTTCATTCCATTTTCCATATTCATACTTTCATTTCATTTCACATTCTGTTGCATATGCATACGCTTTCTCTTCGAAAGTCACTCATTTTCGAATCTTCACTACTGCTCTGGAATTCACTTACATGGAGATTCCTTCTGACGATGTATTTGTGTTTTGGAATTTTTGTGTTACGATACAAGCACAAGAAATGTCCTCACCTTCCAAATCCAAGGGCAAGATGAAATACCAATATGACAAAGAATTGGCTCATGCAATGCCTTCTTCAGTTACGTCTATTCTAGATAACATACTAGACACCAAGATTGGTCATGTAGATGTAGCCGATTTTCTACAAAGGATTGAAGCTCCAGCTACGCATGAGATGAAACGTATTAAAAGAAGCAACATCCATTTGGTTTCTACATTTCCCATGGTGGCCATAGAACTTAATTTTGTTTACAGATGTGCTCGGCGCTTCACTCCTAAGACAAGGAATATCAAAGATACTAACCTTGACCCTGAAGTGATTGAACAAGTCTTCAAAGTTCCTCATAAATCAGAATGTGTTGATTTGACCAAAGATTCCTCACTGGCTTGTTGGAATGAACAAAAAAGCAACTATCAGAAGTATGTCAACCTTTACTGGTTAGAAAACAAAAGAAGTAATTTTTCTAGGTGGCCAAAGACTCTTCATCGGTCCAATTTTAAACAAGAATACAAGGACCTCATCATCCTTCTCAGCAGAATCTGTGGTCTTAAGGATTCTTCCGACTTTGAGCCATGGATGTACAAATTTATGTTTCAAATCATAGAGAACAAAGAACATATCTTTTGGGGAGAGCTTATTAGTACTGCACTCTGTCAGCAGATATGCAATATAGGAACATCAGTACCTTTTTACATGAATTCATTTTTAGTTTACATTGCTGCTGCTATGGGGTCTTTTTCGAGGCTTTCCACCAGAGGTGATCGTCTTCAAGTACCTATTTGGGAATACTATAACCAAATTACTTTGGCTAACAGTAAGTATCATTACAGAAGAGTCCAAGATGCTTTCTTTGGACATTACAGGTGTCTGTTCGACAAACAGTTGTGTATCAAAAGAGTATCTAATGCAGCATTGGAAAAGGTAAACTAGTACGGCTGCATTTTTTTTCAATTTCCCACTTTCACATACTTAAGAGTTGGGTATTTCAAAGGAGAGCCGTATACCTTACCTAGGTATGCTACAGATCGAATTATTCTAATCGAGTTAGCAAGACAACTCATGGACGTGCAGAATGATCAGCATGCATCACATAGGCCTGGATTTGGCATCACCTCAGCTAGGCCTTTATCTATTGGCAATTATTCAATTGTTTCCGTGCCTAAAGCGAAGAATATGGAAGCAGAGTTGCAATTGATTACATTGAAGAGGTTCAAGGCTAGATTTGACTTTGATTATCGAGAGATGAACTCTCAGATAAAGAGGGCTTATACTCATGTCCATCGCATTGAAGACATTTGGATTGACATGAGAACAGAGCTTGATATTATGAAGATGGATTATTGCAGGTTAACCTTGCAACAAATAATTGATCTTAATATGTTGGAAATCCCTCCGGATTTCCAAATTGAAAACGACGGCAACATCCTTGATCCGGAATTTCATCAAGCTGGTTTTGATAAAACGTGTCCTTTTCCTATTCAATGGCAACAAAAAGAAGGTACATCTATTATGGACAGGTTTCAATCCATCTTAGCAAACACTAACAAGTGGTTGAAAAGTAAAGGCCTAAAAAGAGTAAATCCTAAAATGGGTTTGGATTGTGGAAGCTTTGGTCCACCTAGCAGGAAGTCACAACTGGAAATTACAGGAAAAAATGGTGCTTCATTTTCAAATGTCAAGAATACTCTCAAAATCAAATTAAAGGGCGGAAAAGGGACTAAATCATCCCAAGTTCCTGAACCAATTCAAGAATCAGTGACAAAATCAAAAGAAGAATTGGAAACAGAATCCAAGAAAGAAGATTCAGATGAAGAAGGAGAAATAAGAATCATATCTCCTCCTAAGCCTACACAAGCTTGTACATCTTCTCCACATGAAGAGCCCTTTTTGCATGAGGTTGATGATGATGTAGATTCATTTTCTACTATTTTCACTCACTCTATTCCTATCTCAGAAGTTAATACCATGGCTCTTCCAATTTCATCTGCTGCTCCTCGTGTTCCTACACATGATCAATTTGAACACTTAGCAAATGTGTTTGAAGATTTTTCGACTCTTACTAGTGGTCAAGTTTCCCAACTTGATACATCTTTGACAGGATTTGAACTTTTCATGGCAGAATCTTCACAACATGTTCCTATGCCTACAGCGGTGCAAACTGAATCTTGTTCAGTCACTACAGATATACAATCTGGATCAATGCCAATGGTCTCCACTATGCTTGCTTCTACAGATGAAAGTTTCAGCCTACCTGCATGGTTGAGTAGAATAACAACGAAGAGAAAGAAGGTGGTTTTTTCTCCTGACAATCTTCCTATGAAGAAGACTAAATCCAAATCTCTGAAGGACAAGATTGTTTCTAGAATTTTGGTTGATTCTGACAAAACCAAATATGTTGAGGTTGTTGAGCCCTTAGTAGATAAACCTGTTGAAGAACTCACTAGCTTTGATTATAAATTTACTAAGGTTGAAGTTGGAAGGCAATCTCGTTTGAGTTCTTTGCAAGATGCTCATGATGCATTGGCAAATGTATCAAAAAGTAGTCATGAGCTTTGGGAAAAGAAGAATCAATTGAAACAGGAAATAGCTCGTTTGAATGAGGTCATCCAGAAGCAATCGTCTCAGAATGTTGTTGCATCACAAACATCTAAAGAAAGAAGGTTGATTGAAGCAGCTAAGTCTTGGATACAAGAAATCATTGTTGAAGGAGTTTGAGCTATCACAAAAACACTTGCACTTCTAAAGCGTATCAAAGAGATGAACAAAATGGAACTAAGCTTAATTTCTTCTTTGACTCAAGAAGCAGATAACCTGAAGGAAATCCTTGAGGGTTGGGATGAAATGATAAAATTTGATCTAAATGCTATGGTCTCATGTGACATTCTTTCGTCATGTGAAATGTTCTTCAGATTTCAAGGACTCATTGGTTACAAGGAAGAGACCTTAAGAAAGTTTATCACAAAATTGCAAGTGGCTCTTGAAGATTGTCAAGCAATTGAAACAAGCCTTACTTGTGATTTGGAGCAATTGGGATGCCATGTTACTGATAATCTTGGTAATCTTTTGGCAGCAAAGAGAGTGAATTCAGAATATACAATCAAAATCAATGCTGATGTAGATTCTGAAGAATTTGGTTCGCACACAATGAACAAGTTCGTTTTGTACAAATCCTTGACAAAACACTTGTTGGATAATACAATAGCAAATTCTAAAGTTGTTCAATCAGCATAAGAGAATGCAGTGAGGATCGAAGCCATATCAAAGACAATGGAGATTGCTGATCTTCCTACAGTGCGTGATGTCATTGTGAAATTCAAAGCATTAAGAAGCAATCTTTAAAATTGTTATGTAATTTCTACTTTATAGTTGTTTTAGATGCATTACATGATAAAGTGTAATTGCATGTAATGCGAATTGCATGTATGTAAAAGGTGTAATGCGAGTTGCATATAACCCTTTTAGTTTCTGTAGTTAGACTTGGTCAAAGTTGGTTGAGTTGCTCCCACTTTTTCCTCCCCCTTTTTCTCAACTTCTTTGCCTATATAAAGGAGTGCCCCCCTCATTATAAAATCATCATTATCTTTATACAAGAGAGCTCTGGAGAAATTGTGCCAACAAAACTTTGTTTGTGTAGCACTATTTTGAGAGAAAGTGAATACAAAGGAGCATTTGAGACTTAACTTTGATTAAGTGAGATTGTTATTTGTGTAAATTGTAAGCTTTGTCTATAATTCATTCAAGTTACCTTTGATTCGTACTATCTTTTGTCATTGATATTGTATCTTGTGATTGATAGAAAAGAGTTAAGAAACAATTGAATCCTGAGCTTTGACCAGGAACAATTATGGAAATCCATAGCTAGAATCTTTGTTTGTAGCTTGTATTTTCATCTTAATTCGCAAAATAGTTAGATTGTTATTACTTTTAGAAGTCTTTGTGCCCTAATTGTAAAGATTTTACCACATAGAAGTACAACAAAACTTAGAGCCAAAATGGTACGTTTTGGCTAGCCTTTGAGTTAGTTAAAATTTATCGGTATCATTGTTTCCAGCTCGTGATAGAAGTGTAATTAGAGATTCACCTTGCCCATTATTCGCCTTACGAATAAGGGGATCCTTTCTTGAAAGTTAAAAAGAAAGGATAATAGTAACACCCTCTTTATAAATCTCTCAATTTCTTGCTTACCTTGAGTTGATCCAAGGAACAGTGAGAAGGGGGAGCCTTCCCTTTAAAGTAGGAGAGACTCTGTCTCACACGCTGTGGCTGGTCATCCTATTTTGCGATTGAATTTTTACCCAAAACTGTCGGTTGCAAAATATCCACTCAACACAAAGAACCAATTTTGTGACATTTGTCAGATCATGGGCCATTCGACAAAAGAGTGCCCCTTTAACATGAAGACAAGAGGATCTCGGCAGGTGCTTCTTACACAGGAGGCTTCCCCGTCGGGCAGTAGCGGAAATACAAATAGCGCAGGTGCCACATCCGAAGGGTACAGGAATAATAACAGAGGGCAAAATAACAACAATGCGAACAATAACAATAATAATGGAAGCCGAAGTCGAACCCAGTATGATGCAAACGGACGGCCGATCATTCAATGCCTAACATGTAATTTGTGGGGTCATTTTGTGCGGGATTGTACAACAGCAAACACACCGAAATTATTATGTAGATGGTGCGGACCCGGCGACCATGAAGATGCCAAGTGCCCAAAGTCTGGAGTAAACTTGATCACTGTCGGCACAGATGAAGAGGAGGTTCTGGCAATTATGCGGAGGCAAGCAAAACTGCCAGCAGAGGAAAAAAGAAAATTGGGGGAAGCGCAGGCGGAAATTGGAAAGGCATTGTCGGCAGGGACATCTCAGTTGAAGGACATCACCGGCACCTTGACAAGGAACTTCGCAGAACAAAACATTGTACGACAAATCTTACAAACGGAGATACCGGTCAAGATAAGTGACCTCCTTCTCAGAATGCCCCAGTTACGGACGGCCATTCTACATCATACACCATTTTCGAAAGCAACAGAGGACACAGGAAGGGACAGTAGTCCAACGAAGGCAACAGACCCAATGCTTCTGGCGCTCACAACGGGAAGACATCCGGCGGTCGTCGAGATGGGGATTTTGGAAAATGTTTTGACAGACACAATTGTTGACGGAGGGTCCAGCGTGAATGTCTTACCGAAGGATACCTGAAAGAAGTTGGGAACACCGATGTTATGGCCACCTGCATTTCAGTTGCTCACGGCAGACCAACATGGAATCAAACCGTTGGGAATCTTGAAAGCACAACCGGTAACTATTGGAACGCAACCATTTTTATTGGATTTCGTAGTCATTCCATTGAAAAGAAAAGGATATGATGCTATTCTGGGACAGACTTGATTGGTGCAAGCAAAAGCAAAACATGATTGGAAACAAAATACTCTATTAATGGAGCAGGGAGGCAAAAGATTCATAATTGACCTGCACACACAAATGGTAGGTGAGGAGGTAGCATCGTCAGACTCAAAAGGTGAAGGCGACAGTGACAACGAAGGAAAGAGGAGAATGGAATCGGACAAAGGAGTATTGACACTAGAAGGAGGATCGAATGACAACGACCTAGACTCGATGAATGGCCTTTACCATTGGCAAATAGAAAACTACGAACTCTTTCCGAGTTGTAATATGTTAAGGGTTGATGAAGGTGAGAAAAAAGAGGAAAATAAATGTCCGAAGGAATACAAAGAAGCGGATGAAGCAAAGGAGGTTACGGCTAAAGAAGGGAAGGACATACAATACAAACCCAGAAAAAAGAAAAATTCCACCGTCCAGTAGACGATGAACGAACCGCACAGGAAGAAAAGAATGCATCGCACCATAAAATTACTTGAAGGGTACCGACAGCAAGGAAATAAGCTAGATGCGCGACGACTGCAGGCACAGTGGGCGACGAAGGTGACAGAAAAGACATAAGGCGTGGCATGACAAACTCAATAGGTTTCAGCCAAGGCAGTTGGTACTCAAGTACGACGATCGGAATGAAATCAAGCCGAAAAAGTTTAAGGCCAAATGGGTTGGACCATATCAGATCTGGGTCGACGACAATCGAGTGATAAAGTTGGGGACGTTGGACGGGCAAGAGGTACCTCACGCAGTCAACGAATCCTACTGTGCCAAGAAGATGTCGTCGCCCCAAGACCCCACGGGGGCACTGCCCCTCGACCCCGCGGGGGCATTGCCCCCTGGACCCCCAGTCGTTGCGGATATCATTCATAGGACGTATGACCAGTTGATGAAGACTTGGAGCTGCTACAGGCATGGAGTGTCTATGTACCAGAGGCACTGGGAGTAGGTGTTGGCCGAGAGGCTGTCTTGGTGGATGCATAGAGAGCTCGAGAGGAGTGAATCATCCAAAATGCAGTACAGTGACACTTAGCTCAGTGGACCCAGTGTTGGAAGTAGAGAAAGCAGCATGGGTGGCTATCAAGGTCAGCTTGAGGAGACAGTATTGTGTTAGCAGAGGCTACAGATGTAACTAAATGAATGTGGAAGTGATGTGACAGAAGCAAATTTTTTGTTGTAGTCACTCTGTTAATGTATTTTGGTTGTTAATTTATCTCAGATATTTTGTAATTGTCGTCCGTAGAGGACTTTTTCTTTTGGGGGTGATGATGTCGTCGGTAGAAATTGTGTCAGCCGACGTGTTTGTGGTCAACGGACTCCTTCAGGAAGGTTCGGCAGATAGTATTTATATCCCGTCTGGGATCATTGTAATTCATCTTTTATGATTCATCTTATGAAGCATAATGTAATGTTCTGGCATATGCGAATAATCTAAGGAGTTCTACTGTTTGTGTTCTATTGTCTATATGCGTTCATTTATTTTACCCGTACAGTAAACAGTAACCAAAACGATTGTGATGTCTTGGAAGTGAAAGTTGCCCAAATTTACTGGCAATGGGAAGAAAGAACCTGTGCAACACTGTAGAGCGTATGAACCCATTCGGTCTGCCAATAGAATGATGGACCAAGACGAATGAACCAAATAATTTCTAGCCATGTTGTGCAAAGTGACCATAAACTAGTACTTCAATGTTGACAAAACTAATGTCACCACGTGAATGAACTTGGAAAAGGGATTCCAAAGCAAATTCCAACTACTACGAGATAACAACAAAATTGTGGTAGAAATATACAATACTGAGCAAGTGAAAGATGAGACCATGAGAGCCTACGGTTAGCGGTTGCAAGAACTGTAGGGAAAGATGGATAGCCAACCAGCGGATGGCCTCAAGAAACAATGGTTCATAGAAGGGTTGAAAGTTGAAACCCTCTCTAAAAAAGAAGAACATCATTCTCCTCCCCCACCCCTGCCAAAAAAAAGGCATCTGCAAGTGAAAACACTTCGGTAGTTAAATTGGAGTATTGAACAAAACACTTATAAGTGATTTCGTAGGCACAAAACGACAAAAGAGAGAACATTATTGATGGAGACTGGAGCAGCAAGAAAGAAAAATCGTAAGTAGTTACAGTTGACCTGTTAGAAACAATAGTCCACCAAGATAACTGAGAGGGGGGGTGAATCAATTATCCAACAATTAATACATTTATCTTCTTTAAACAAACTTAACCATTCAACCAAAGTAAACAGCAACCATAATAAGATGCACATAGACAATTACACTAGATATGTTAACTAGGGAAACCCTTGATCAAAAAGAAAACCTTGGCAAGAATGATGCCCACAAGATGATGTACTAATATAAATATTCCTTATTAGAGGATGGACCCTGTTAGGAATCTATTACAACATTTAGTACATAGAGTCCCTGTTAGGAGACTTTGAATCTCTGTTAGGAGGTTCCAACCCTATTAGGAGTTGTAGTACAATGTATGCAAGATGAGCCCACTGCTCAAACATGCAATTTCAATTGCAAGAAGAACTCGCTGCTCAAACATGCAATTTACTGTTATGTTCTTCTTTCCTTTGTTCTGTCAACCGAACCAATCACTATCAGACCTTGTAGACTAGATCACGAACCTCAGATCCAAATATCAAACCTCAAATCACTCGACAAAACCTCGGCAATGAAATTTCCTTCACTTCCACTCTGCTCTGTTCAACTTCGCATTCTGCACTTGTACTGCTTACACAATTACTTTTCATGTCATTTTCATATATCCATGATAAAGGAAAATGTCTTTCCTTTATACCGCATCCTTAAAACAATTCCCTGAGTCGACTGTTAGACCTTCTCAATTAATCATTGTAGGACCACATTAAGAACATGTTACACTTAGCGATAACATTAATCTTCTAACTTACAACTTGAATATCTTTCTGTATACGTAATATTATGACAAGCGAACTTAGTCACGTCATCACCAACATGTCTTCTTCACATCTTCAACCTCGATTCTCAAAATAACAATTCTGCTAGGAGATATAACAAGTTTACCAGAACATGCCTCTGTAAACTCTATCTCAGAACAGACATCACCAAAACTTACATAACTTCTTCTAGACTTGTCATTTCTTCTTCCGACATTAACTGCGTATACCAGATACTCAAATGTATCTCCCATAACCTCAGATAGTTAGAATGTATCTCCCATAACCTCGGATAGTTAGAATACTTAACTAGTCATCCGTACCAACTTGATCTTTCCGCTATTCTTCTATCAAATACCACAGAAAATTGTTATGTTGACATCAATAACAAACTCAGTCATGAATGTAACATATCATCATAGTAGCATATCTACAATACTCCCTCATAGGAATATCATCAACATTCATGCTTTCAACAATCTCGCAACAATCTCCCCCTTTGGCATTGATGGCAACATAGATGAAAAACATCTAGTTCCAAGAATACGAACAAAAGATTGTTCATCTTCTTTTCAAATCCTTTTCACCAATCATTCTCCCCCATTGATATACCTCAATGTGTTTTCTGTCAAACTGTCATTCCATGATGTACTTCTTCCGAACATACTGTACTCATGCCAAACTTCTCCAACTGTCATGCTGTACATCTTTCAAACATGTTTTTCATGCCGAACTTCTCCCACATTGACATCAATGTCAAAGGTTTCAACAACCAACTTTACTGCATCAAACTCTGCAACAACTGATTCTTACTTAGCTCAAGTGTTCAAAGACACTATTCATACCAACATTCAACAAGAGTCCTAGATGACTCTATCCATCATAGATACTCCCCCATACAGGAAGCATCAACATTCAATCCAGACAAGAATGGTGCTCTGTTACACTGGATTGATGCACTCTTGCATCTTCTACTCTGATGTAGGAAGGGACATAACCCCTAGCATTCCTCGCAAATACTCAAAAGACCCTTTTGGAAGAGGTTTAGTGAATATATCTGCAATCTGCTCTTTAGTGCTCACATACTTCAATCTGATTTCCTTTTCTGCAACTTTCTCTCTCAACATGTGATACTTAATAGAAATATGTTTAGTCTTAGAATGCAACACTAGATTCTCAGACATATTTACTGTGCTTGTGTTGTCACAATGTATAACAACATGTTCATTGATTTCTATCCTTATATTCTTTAGCATCTACTTTATCCAAACAACTTGATTACAATTGTTTGTTGCTGCAACATATTCTGCTTCTGCTGTACTTTGTGATGTACAATCCTACTTCTTGCTCAACCAAGAAACCAATCTTCCTCCAAGAAAGAAGGCTCCACCACTGGTGCTTTTTCTGTCATCCATACTGCCTGCCCAATCAGCATCAGTATAAGCACTTAGAGTAAAATCATTAGATTTGTCATACCACAATCCAAACTCAGATGTTCCCTAAATATCCTTTTAGCTACTGCATTAGTGCTTCTCTAGGATCAGCTTGGAATCTTGCAACAATTCCAACTGCATTTGCTATATCCGGCCTTGTGTGAGTCAGATATTGCAATCCTCCAATCATAGATTTGTACTTCTTCTGCTCAACAGTAGGTATCTCATCCTTTGTAGATA
Organism: Cupressus sempervirens; assembly: GCA_028749045.1. Classification (NCBI taxonomy): domain Eukaryota; kingdom Viridiplantae; phylum Streptophyta; class Pinopsida; order Cupressales; family Cupressaceae; genus Cupressus; species Cupressus sempervirens. Next base: position 673,284,994 of record CM053788.1, on the reverse strand, counting down.
ACTTGTGTCCAGTTACCATAGGTGTTCCAACAGGTTTGCATGTTTCCAAACCGAACCTTTTCAGTAAATCCTTCAAGTACTTAGTCTGAAAAATAAAGATTCCTTTTTTATTCTGTACAATCTGTAATTCTAGAAAGTATTTCATCTCTCCTATCATACTCATTTCAAATTCTTTCTTCATCTCTTCTGCAAACTTCTCACTTTCTTCATGATTTCCTCCAAATATGATATCATCAACAAATATTACCAAAATCATCAAACCATCATCAATTTCTTTCCAATAGAGATTACTATCTGCCATACCTTTGCTATATCCAAGCTTTGTCAAATGCTTGTCCAACCTTGCATACCAGGTTCTAGGTGTTTGCTTTAAGCCATACAATGCTTTCCTCAATCTACATACTATGTCCTTGTCCTCTATCAAAGGATAACCTTCAGGCTGCTCAATGTATACTTCTTCTTCAAGTTCTCCATTAAAAAATGTTGACTTGGCATCCATTTGATACACTTTGAATTTCTTCTGTGCTGCATAGGCTAAAAATAATCTTACTACTTCTATTCTAGCCACTGGAGCATAGGTCTCCTCATAATTTATTCCTTCTTGTTGTGAGTAACCTTTACATACCAATTTTGCTTTGTTCCTTACAACTTCACCTTGTTCATTCATCTTGTTCCTGAATACCCATTTAGTTCTTGTCACATTCTTGTCTACTGGTCTGGTAACCAATTTCCATGTCTCATTCTTTACTATCTGATCCAATTCCTCTTTCATGGTTTGTTTCCAATAATCATCTTTACATGCTTCATCTGCATTTTTATGTTCAACTTGAGATATCAAACATAGTTCTTCATTGACTCTGATTCTTGTCATCGCACCTTTATCTTTGCTTCTGATGATCTATTCGGATGGGTGATTCTTTATCATGTTCTTTCCTGAAGTAGGAGTTGCTATCTCAACTCTTGGCTCTACTGAAGGTTTCGAGCTTTGTTCCTACCTTGGCTCTCCTTCATTCTGCAAATCATTGTTAGTCTCAAGAAATACCTCATCATTCCTTGGCTTAGTAACAATATCATCATCTAAATTGTAGTCAATTATTTTCTCTTGTATTCTGAATTCTCATCAATTCTTACATTTCTACGTTCCATAGTAGTCTTAGTTCTCTGATTATAACATCAATAAGCCTTGCTTTTCAATGAATAACCAAGAAACATACCTTCATCACTTCTAGCATCAAACTTACCAATATCATCATCTCTTTTGATATAACACTTACTCCCAAAAATTCTGAAATACTTAACTGTAGGTGAGTGACCAAACCACGGTTCATAAGGAGTCTTGTTTGTGTCTTTCCTAACTTGCACTCTATTCATAGTGTAGACTATTGTATTCAAAGCTTCTCTTCAAAATGTTTTGGATACATCATTCTCAGCTAACATAGCTCTTGCTGCTTCTGTAACTGGCCAGTTCCTTCTCTCCGCAATACCATTTTGTTCAAGGGTTCTCAACTCAACTCTTTCTTTTGCTCTAGGATCAGATCTCAGTTCTTCAATCTGATTCCCATTCTGCAAATCATTGTTAATGATAACTTCCACATTTTCATGGTTAGCCTTTGGATCAATAATAGTTACCAAAGCTATCTCTTCTAATACTTCCTCTTTCTTAACCAAAATATCCTTATCACAATCGTTCAAGAATCTTTCCATACTTGATTTAAATTCTTCATCATCATAAAGAAAGAAAACTCTTTCTAGTTTTCCTTACTCTTAGGGCATGTAGATGAAACATGACCAAATTCCTTACATGTCCAACAAACAAAGATTTTCATACCTTCTTTTTCTCTTTCAATAAGTAGACCAATACCTTCCTTGATCATCATGTCTTCTTCGGTTCTGGAACTTATACCTCTATCCAGAAACTCAGTGCTCAATTTTGTACACAATTTTGATCTCTCATCAAGAAGCTCCATCTTCTGGGTGTCGAAATTTCCTCCATCAGACTCAGGACTATCTTTTATAGAATTAACTTGCCACTGATCTCCCAAAGTTGTTAAACTTTATCTTCAAGGACCTGATGCTCTGATACCAATTGTTAGAAACAATAGTCCATCAAGATAACTAAGAGTGGGGGGTGAATCATTTATCCAACAATTAATACATTTATCTTCTTTAAACAAACTTAACCATTCAACCAAAGTAAACAACAACCATAATAAGATGCACTTAGACAATTACACCAGATATGTTAACTAGGGAAACCCTAGATCAGAGGGAAACACCCAGTGGGAATGATGCCCACAAGATGATGTACTAATATAAATATTCCTTGTTAGAGGATGAACCCTATTAGGAATCTATTACAACATTTAGTACATAGAGTCCTTGTTAGGAGACTCTGAATCCCTGTTAGGAGATTCCAACCCTGTTAGGAGTTGTAGTACAATGTATGCAAGATGAGCCCACTGCTCAAACATGCAATTTACTGTTATGTTCTTTCTTTTGTTCTGTCAACCGAACCAATCATTGTCAGACCTTGTAGACCAGGTCACAAACCTCAGATCCAAATATCAAACCTCAGATCACTCAACAAAACCTCGGCAATGAAGTTTCCTTCACTTTTGCTTTGCTCTGCTCAACTTCGCATTCCGCACTTGTACTGCTTACACAATTACTTTTCATGTCATTTTCGTATATCCATGATAAAAGAAAATGTCCTTTTATACCATGTCCTCAAAACAATGTCCTCATGCCAAATTATTAATGATATTCACCACTTACTCAAAATGTTTAGATATCACATTTGATATCAAGAGTATTGGCCTCCCAGAATATCAATGATATTCACCACTTACTCAAAACATTTTTAGATACCACATTTGATATCAAGAGTATTGGCCTCCCAGAATATCAATGATATTCACCAAGTACTCTAAGAGTAATGGCCTCCTAGAATGTTGAGATGTAAGACATTCACCATTTACTCAATTTATTTCATCTCATTATACAAGTTGATTGTAAGATCGTCACCTTACAACAACTTCTCCCAAATACAAGTGATGATCATTTGGAAGTCGTCACTTCCTCATGATATACATAGGGGATAGGCCCATATAAAAGTCACATGGTCACAGTCCTCTTGACTATGAAGAACTTATTGATTATTAGAGAAACTAGTTCAACATGGTTTACTCCCTCTCAATCAATAAGATCGGGGTCACTAAAGATTAACCAAATAGCATCCTCATTCTTCTCCCTCTCTTTCAAGATTTCCTCAAATGAAATGTTAGGCTCCCTCTGAATTTCAATCTCCCTTTTCCTACAATAACATTCTCAGACGAAAAGATCAAGAGAAATAACTCATCTATAAAAATACAAATTAAACAAACATCTTTGTTAATAGAGAATTTATCATACATACCTTACAAAGGGTCTACAATACCGTTATGATACCAAAAATAGGAGCAAATTGAAAATAGTAATTTTCACTTTTATTGAAAGCATTTGACTTGTCAAAGTGGGGCCTCGAGTACTCTCATAATAGTCAACACACAAGGTGTTCAAAGATCAAAGGTTTTCACTATATTTGATGCAAGCAATTGTATCATACTCTTATCTTCTTTCCCAAAGTATATGAATTTGTCAGTCTTCCTTCTTACTCTGCCAAAACTTAATCCCCTATGTACATCGGATTCCATACCCATAATGTAAGATCCATTCATCTCTAGGTTAAGTGGAGGATTAATAGGTCTTGGGAAACATTACTGGACTCGACATAGTCATCCTTAGTTACCTGTAAACACTCATGCCTCATATTTGTGTAGGTTGATGAGAGTCACCAATAAACACGCATGCCCCATATTATCTTTTGAGCTAACGGTATTATCTGCCTCCATTCATCGATATTTGACTAGGTTCTCCTTCATTCCCATCCGTCTTCCCCCTTACTCTTCATACTTCTCCAAGCATCACATTATGTTTGCTAATACGTGCATTTGATACTGCGTAATTACTATGCTCCATTACTTGTGTAAGCAGATGTATTTCAATTGTGTGAGGCAGTAGCTCCAACTTTTGTGACGTGATTTAAGAGCAATTTTTTGGTAGTCTTACAAATTTTCACCTGTGCTCTCTCGTGCTACCAGTGGCGCGCAATGATAGTTCTCTACTTCAAAATGAGCATTCTACCATCAAACACAAACATGGGCTTAATACACAAAAATAAAAGCTTGCAAACTCATCTAAAGAATCCGATAAAATGAGCATTTCTTATCATTTCTCCCTTATCGTTTCGCATTGCCTTCATAAATTGCACCATCCAAATGCTCGCATCTACTGCTAGTTTTCTTCCAGCTAGGGTTTCAATAGATACCCATCTACCAATGGAATATAATAATTCCCATAAACCCTGCACTCCCATGGCTTCACTTTGGTTTTTTCTTTGCGGTTACTATAAAGGAAATTTACGATAACAATACATACAACATTTTTCATATTAAGGAGAAGCATTGAACTATTCTCCCTACAGTGGCTATGAATTTTAATTTCTGAGACATTGATCACCATTCACAATAGCAATACAGACCAAAAAAATTGATCTCTTGAGTTATAACATTTCTTCACTACTGAAGCCCTATAGGCTGGTAAAAAACATGCTCTGATACCATGTTAAGTTTCCAAGATCTGCTGCAAATGTAATGGCATTGCCTTGTAATCAGGTATATGTTTTCCATATGCAACATCCTCTCATTTATATTGAGTATGAGTAAATGAATAGACATGTCTATTCATTAAACAGATAATTAATAATAATAAAATATAATTATGTTATATATATATATCAAATAATAAGCTTATATCTCACATAATATAATATCTCATATATAATTATATGAATAACCATAAAGTTATCCGACAGAAGCTACCAAACATTAACAGAATGGCTTTCTTTTGTACACCATTGTACCCCACTTCATAGTAAATGTTGTCTTGAATTGATCCTTAGCTTTCACCAAAATCTGGTTATACCCAAAATATCCATCCAACAAGCAAAACCGCTCAACTCCTGATACATATTACAAAATATGTTCCATTGATGGAGTAGATACCTATCTTTCAGTGAAACTCTATTCAAATCCCTGAAATCTACACACAACCTAAGTCCTTTGTTCTTCTTTCCCACAGGACTAAGTTTGCAACCTAGCTGGTATGCTTAATAGGGATAATTATTCCACACTCTATCAATCTAAAATCCTTCTTATGCATTAATGGCTCTAATCTGGGATTGACTGGCCTTTGATTCTGCCTAACAGGCTTGGCTGTTGGCTCCAACTCTATGGTATGTTGTGCAACCTGTGGGTCAAAACCTTTTAAATCACTATACTCCCATGCAAAAACGTCGTTGAACTCTTGAAATAAATGAAGGAATGACTGCTTCTCATCAGAAAAAGTTACTTTACCAATTTTAAGGTTCTTTCCAAGTGCAATCTTCATATTGATTCTGTTGTACCAGCAGGTTAGCTTTACCAGTTTTCATTTGGTCATCTGAATTGAAAATACTCTCTAGAGTGCCTACCCCTTAGGCAGCTTGTTATTTTTAGATGCAATATTTGATCTCCATATTGCTCTTTATATCTCTGTTGGTTTGAACAAGCAAAAACATCTTCAAACAAAAATTGCAAAATTTGTTCATCTTTGAAAACCTACCAATTGATGTTGTTGTCAAGTAGTGAAGGTTTGATAAGGATCTGTCTTAATGTTATTTGGGATGTCGTATTGGACTCCCACAACTACCAACCTATCAGCATCTTGGTTTTTACTTCTTAAGATGACAAGTATGTTGAAGGCGTCAAAATCTTCAAGGAGATCCCAAACTTTGTGCCTATAAGACTTGAGAACATCATTTTTAACAATATTCAAACATCTAACTTGATTTACCACTAATTCACTGTCACCATGCACCTTTAAACACTTTATACCATGCTTTCTTGCCCATTCTAAACCCTGAATACAGCCTTCATACTCTTTTGTGTTATTTGTACATGAGAAACTGAACCTGAAAGTAGCATAATACTTTTCTCCTTTAGGAGAAACTAGCATTGCACCTCCACCAGCCCCCCGTTTACTCCTTGAACCATCAAAAAACATATGCCAAATCTCACTTTGATGTTCAAAATTAGCCTTTGTCACTTTCACCAAATTTGGCATAACCATATCAGCCTCTTGAAACATATAGTTGCCCATACTAGTATCTATTACTAAATCACTTTCAACATGATGAGTACAACTTTTAGCCCATTCATCTAAAAGTATATCGGGAATTCCAGCAGTGGATGTATGTGAAACAGTGGCAGCATGTTCATCTTGTTCAAAATGACAGTTCTCATTTATTACACTAGGTACATACAGTTCTATATTGTGTTTTGCAAGTGACTCAGACTTTATATTTACTTTTGTTTCATACCTTGTGCGGAAAATCATGTGAGACCAATCAGATGAGAGATAACCCCCTATCTTAGCTGTAAATTCTCATGACAAGCAAAGTCCAAAATAGGGAGGCAAATCTTTCACATATATGTCTTGTGGAATAGAGAAAGCATGGTAGGCCTGCAAGGTCAAACTAGCATCTTTTATGAGGCCTATAGAGTTCACAAATGTGCCATCTAACTGGACTTACCCCTTTTCTATGGGCTCATACTTCAATCCTAACTGATAGCTAACCATTTAGGCATTACAGAAAAAGTGGCCCCACTATCAACCATACAATTATGCACTAAGTTCTTACCAATAATCAACGAAACATAGAACGAAGGTCTTACATTCTTACCTTGAACTGTAGTATTTGATTTTTTGTTCACTTCCTTTTCTTGCTCAGCATTTGTCGTCACCACCTTTCCATGATCACTAGCAGCTTGCTCTTATGTGTCTTCACCACTCAATGCCTTCTTCAATATTTTAGTTTGTCCGGGAATGGATAGGGAATCCCACATAGTCATTATTTTCATGTTGTCCACGATGTTGTAAGGCATAGCAGGATGCATCTTTTGGTGTATCTTAGTAGCAATCAGGTCTATATCTTCTTGAGGCTGATTGCTGGTTGGCTGAATCGAAGGCTTCTGCAAGATACTTGTATTAGGTATAGGTGATGATCCTGCAATTGTAGCTCCTTTATCTTTACTAGTTGTTTGCTCTACTTCTAAAGCTCTTTTCTTTGCTTGAGTGTATGTTATTATTGCTGGATCACCATTCACACCACTGAATTCTTCACCTTGCCAATTTAGGAATGCTGCCTCATTTGGATGTATATCCGGTTGTTGTTCAAGTATAGGAGTAGATGCGTCAGGTTGTGTGCTTACAGCACTATCGACCATAAGCGCTTGGTTGATCACTCCATTCAAATAAGTTGCTTGATATGTGCTTGAGTGCATGGATAACACCATTCATAATCTACTGCAAGATTATTTTGAGCTGGAACAATATCTTTCACCGGATTCGCTGCATTTAAAGGCCCTGGATTATATGGCTGAAATGGTCTTTGATTAACATTTTTTCGTTGTCCTTGATAATATCCTTGGCATGGCTGCCTATTCCACTAGTATTGTTGATTAAACCCTTGGTTTTGATATGGTTGATTTGCTCCTTGCTACTGCTGAGTATACTACTGAAACGGTAGCCTCGAACCTTGGTATTGCTGCTTTTTCATGTTGGTTAACTCATTCCCCAAGGTCTGCAAAATAGTTTCTATTTTTTGTTGGCTTCTTTTTATCTCTTGCAGCTCATTTGAGGGTCCAGCAATGGCATTTGTTTGATTCCCAACAAATTCCATAGCTCGAATAGCAAGTATTGCAGCAAGAGGGGGTATATATGTAATGGCATATTTAGCTGAATATCGAGAAAGTATGGATAGGAGGCCTAGGGGCTATCCTACTTGAATAATGCTATTTTCTGCCCTTATAGCTATACTATAGGCTTGAGGTAATGATTGACCTCCCATGGACTGTATCATTACTGATATATCACTATTGAGACTTTTCAAGTAATACAAAAATGCGTAATCAGCAAAAGGCCTTACCACAGCAGGTATCCTATTCCAGGTATTGTGGAATGGGATATTAAAATCCATCATTTTCTCTTGAGGAGCTCTCTTGATAGTGGTCAACCATTCTACTAATAGCAGATGGTCTGATTTTTCTTCAAAGAACTTGGTAAATGCATCTCCTAACTCATCCCAAGTGGATGTAGATGCTACAAGTAAACTTTTGAACCATTCTAACGCCTTTTTGAACGACGCAGATAACAATCTTATAGCCACATTCTCTTGAGTCACATGGTGAACATTACATGGTGTTGCTACATCTTTTATATGCTCAAAACAAGTAATTTGCCCTTCTCCTGTGAACTTCGGCAGTCCTTTCAAAGCGGTTAATGGTATATCATTATGTTGTTGGAGATTCAAAGGACTGCCTTTATCAAAAGGTACCAAAGCAAACGCTCTTGGCGCAACCATATTATGAGGTTGTGTTGATGTGCTCACTGAAACTGAGCTTGTGCTTACTACTATAGTACTTGAAAATGATGAAAAAGTACTTGTACTTATAATAGAAAAGCTTACACTTTCCGTAGCAAAATTACTACTGCTGTTTGGGAAGTTGAAATTCCCAGGAACAGTAATGGGTGGCTCTTCTCTAACAGTTGGTGATGTTGAATGTCTTATAGGACATTCACTATGCAATGATCTTCCTCTTCAAACATATACTCTTGGAGGAGTTGTTTGAACTCTCTTTGCACGAGGAGTTTGATCAAGATTCCTTCCTTTCCTCTTGGGGGTTGACAACCAAATGTTCAAAAGACTTTGAGCTTCTAGCTTCTACCTTTTTCATATAAAGTTTTGCATTGGTCATTTTCCTTCACAGACGGAATCGCCAGATATGTTGAATCTTAACTTCTTCAATGGTGTATACTCGTAGCACATCAAAACAGCAAGAAATTCTGAAAATTCTGATTCTCGTCCCACCGGGTGTGCCAGTATTGTTGAGGCCTAAAATTTGCACCCTACTAAACTCAAAGAAATGAACTAGAAATTTCAGTCAATATTGAATCTCTCATAGGTGGTGGGATTTTCAAAGTTAATTAAGTGAATCTCCGAGTTATGGGTCGGCTCCTTATGATAGTCACCTAAGCTCTGGATATTGATAAACAAACTAAACTTGAGGGAAAAAGGGAAAGAGATGCAAACAAAAAAAAAAATCTGAACCTAAGCTAATAGGTGATACACCAAAACTTGTGAATATTGAACATACAACTGATAATAACTGGTAAGATCCTCCTTGTAGACAAAATACTTCAATCCTATACAAATTTGCATAAATGTTTCACAATAAGGTCCTGATAATGAGAGTTAACGAAAAGAAAGACATCCACATAACTATCTCAAAGTAGAAGACACGAACTATAACATGCAAACAAAGTACACCCTGCAACTAGGTGAGAGATGAGACAAAATAACAAGGAATACTAAGATTCACTTCCTACTTCATCAATCAAATATTCACACAAAGGAACAGAAAGAAAGAAGGTTAGCTTTCAGAAGGATTCTCCACAAATGATCCAATCAATATGTATTCAAAATCTAGAAAGTTGAGTTACAAAAAGATATCAAAAAATATACTAAGGACATAAAATGTCACAAAATCTTTTTTCTGTATAATCAGAACTGACAAACTGAAAGGAGTCCAAGAAGACTAAGTACAAACCCCTTGGGGTCAAATCCATGAGAAAAGCCTCCAAAATAGGAGTCATAACTACCAAAAATGATGACTAACTGCCCCATAAACTCCACTAAGTCATTATGAAACCCATGACTCAAGCCAAACTGCCCATAAAATGCTCCAACTGATCATAAAGACCCTCAAACTGACTGGGCAAAGTCAAATTCGACCCCAAACTGTCTCCTAAAAATACTCTTCATGACTTCAACCGATTTAGTTGAAAAATAAATCTCAAGAATGATTTAAGGACCTTGCATTTAAAAATAACAAAAACATAAGATAATTTATAACATATTATCTTACATTTTTATTTTACATTAACAAAATGCAAATACTAAAGCAAGGAAGCGCTTCAACCCATAAACATTTTTAAAATATCCCCTTAACACTTAGAAAATGAAATAAAAATCCCATGAAATGCACTCAAATTTCAAAAGTTATAGAATATGATTTGGGGCAAGATATATCGACAGTTTAACCTAAAAGACTTATTCATTTCACATATTGCATTTTCTAGAAAGCTTGAGAAGAATGGGGCCGCATAGATTTCTGGAAGTTTTCTTGGTGTTTGGCCGCCATTTTTGAGGCTAGATGCTTTGCTCTGTTTCTTGCGTCCAGCTTCTGGAGCATCCCTTTTGCATCCCTTTGTTGTCGAGCAACACCAAGTCATGGCTTTTGATGGATTTTTTGGAGCACTTGCAGCTCGATCCCTGCTTTTTTTGGGTGTTCTTTACTTGGTTCGAATAGCAATTTGCTATTTGCATCAACATTTTTGTTATTGCTCTTCATTGTGGTTTTAACCTGGCAACTTTGTAGTGCGACTTTCGTTTGTAACAAAATGATAGGAAAAAGTTGTCATTCTGTGAAGAAATTTGGAACATTTTCTGTCATAATCTCTACTAGCTCCAATTGGGTATTTTTGTTGCAAACGTGGCTTCATTTTTCTCTTCCATGTCAAACGCCACTTTTGCTTGCTACTGTATGTGACACCTAGACTAGAGTTTGCTTATGTGATGGATGCTTTGCACGTTTTTCTGCTCTTCTATGCTAATGTCTGACTCCTGAAGTGTAATGGATACCCCCAAAATCTACTTACAAGTATTCACAACTATATGGTAATTTTATCAAACACTTGCTTGTAGTCTCTGTTATATGCTACAACCCTTATGGCTCTAAAAAGGTGTCTATATCGTGTTGTGTTTGGCATGTAACATAAATATAGGAATTGAAAAAGCACAACATATATTGCAGAAATAACCAGCACACTATATTTATATTGATTTCCAAAATTTAATAACAAGTGCAAAGCTGACTCACTGAATACTCTAGCAATAAATTGAAACAAACATTGTTTACATCAAATAGTTGAGGGCGTGGCCCTTGCATTGACCCACTGCAAACAATATGCAACTGCTACAGTAACTTGCTACAATAACTCGGCTGCTACAGTGAAATTGCTACAGTGACACGGCTGCTACTGTGACGGCTACTACAATGACGTGTTGCTACAATGATACGGCTGCTATAGTGACACCTTGCCACAGTAACTTGCTACAGGAATTTGGTTGTAGCTAGAAATGCACCCAATCTACCGCATATAAAGCTGATAGCAATGAATTCCAAAGGCCAAACCCCAAGGGAATGACGTCTAGAATGTCAAATGAGAGGATAGACGTCCTCTAATGCCAAGAACAAATCTGCAACTCGCACATCCATTTTCTTCTCATATTCAACCTGCCTAACAAGGGCCACAAGTTATTTCTACTTCATAGGGTCGACCCACTTTTCACAAGCAATGTCGGATAATGTGTTCTAAAGTAAAATAAAATAAAATAACACCTTATGTCTCCCTTGGGCTTCCCTTTTCCAACACAAAACCCAACATGAATAATATTAAAGTAACACTTTATTATTTTCACATTTAATTTAAATGTTACTTTAATAAACTTCAGGCATTTAAATAAAATATCAATTGGGCTCAAAATAATGAGTGATAGCTCGTCGGAAAGCTCTCATCAAGGAGCATCAAACCCAATCACTAATTCTGACATCGCCCATGCCCTGCTAACTTACTAAAAATAGTAAGTTTTCCCAACACCATGTAAATCAATTCCGTTCTGGGCCGAATTGGAAATGACTAGGCCATAACATCTCAGGATCCCACTGACCTCTTCATTAGCCTCCGGAACCACGTAGAAATAGGCTAACGATCACACAACTGGACAACTGCTAAAGTGGGGAAATTACATGAAGCTGTAAGTTACATTTCATTCAAAGGACTTGTAGCAGATTTCTTTTGCAAAACGTGGATAAATACTTGTTGGGATTTAGGAAATATTACCATTTCTTCATTCCTCTCTCATATTCATGGGTATTTCCATTCTACTAGTGAATGTTATAGATCTTTAAATCTGTGCTTTTCCTATTGCAGTTGTACTCTTTCACTCTCTTGTTTGTTTGTAAAACCCCTTTAGCATATGCATTATACACATTTTTGCTAGGAAAATGATCTGGGTAGTTGAGATATGCATTGATAACATTGAATGAAAGCAAGTTTCAGAAAATATAACCATGTTTGCAAAAAATACCAGTTCTTCCTTGCTAGATGAAGCTCGGTTGTGATTTTTTTCTTTTCTTTTCACGGTAAATGCAAATTATGTAATAAAACCCATGATAGAATTTCATTGTTGTAGCTCTCTATCTTTAGAACTTTCATGCTAGAAGTATTTTGCAAATGAGACAACTTCATGTGGCTGGAAACTTCTTTATCTTTCTTGAATATAGCAAAACTTGCATCTTCTTCCTGTCTGGGTTTTCTTCAGTCTGAAATTCTCATACACTTATTTATCATTGTATGTATGCATATAAAAACTGATTTCGGAGTTTTACTTGAATACTTTGCTCATCTTCTCATAGCTTAAACCTGTAGATTTCTTGCACATAGATTATTGATATAGCTTCTATGTTATTGCTTTTCGCTCATTCTCTCTTGTCGTTGCAATAAATATGTTCCCATTGCTATTGTATACTTGCCTCTTTTATTGCTTTGACAGGCTGCCCTTTTCTGAATGTTGATGTTGCTTTCTATCAATAAAGTTGATGTAAGGATTTGTTATTCCCTTCACTTGGTTGATGAAGATCATTCCTCTTAGGAATCTATGTATTTTTTGTTTTGAAAGATTCGTAGCTTATTACTTCAATATTTTATTATTGTGAAGTTAAATTAAATTGATGAAAGCCTTTGCTACACCATATGTTGTTTCATCTTTTCAGCATAATATTGCTTGGTATTGGCTACAGGTAAAAACCTGTAACTTCTATTTTTGTTTGCTTATTAACTGAGTCCATATTTCATGTCTACTTGATGCCAATAACTTCCCAATCCTAACTCTTTGTTTGTTGAAGCAAACTGCAATTCACTATTTATGACGTTTCCTTTTCAGAATAGCTTCATCACTTGCTCGATATCAGCTCCTCTATCATGCAAATATCTCTTCATTTATTTTTGCAGTCTTATTTGTTGATTTCTTTCTCATTGTTGTTTTGAATTTTGTAGTTCATTGTTCTGTTGGAGACAACATAGCTGCTCTAAATCTCATCATGATGTTCACTTTATTTATCCGTTGCATTTTTTGATGGTATTCTCCTGTTCATGTCTTCACAACCTTGCTGATTGGATTGTGATTCTTCCATAAACTTTGCTGCCTATTTGTTCATTTTGTGACTGTAGCATAGCTGTAGTAAAAGGTTTCATTACTGAATATCTCCATTTTCTAGTTTTCTTTCACTATTCTGATCAGCTTCTCAAGTGATTCTATCTTTTATAGGAACATAAGGCTCAATAACCCTCATGGGAGCCTACAGTTATATACATGTACTTATAAAAGATAGGATGTTGTACAGGAGGCAAACATGTTAGTAATAAAACAGTTGACATGATCCTTTGCCTCTTTTACTATTGGTAGATATTTTTGTTCTAAAAGTGCATGATATGATGGTAGCATACATGTTTATGCATGAAGTGAGACATTCCATCATTGCTTAGATCCATTGGATCTAACACCTTTCCTTATGTCTACAAGATTTGAAAACTTGGAGGAGATATGATTCGGGGCAGCAAACAGACAGGACCGGACAAATGCAAAATGACCAGTCATTACAGGCAATGACTAGTGCCCTATGACCCTCTTTACTCTATGTTCTTTCTTTTATGTTATGTACTTTCATAGAGTAGGAATTTGTATCAGTAGTTATAGGGGTCACTCTCACGGTCAATTGTGTGAGAGAATTTTATTTTCAGCATTCATTTCTTTTCAGTTTTGTAAATATCAATTGTATCTATCATGATGAAAAATACAAGGACATTTTTACTCTATTCTTTCATTCTGAATGAAGTATGATTTAGCAGTTGAAACATGAGCTGAATGCAATAAAAATGTGTACTTCACCTTCCTTTGATCATTACTTAGCACTGAATTTTAACACGTGTTAAAATTAAGTAACCATTTGTATGGAGTATATTTTGGAAGGGAGTTCAAATTGGGTTCAAATTTTGAGAAAGTAGTACTTGGACTCGGATGAGCCTATAAGAATAATAAACATGCTAGATCCTATGAACGGGTCTGCAATTTGGAACTTCATCCTTGAGTCTAGAAAGATCATCATTAGGCACATAATATGGGAAGTCAATAATGGGACGAGTGCGTAGTTTTGGGAAGACTCATGGGATTGTCACCCAACTCTTTGCTTCCTTCCATAACCTTAAACCGTCAAGGAAGAGACTAGCAAATGCTGATGGTAAACAGAAATGGGAAGCCTCTATAGAGAAAACGGAGAAATTGGAAGCCTCTAGATGAATTGGAAGCCTCTGCAATAGTTGGATGGTGTTCATCTCTCACCACACATCCTATGCCACTAGAGAAATAGGGAACTACCCATAACCTTAAGCCTCCTCCGCTGACCAGGCAGACAATTTGTCTTTTGGCAAAATCAATACCATATAAATATGAAGGAAAACTGTTTATTTATTTCCAAAATAGTTCATACATCCTTTCATGTCCAATAGTCTTTAAATATATCCTTGGTTGGTTAAGAGAACCAACTGACACATCCCTTCACTACGGCTAACTACCCGAACCCCTTACTAACAATCATTAATCATAACTGTATTATACTAATGTTTTGTTATGACTCTACATTTTCCCCCCCAAAAGGAGTTGTCTTCCAGATGACTAAAGCAAAATGAACTAACCAATCCACACTTCTAATAGGGAGGGTGGGAAGACATCCCTGAAATGGAGGTATGTTGCTGCTGCCTTAAGAGCCATGAGTCTTGTTTTGCTGCCAAGTGCTTTGCCCAAGCTGTTTGAAGTACTTGCAAAGTGTGCATCCGATCCTTCTTTGTCAGTGTTGATTTCTTGGTTTGTGTCATCTTCTCCAACTCTCATTCATTTTCAGACTTTTACATCTCTACCTCCAAGAGGGCCCATTCTTCTCTGATTTTTGTTACCTCCACCTTTGCTTGTTACAGCTCCAGAAAAGTTGTCTTGAATACACCCTCCATTTGTGCTAACACCTACACAAGGAGCGGCCACACTATGTGTGTCTCCAGGAAGCGAGATGTCTTCCATTTCTCTATTTCTTCTTCCTTTCCAATTCCACCTCCCATCAGAGTCCTCCAATCTTCAATTACACCCATCATCTAAAAAAGCTTTGAAGTTCCTCACAGACATCTCGATAAAGATATGGAGTATAATCCTTTCAAAAGTGGTCGGTGTGCTACACAAACCAAACGACATCTAATTATACGCATATAATCCATCGTCCACTACAAATGTGGTTTTCAACTTATCCTCTTCAAGTATGCTAATCTGGTTATACCCTGAAAACCCGTCCATAAAGTACATTTCATAGCCTGCCACTTCTACCTGAATGCTATCTGCGAATGAATTGAAAAGGGATCTTTCACAGTTACTACATTCAGACATTTGAAATCTACGCAAATCCGAATTTGATTGCTTTCCTTTTTCAGGGATACAACTATAGGAGCGACCCGTTCACTAGTTTGTACCTTAAAAATGATATCGACATCCAACATCTTGGCAATCTCCTCTTGTAACTTAGTTGCATAGTTTATATTCATCTAGTAAGGTCTTTTACATATCATCCTGGCTCCTTCTATGAGGGAGATTTGATGGACACATAATTTTGGTGGTACTCCCTTCAAGTTCTTATACGTCTATGTCAACATGTCCTTGTACTCTAGAAAAATGCTAAAGGTTGTTGCTCTTAATGCTAGGTCCCAATCATCGCCAACAAGGATTTCCTTGGGATGATCTTCTTCCCCTAGGTTCATTCTTCTCAATTTAGGTTCTTCATATTTTACTTCGTTGTCCTTCTCAAATTAGTGGGTTGAAGTGTCATCTAGTTTGGTTGTACCGTCCATGTATTCCTCATAATTTCCTAGGTACTCTTCCTCGGGTTTTGTTTCCTAAATTTGCAGCATGTTACATTCTGGTTGGAAGACCTCATAATCTCACATTTGCCAATGAAACAACCTGTTAAGGGAACTCGTTTTGTCTTCCGAGAAATTCCCTAGCCATAATATGGCCTCTTCGTCAAGTTCTAATCCTTTACCTTTGTCTCATTCTTCCTCTTCCGCTTTTGAATATGAGGCCAACTCTTAACTCACCGTTTGGTTCCGAAGGTCAATTACATACGTTTGTCCTTCTATTTCACTGCAAAGAGTATTCTTCTTCCAATTATGATTTGCTTTGGTCATAACAAGTTGGCCTCTCCCCAACAGTGCATCATACCCTTTCTTTTCTTAAGCCAATACCACAAAGTCAAGGAAGAATTGTTGTATACCAATTACCACTTTATGTCCCATCAATGGTCCACTAGGCTTAATTTTGTGATGGTCAATTCTATGTTTACCATTGACTCAATTTGAAGTATGACCTCATTTGTGTGCATGTTTGATTCACTAAGTAGAAAAGAAGAACAAAGTTGATCATAATTCAATAAATTATATTGTTCGTCTAAGCCAATTAAACCAAAATCACATCCCATGTGTGCATCAATGCATGGCCCCTACCCACTGAACTGTGAGTGACCAGAGAGTTGGTTTTCCCAAGACCTTCCAAGTTTCTTAGGAAGGACGTTAACATCAAATCCTTTGTCCACAATAGTATTTGTTAGTTTACAGCCCATTATTTCCATTTCTATGACGGCAAGTATCCTCTCTACCCCTATCATGAATACAATATTGGTGTTGTTTTCTCCCTTCGCTTCCTCTTTTTCTCCTCCCTTGGTACAGTGGCTTGTAACATTTGTTGCAAAATATTAGTTTCTGATATTGATTTTAGAGGTAGGGGGTTTGTCGTACTCACTTGTCCTTCTTTCGTCATGGCCTCCTAAATATCTCTCCTTGCCTCCCTTAGTTTCTCCTTCTCCGTATTTGCATCGGGGTAAGTGAGTTTCTAGGTTTGGGTCCTTGTAATGGCCAAAACTTCCCTTCTTGGTTCTGAGATATCAATCATGTTTACACTTTTTTGTTGGGGACGGTTGGCATCCTCATGATTTCCAAGCCCACACCATTTGCATAACATCCCTCCACCTTGTCCTCCACTTTGATAGTCACGAGAAAAAATGGCCCCATTCATTACATCTTCTGCATTGGATCATAGGGTGTCCCCTGGTATCATACTTGATGCGGCTCCGAGGTTTATTAGAATCTCTATCGTTATTACTTGCTCATCGATTGTTACGAGACCCTCTTGGTGATGCCTTCATGTTAGTGTTTCTTGGAGGTGTAGAGGGGGGTGTAGCTTGTTCACCTTGAGTGAAGAATACGTGGGTGCTCCTTGTCTTTAGGTTATAAAGGCATTCCTTAATAGAATGTCTTAATACCTAGCATATATCATAGAAAGCCTTCTTTAGACAATTGGCTTTCGTGTGTCCCTCCATCTGGTAGTCCGTGCACCAAAGTTCCTTCCCTTCTTTTGTGCCTTCCTTTTCAACTGACATTTCCTTCATCATTTGCATCATGTCCCTCCTTAATGTTTGGATTGTTTTGGATTACTATTCCCCACTCTCTCCTTCCGTACTGTTGTTGTCACTCGCATGCTTTCTTCCTTTTGAGATTTTATTTTTGCTTTTGATGTCCATGGCATGTGTGCAAGCATCCGCATAGGAGGATGGCAATACCACTTTCATCTTCCGCCATAGAGATCAAATTAGCCCTTTGATAAACCATCTTTTTTTTCAATCCGTCTGCTGATTTGTTTTCCAATTTGACTATTAACTCTTTCATTCTCCTGTTGTAGGCTCATACTGATTCATTTTTGGCTCGTCTGGTGTTATATGTTTATCTAACTATCTCATCATCATCACGTAATAGTCTAAATTCTTCTTCGAAATTCATTTGGAGGTCTTTCCATGTTGCTTTCTTGCCAGCCTCTAACTCTGTATACCAGCCAATGGCAATCCCCCGCAACGTTGTCAAGAATACTTTAACCACTCATCCTAAGAGTTTTCTCCTTTTGCTTTCCATATAGTTATACTCATCTTACAGTGACGTGATAGCTCGTTTGACCCATCACCTGTGAATCTAGGGAGTTTTTGTTTTTCTGCTATTTCAGCCATCTTAGTTCTCCGACTATTTCCTTGAGTGTTTGCTCCCTACGAGGTTACTTCTCCCCCTCCTTATGCTTCTTCTTATGTGTGACTAGAGCTTTCTTCGTGTTTTGGGCAGTAGTCCCTACGTGCTGGTGTTTTTGGGTCTATCCACTCAACCCTTACTTTAGATTCTTTCAAGATTACCAAGTTTGTTATTCCTCTTGTGGTGGTTTCAATTAAGCATTCTTCTAATTGGCTTGGTACCTTTGATTGACCAACAAGACCTTTTAGACAGTGACACCTTTCTTCTTGTTCCCTAGTACGTAAGGCCCATCATAGAGTAGCTTCCCCCTAAGTTCTTCTTCCTGATATCGCCTTGGATCTTTGTTTGGGATTAGGAGCATTAATTCTTTTGCTTCGTAGGCATCCTACATCTTGAATTTTCCCTATCCTAGGTTTTACATTGATTTCTCTTGGCAAATTGTTGGAGTACTTGTTGCCTCCATTGTTCACATTGCACTTCAGCTCATTCCTCCTTCAATCGTACAAGGCTCCTTGCCAGTAGTCAAGGCATTTGTCCAAGGAGATCACACACCGCTAATGAGACCGAGAGTTACTCCCATAACGTGCTCTCAGGAACTGCTCTCTCTCTCAGGCTTCCTTCCGCACACACTGGTCGATCCAAACTTCCCACACCTGCATCAAATCCTATGTTACTTGATCGTCCCTCATTACTTGTTCCTCCTCTACGTCATTGTTTGTGCCTAGTACTTGTTGTAGGAATGGGCGACCCATTACTCCATTACCTTTGTTGTCATAAGGCCTCTAGGTTCAAAACTAGGCAACCGCGCCAAAAATGTAGATGAATTATACCAAGAATTACCAGTGCATATATCTGCTCTGTTAATGCTCAATACCATCCACAACATATAATAGAATCAATACCATACTAATGCGAAGGAAAAAAGTTTCTAGATTTATTTCCAAAATAGTTCATACATCCTTTCATGTCCAATTGTCCTTAAATATATCCTTGGTTGTTTGGGAGAACCAACTCACACATCCCTTTGCTATGCCTAACTGCCCAAACCCCTTACTAACAATCCTTGATCATAACTATATTATACTAATGTTTTACTATGACTCTACAGGCTCATATCATGATGTTCCTAGATCTTAGGTTGACGTCTGCCTTGGATCACGTGTCATTTTAACAACTTGGCATCAAGATCCTTATGATCTAAATCTTGACCTATATTTTTGTATTACGTTTTCCTGTTCTTGGAAAATGTGATTGATCTGGCCCAACATGTTTCTTGTGAAGGCTCTATATATTAAAGCATTTGATCTTCATTTTGGCAGTGTGAAGTTGATGATAAGAAAAACCTTTTAGAAGGTTAATACTGGGGTTTATATCTGAATTTCTGTTTAAAAAGCAGGCATATTTTCCTATAATGTAAATTGTATGTTGCAGGCCAAATTTGTATGTGAATTCCTGATTATCTGTTAATGCGAACATCAGATTTGGCATGTTTTCAGTTCATTGTTGTCTCTGTTGTTGATCATTTCCACTGTGTGACTCAGGCTGCATGGTTAGGACCATCTCCATCGTGAAACTCCTGCCATGACTGCATCAAATGGTATCTGAGCAAGGTCGATGTTCCTCTGTTAGCAGATCTGTGTTCCTATATTACAAGTATGTTAGTGCACAAGGACTTCGCGTCATGGAATGTTTCAGAACAAAAGAGAACTTCAGAATCCTTGTTTTGAATCTCCTAACACTATCACACCTAACCAATTTTCACATTTCATTTATTCAATCGATTGATACTCTGTGAAGAGTATAAGGCTTTGCCAGCATTGTTAAGACAACTGGAAAACTAACTTGTTGCAACACAGAAAATATTGTGAATTCGTATCCCTGTAAATGAATGTCCAATGCATTATGCAAATGTATCTAATACAGGGAGTTGTATAACATTTGATAAAGGTAGCTCTATAAATAGTTAAAACAAAACAAGGACTAAAGTCTGAAATTAAAATTTCTGTGTGTAAGAACTTACGGGTACAGATCTGAAGCCCTTCCCACCAAATGCACCACCTACTCTTCTTGTTATAACCCGCACATTATGAGTAGGAATGCCTAGACACTTTGCAATAGTTTTTTGTGTAATATGAGGATTTTGGCATGCGCTATAAACTACCATGCACTCATCTTCATCTGGTATTGCTAACACAGTCTGGGTTTCTAGAAAGAAAAAATACTGAGATCCAGTTCTGACCTGTTGAAAGAAGTGTTCAAGTTAGATATGGTTCTCAAAAATTATTTCAAGTATATCTTTAGGATCCTTTGCTTATCATACTATCCTAGACCTTAAAATTAAAATGTGCTTCAATTGCTTTTGGAAAGAACAGTGCTGCAGGTTTTCAGTTAACCTTAGAACATAAAAATGAATATTTTGGACAAATTACCTCTGTAGATTCAATCTTAATATCTGCTTCTGACATTCCTTTTGCAAGATCTCCTACGGGCTTAGGAGCCAGCATTTTTGGGACTTGATAGAAACTACTTTTTGCTTCTGCATCTTCAACAGAGAGAACTGGAGGTCCTAATGTCTCGCAATCATAATCGACACTCACTTTATCAGCTGCCTTTTTTGCATCATGCCAAGTATTTGCAACCTACCAAAATGCATACCAGCAATGTAAACTTTAAGATAAAATTGTAAAGAAATAAAAAAATGCCATAAATTTCAATAAGAGGGATTTTGAAAGGTGAAATTCAATCAAACTCGTGATGGCCAGATGTTACAATAAAAGCACGAAAACAGTAGTCTGTGTGGAAATATAAACATTTTGACAGCTCTACTAGCAACGCCTTGCAACTTAATTACCATAAGTCCTATCGGTTGACCAAAGCACTCCACGGTATCTTCAGCAAACAGAATTTCTTCGTCAAAGAATCCATCGAGACTAATATTTTTTCCTTGTTGAGGGATATCACTATAACATATGTAGGAAACTACACTTGGAGATTCTAATGCAGCTTTTACATCAACCTTCTTAATTAATGCCAAAGCCTTTTTGCTGTAAACAAATGCCCCGTGTAGGCAATTTTCTGGAGAAGGAATGTCATCTACAAATACAGCTTCTCCTGCACATGTTGAGGCAAAGTCAGGTAATTCCATTAAAGCCCCTATTCACTAGGGACATAATGAGATGCAAATCCCGGAAAAATTAAGTCATAAGGCGTCATTTCATATTGGAAAAGTCAAGTCATAAGACATCGTATCACTAATTTTAATTTACTTACCAAACAAATTTGAATGATGCATTCACATGTCGCTCCGATATGAGCTGAAAATAGAGGTTTCTTTAATGTGCTACTGTATGTTTTCCTAATTCATTTACTCACAGCATATAGCAATAATGAACTGAAATTTCAACAGCTGCTTATCTAATGGTCGAATTCGTTTCTGCCCTATGCAAAACTTATACCGAAAAATTAATACCAGCACTGCTCCCAGGAACATTACAGAGATGAGCTGGAGTAGACTGTATGACGAACGGACTCACAAAACATGGAAATACGTGAAAATTTCATGGCTCACTCAGAAGTGGTGTTGCGCTCTAAAAATTAATTGACGAAATGATAAAAATAAAAATGCCTGTCGATATTATTTTAATGTTCATTGATGTTTGAAAACATAAGAAACCCTAGATAGATATTACAATGTTAACAAATGACCAAGTTGTAGAACAGAGTAGGACACAAAAGTGCATTCAGGTATAATGGAGGAGTACTGTGATCTGCCTCGAATTTCATTACCTTTAAGAAGCAATGTTTATTATAAAACATGGGTAGAGTTTACCTCTATTTGAATACAAAAACGACTTTAATGCTGACGCATGTTTGATAATGTGTTATCGGAATCGACCAGAGATAAGCTGGAGACATCGGAGGGCTCTTATTAAGGTTCTTCGCACGGTCGATAGGCATAAACCATCAAAGGTTCTTCCTTGATGAAGCCATGGCAAGGCCAAGGAAGATGTCACAATCTTGTATCATAGAGAGGATGACAAAATTTACAGGTGGCGACCACCGCAATTAGATATGAAACTCGCTATCTGTGCATCGTCTTCTCGTATTTAATCGAGTCATTTGTAATAACTGCAAAATTTTGCGACAGGCTTGGAGGTTGTCGGCGGCAATATTAGTACAGTAGCGCAATCAGTTAAACGCATTGCAATTGTGCCGTTCCATCAGTCCTGCCCGCCAAAACATCAAATTCGCGCGATTCAAGTTTTTTAAGTCGGCCATGAGCTTTGAATCCGCGAGATTTGTTTCATTGACATAATCGAATCTATAAATCTTCCTATTCTTTCCGTTTGATTTGTTTCCTTTAATTTTCCCTCCTCCTCCGTCGACTGTGTCACTATTTCCTTTGCGATAGTTGTTTTTGGGCATTATATATTGCCATAGTTGTTTGGGATTTTATTTGGCGATGGTGATAATGGCTAATGATTGAAGGTTTTGACACATTATATTGTGCATTCTTTATAGGATTTAGTAAGTTCTTCTTCCTCTTAAGCTATTCTATATCCAGAGATTGTAACTGTTATATAGTTTTCATTTCTTAATTTTTAAATTTTTTCGTTTCTCAAATGGTGCATTTTCTATATCCAGGGATTGTAATTGTTTCCTTTCTCAAATGGTGTGTTTTCTATTTAAAAATCTTCATTTCCCCCTCCTCAAATGGTGCGTTTGCTAAACTGACTAGAACTTATCGTTGACAGAATAGGAAAACATTGGCAATTTATTTTTCTTTCACCTGCTCTAATTTAAAGGTTTTGATACTATTAGATGGGCAATGAAACAAATCTGGATGCTTTCCCTACCAACACTGTATTTTCAAGTTTTTTAAGTCGGCCATGAGCTTTGAATCTGAATCAACAAGCAGGCAGCGGCAAACATGCAGAACAAGTGAATGACGGATTCTTTAGGGGCGCGGCTATGTTCCAGAAAAATACACCTTTCTCTAAAATTGTTTCTCTGCGATAGGAAAATAGAAATACGATGGATTTTGTTGAAATTTAATCTGAAAAATATTAAAAATTTACTTTGGTGCATTCTTCTAGAGCATAGCCAGCGCCATTCTATAGGTAGAATTTCTTTTATGTTGGCTTCCTCTTCATAAATTCCTTTATTTTATTTTTCACTTACCATTAACTTTTCAAATTTCTAATATTAAAAAAAAAGTAGTAGTTGCATAGGACCATCAACTTCATAAATTATTCTTAAAAAAATAAATAGTAGTAGAAAATATTTGACTTTTAAGAAAGTGAGATAATTTGTAATGTGTTTATTGGTCATTTAAAGGTTATTAAAAATACTTTGATTTATGATTTTTTTTTTAAAAAAATTAATTAAATATTAAACAATTTTAAATTTTAAAATATTTTGCAAATGCAAAAAGATGTGGATGCAACAAATTAGAAAGTGGATGAGTAAATAGAATATTCATTTCGAAACCTATTCTATTTTAAAATCTATTCCATAAATAACAAAGAAATTAAGGTCTTTGTTATGAGAAAATTTTATAAGAGAAATTAGAAAAATAGACTTGGAAAAAATAATGAGTTCAATCTCACAAGTGCTCAACTTCAAAAACCGTACATAAGAACTAACATAGGGTCTTGGCCTTTTTTAGGTTAAGTAGCTTCGTAGAGTCCTAAACTTCATTAGGCTTAGTTGCATGGGTTAAACGTCTCCATCTCACTTTTATAAAGTAGATTACAATGATTTTTTTATTGTTATTGAATAATGTTGATTACAAAAAAAAATGTCAACAAGTAGAGCTTCAAAAGAATATTAAAAAAATAACTTTACAATAGCTTTTATATAGTGAATTACAAATATTTGAGTTAGCATATATCTAAACTACAACCTTTCTTGACCTAAACAGTCACGTTCAAGAGGCTCCATCAAATTTGGGCCTGCCTCCAAGGATTTGAACCTTCATGAATGGCTACTACATCTCATACAATCATCCTCACCAATTAAACAACATCCCTTTGGCATTTTCTAGGACTTTGAAAAGCATATCATCAACAAAATATTGATTATTGATTATTGATTATTGGAGATTCTAGGTGGTTGGTGGAATAATCTAAACTAAAAGGGAAAGTATTTATTGATCTCAAGTTCTCCTCACAAATCAAGCTATGTTGTATGCAATATATAGATTTATTTTGATAATTTATGAATTAAGTGTTTTAAGTGCATATGTGTCTCTTTCTTAATGATAATAACTTATAGACCTCATTCACTTGTTTTTTGAAGCCTATTGTTGTGAATGAACATCGTCATATAGAGGAACACATATAAGTGAATATATAGAACAATTTTATATAGTTTATCTTTTGAATAATGATTTTTTAAACTATAATTTAAAGAAAAAAAAATTAGATAGGGATAAGTTTGATTGACTCTAATAGGAAAATATGAGAGGTAAGACTAAGTTTTGCTCGGTTCTAATATGATTAAATTATAACTTTCAAAGTTTTTTGTAATGTTACTTTTAAGGACAGACACTTTGCATGTTACTATGTATGTAATTATTGAATCCACCTTCTGTCTTCTAACTTGAGTTTCCAATGTATAATTATGGTTTTGTGTGTAAATAAATTTTTTTAGGCAAAGGTCTAATATTCCTAGACTAAATATAGTTAATTCAACATATCATTATATAAGTATATTATAATTTTGATTTAATACATAAAGAAAAATAACTAGTGACATTTAATCCTAAATGGTTTTTTTTATACCTTTAACTTGCCTTTAAAATGCAAAGTTTTTTTTTTTAAATAACATTCGAGCTCATATCTAGATTTGGTGGGAATATAAAGGGAGGTTTGTGGGAACAAATGCACACTTTTAGATTTATAATTAAAAATATTTTTCTATTCTCATGACAATGATTGTGTGACATCAAAAGTCAATAAATTTAACGATGAAATCCTTCTAATCTCAAAGCAAGAGGACATAGTTCTTTGAAATTGGTACAAAGATTCATACATGGTGTATATTTGTGAATTCAAATGAATTTTAGTTAGAGTTAGTGGACGATATGACTAGGTACTTTATTTTGGAATTTTAGCTAGGGTTAATGGATGAGTTGGTTAGGGCTTTACTTGCACGATAGATTTAATATTAATTCTTTAGTTTTAAAGTTACAAATTCTATTTATGTACATTTATATTCTAGATTTCTAAGGTTGTGGCAATGAATATCATGATGTTCTTTTTTAACAATCCTTAAGCATTAAATAGGTACAAATATTGTGTGTATTCATTTTAATTTATTTATGTGTTTATATTGTGTTAATTTATTGCATTGTGTCTAATTTTAAAATAATAATCAAAATACAAAAAAAAAATGTAAATTTATGTTGGAAACTCTATATTTTGGTTTGAAAATTTGTGTGTTAACCTATATTTTGGTTAAGGATATTTACAATGTAAGTGATTGTTGATGATAATTGAAGCTACGTGTACATTGCTTAAATGATTAAGCTTTAAGTATGTGGTGTATGTGTGATAAATATACTTGATTCTAGTAACTGGTTTAAATTTTGAAAAATAGCTCCAACCTTTATGTTATCACTAAAGTTAATCTCAACTTTAGACTTGAATGGATATAAGTTATTCAATCTTTTAAATCTTTTATTAAATTTGCATGTGTCAAGTTCTATTTTTTACGTATGATAGTAAAAAAGAACCTATAATTTTAGCTGGTAAAACGCTTTTTTCTATGTTTAGTTCAATTGATGTCTCACTTAATTGCAACTACTGAAATAAACTTGTTGACATAATTCATAAGGTTAAAAGATAGAGTGGTAGGCATTTCAATTATTTTATTTATGCAAGTCCCTTTAGAGAGATCCTTTATACTTTTGAAAAGTGTACTTTGTTCATAGCTTAGAATCTATGGTCATTTTCATTTTTTAAGGAGATTCCTTCTAGAATTTGAAGAGAGGTTTATTCATAGTTCCAAAATGTGTTGTTCATAAGAGACAGAATAAAATGCTAACAAAAGTTAGTAGTGATTCTCTTTTATTTTAGATTTTTCAAATAAATGTTTCTTTTCTTTATTTAATAACTTTAAACCTATGATTGTTTTGAGGTTCTCAATCATTTCCTCAATTTTTTTCTTCATTCAAAATATTGAGTTCTTATTTCAAGCTCTATTATTTTGAGGCAAACCTCCTTAAAAGTATAAATTGATAAAACTAGGGAGAGATTCTCTTGTTGATAAGTAATTACTCTTACATCTCTTTAAAGTTCCTATAGGTACATTCCTACGAGTCTCTTGTGGTTTTTGGTATTTAAGGATAACAAGAATTTTTTTTGGCATTGATTAAATTACACAAAATAAATTGTTGTTACAACATGTAATCCATAAATGAACTTGATCATGTTGTGATATAATTGGCAATGTTCATATCATATTTATTATTCTTTTAGTACATTCCAAGTAATTATCATTGCTTAGTTTTCACTATTTGATAAGAAAATGGTAGCTAAAGGTTATTACCAAATTGATGGTATGGACTTTGCTGAGATATTTTTCTCATAAATAGGTTTGGTTTCACAAAAATAGTTGGTGCATAATAATGACATATGATTGAGTGTCAAAGAAAATGGATGTTGAGACCACATTCTTCAGTGGTGATTTAGAGAAATAATTTGAGATCTAATGTTTTTAATTGAATAGGTTTAAGTTGGATGGGTTAAGACAATCACCACATATGTAGAATCAAAAGTTGAGGTACAATTGCTCAGGATAGGATTACTACTTTAGATGACCATTGAATGTTCAAGATCGTTCTAATTCTATGGTTACAATTTCTTTTTAGATTAGCATGTAGTCATTCATTGCTTGCATATACAGATTGTGACATAAGTCCTTTTCATAGATGGGATCCAAACTACCATGGTAAAGGTTTATAGTTGGAACGAAATGGGTGGTCATGGTGCATTAGAAACGCTCTAAGTGTATATTAGGAGACATCATTTTCTATCTCAAGATTCTTTCCAAAGCTCGCGTAGAGAACATAGTTTGTATTTTAATTCATCACATGTATTGTATCATAAAATAGCTCAAGTGATTTTTTTATTTATCACATTTGGTTAGCTTATTCAATACCCAAGCAACCTAAGAGAAACTAAGCACTTTTAAAATATCGAGTATAAGTTTGTCTATTCAAATAGACTATGGAGCTCTATGAAATTAGATGGTATAAGTCACCCCTAGATGATGATAATTCTAGTTGAGTTGACATCTTCTCACATGCTTCCAAAATTTGTTTTAGACATTATATTTCCTTCATGAAACCTAAATGCTTTACCAAAGTAGCATAGAGATTTTGTTACCTTGTGTGAAATACCTATTAGATATGGTATAGAATTTAATCTAACACTTATTGAAGATAAGAATGTCATCAATGTAGACAATAATGATTGAGTTTTTTAAAGAGCAATGTATACTCTTTATCATCTATACATTAATGATTTTAGTGTATTGGTCAAGATGAAGGGTAAAACCAACTATAATAATATGTCATCCTTGGATATAAAGTTTATGTACCATCTTAAAATGGAAACATTTTCATTTAAGACATTTTATCCCTTCTTAGTGTGGTTTGGTAAATTAGGGCCTCCTTTTGCATTTAATTACTTAAATCAAGGTCCTCGCTTCTTCCAACCTTGCTCAAAACTCTATGTTGATACCAATTTATATGCACAACTTTCCATTTATTACCCCACCCACATAAATTATGCTTTAAATGCATTTTTTATCATTTTGCTTACATATATCACCAATTTTCCCTAATCCTACAATATTTCTTGGATTTGGAGCATATTTCTAGGCCCTTTCACCTCCACATCAAGGATGGGATCATCCTTGGTTGGGTGGTAAGGGATGAGGTTGTCCCTTACCCAGATGATTTTTCTAAAGAAATTTTGGGATTGATGTCAAATATTGTTTTTCATGTCTTCTTGAGTCAACCCTTCTTGACATCTGCTCTAAAATCGTTATAAAAGAAGACCTTCTCTCTCCATTTGGCATATTCATTGGGCAAGCAAGCTATCCATGTTCAAGGTTAAGGTGTATTCAAAGATATTTCAAGAAACCAAGTTTATTTGAAAGGATTTTCAAGCACACAAGGTATTCATATTCATCCATCCTAGTATTCAAGTTCTTCTCCATCCATTAAGCATTCTTCCTCCTAGATATAGCTTCATTGTGGCATTTGAACATCAAAGAGGAGACTTACATTCATACAAATTGTATTGTCTTAAAATGGAAGCACTTCATTTTGAGACCTTTTAGCCCTCTTTAGTGTGGTTTTGCTCTCTCTCTCTCTCTCTCTCTCTCTCTCTCTAGGTTATCTTTCATCTTTCAGCATGGTCCTTTAGGTGTTATTTTATCATCTTTTTGGTCATATCTTATGACAATTTCTAAATTTTTTGATTCTTTTTGCACCTTCTTCGAGGCCTTTAGGAACCCCTTTTTGGGACCCCTTCAAGAATAGGTCAACCTAATTTGGAAGAGGTCAACTCAAGTTGACCTAATCTAGAAGAGGTTGACCTATTCTACAAGAGGTTGACCTGAGTTGATGTCTTCCTAGAGGAATTTGAATCCCAAGGCCCAAAGGGCCTCAAGTTTTCCAATTGTTTAATCGTGAAAACTAGTATATAAGGAAGCTTGGGAATTTCATTTTCATCCATCCACACACATGATCAAGCTTATACTATACATGATACTTCAAGAAAGAATTCTTCAATCACTTCAAGACATTCATCAAGATCAAGCATCTCCTACTTGCATCAAGCTTCTTCCTTCAAGGTGGTAGTGGAATTTGGCTTCTAAGGAGAAGATCTATCATCCAAATCATTCAAGTTCTTCCATCCTTCATCGTGGCATGTCACATGCATTCCTATTCATGAGGTTTTGACTTCTATAGTTTCCTTTTGGTTTCTTTGAGTCAAGGCTATTACACTTGCATACTTGATCACATATTAAAATAAATTGCATCTACAAAGGTATTTGTATTTCTCATGGATATATTTAGTATTACTACATGATAGCATTTCCTTTATCAGTATTTTACATCTCAATTTTGATGCAGGAGTATCTTGGGTCTTTGATAAATCTTGCATCAACCAAAAATGTTTATTTTCTGTACCAGTTTGTTATTCGTGAAGTAGTCTTTGTTGCTTTTGTTTCATGTTATGTGTAATTTTCATCATGTCGAGGACCTATCCTAGATCCTTTTCCTAATCACACAAATTCTAATGTTCTATATTCCTTGATTTTTGTGTCATTCTTTGTGGTCCTATTTGTTGGAACAACAACCCTACTCTAACACTATTTTCTTTTTGTTTTCATCTAGTGAAGTGTATTGTTCTGATTGGTGCAATTTTTGTTGATTACATGACATCTTGCATAGTTAGGAACTGACTCCTAACACACATGTGGACCTAACTTTAAGTGTGCGTCATTTCATATTAATCTTTGTGTGGATCTTGGTTTACTCTTCCAAGTATGGACCTATATTGTAATTGAATGCTTGACTAGCCAACTCGTGGCTTAGCTAGTTATAAAAGAAGCTCAGATAAACGTAGGATTAACATTCTTAGAGGAGAGAAATAGAAGATGTGAGCTAAGACTCTTAGATTGTAAAATTATTGTTTTGTATAAGGTTGCAACCCAGAAGGTCTCATAGTCGGGCATGTTATAGTTTCTTTATATGTGAAGTAAAATAATTACACCTACAAATTTGTTGCATCTGGCCTTGTGTTCACTATAGTTCCATGTCTATATTCTGTGTGCATCTCTGAGCAGGGAGCATTGATTGATTTAAGTTGAGTTTATTCCACATGGTGTCTTTGAATCTCTCCTTGCATCAAGTGGTATTAGGGTGAGTTCTTTCTTTAGGCTTGGATCGTGGAGAACCTTGTTGAATTTAGTTGTAGGGTGACAAATCTGAAATCTGACGTATAACTTGTAGAAAGTTACGATCTTGCAGAAATTATTGTCAAGATGGTTCATGGTAGAGGAAATGTTGATAATTCTATTATGGACAGGTTGAGGCATATTATAGCGAGACTTGAATCTATAGAAACAACACAGCGAAGAGGTGTACATCTTGAAGATGTTAGTGATGATGAAGATGTAACACCGAATCCTAGCCTTGAAATTGATGTTAAACAAGATGAGGAAAGGCTTCTGAGGGTTTTTTCTAGGATGAATGTTAGACCTGTTGTTGAAGTTTCTCGTTATGATGGAAGTCTTGAGACTAATGTTGTATTAGATCATATTGCTAAGATGGATAAATACTTTGAGTATAAAGGTACTCCTGATAACAAGAAGGTTAAGATAGTAGTCACAAAGTTGAAGGGTCATGCTTCACTTTGGTGGGATCATTTGCAAACTGAGAGACCAAAAAAGGGAAAAGAAAAGATCAAGACATGGGCAAAGATGATTGGAAATATGAAGAAGAAGTTTCTCCCTGCTGATTACCAGGTGAATTTGTTGAGAAAAATACAAAATTTGAGATAAAAGGACATGAGTGTGCAAGAATATACTAAGGAATTTTAAAGATAGGATATCAAATCTGGACACGTAGATGATGAAGTTAAGAAAGTGGCTAGACACCTGAATGGTTTGAGGACATCAATTCAAGATGAGATCAATTATGTTAAGATGGATGATGTAGAAGAAGCATATCAATACGTTTTGAAGGATGAAGAAAGATTAGCAAAGAAACATCATCAGAGATAGAGAGGAAGAGATGGCATATTTTAAAGAATCAAAGTTAGAACATATGGAGAAGGTAATAGATATGACAACACAATTTAAGATAAAGGAAAATCAGAATGGAAGGAAGAACCTGATGGTAAAAGAGGTAATTATACTAGAGGTAGCTATACTGGTTACACTAGGAATAATAATGGTTGAAAAAGAGAAGAAAGATGTTGGTTTAAAGTTACTATAAATGTGGAGAAGAAGGACATAGAGTTTTTGAATGTACTAACTCTGGAAAGAAGGTTGGAGGTAATAACATAAGCAATTTGGCTTGTGAGGAAGTTGTTGAAACACATAATGAACCTAAAAATGGTGAGAACCTGATGTTAAGAAGGATCTTGTGGAATGAAGAAGTTGACGGAGAGTGTGCCTTAAGAAGAAGTTTGCTCAAAACCAAATGTAAGATAGCTGGAAAATGTTGCAAGGTAATCATTGATAGTGGAAGTTTTGATAATTTGGCATCTAAGGACATCGATGGTTAACAAATTATAGTTGGAGAGATTGAGATATCCTAGATTGTATCATGTTTCTTGGATCCTAAAGGAGCATAAATTACTTGTAAGTGAGAAATGCCTTGTTAAATTCAAAATTGGGAATTAGCATGATGAAGTTTTGTGTGATATTATGCCTATGGATTGTTGGCATATTCTTTTGGGTAGACATTGGTAGTATGATAGACAAGCTTTGCATGATGGTAGATTGAAGTAATTTACTATTTTGGTAAATGGAAAGAAACAAATATTGTTGTCCTTGGTAGAGAAACCTGAGGAGAACCATTGTACCAAGTCAAAGTATATTTGGTTGAAGGTAATCAATTTTCTAGAGATGTGAAAGAACATAATGTTTGCTTTGCTTTATTTCCTAGAAAGATGGAGAAACAAGATGAGTTAGAACATGCACCTGAGATTGAATCCTTGTTATCAATGTTTCAAGACATTATTTATGATAATGCACCTAATGGTTTACCACATGTGAGAAGCATTAGTCATTGTATGGATTTGATACCTGGAGCTAGTTTTCCTAATAAATCACTGCATAGATTGACACATGATGAAAAGGTTGAATTGAATAGACAACTACAAGATTTTCTTGAGAATGGTTTGATTAGAGAAAGTTTGAGTCCTTATGCAGTATCTATTGTGCTAACACCCAAAAAGAGTGGAGAATGGAGAATGTGCACTGATTCTAGAGCTATAAACAGGATAACAGTGAAATCTAGATTTCTTTTGCCTATGATGGATGACATAATGGATAGTTTGAGTGGAGCAAAATATTTTACCAAGATTGATTTGAAAAGTGGCTATCATATTAGAATTAGAGAAGGAGATGAATGGAAAAATTCTTTTAAAACTAATGAAGGTTTGTATGAGTGGTTGGTTATGCCTTTTGGTCTAACTAATGCACCTAATACTTTTATTAGGTTGATGAATGAGGTTTTGAAGAGATTCTTGGTAAATTTGTGATTGTATATCTCGATAACATTTTGATATTCAGTAAAACTGAGGAAGAGCATCTTGAGCATGTCAAACAAGTATTGCAGAGATTGAAAGAGGAGAAGTTGTTGATTAACCTAAAGAAATGTTCAATTATGAAGGAAGAAATTGTGTATCTTAGTTTTTTTTTTTTTTGTAAATTTTTCGGCTGATGGTTTGAAGATGGATCCTAAAAAGGTGAAAGTTATTCTTGGTCGGCCTACACCTGAGAATGTTGCAGAGGTATTTCATGGATTTTCAAGTTTTTATAGGAAGTTCACCATAAATTTCACTTATGTTTGTAATGATATAACTGAGACTGTGAGAGGAGATAAAGGGATTTCAAGTGGACACATGGAGCACAAAAGAGTTTTGAAACACTAAAATAGAAGATTGTTGAATTGCCTACACTTGATTCTTGATTTCAGTAAAGTTTTTCAAGTTGAATGTGATGCTAGTGGAAGTGTTGTTGGAGCTATCTTGAGTCAATAAGGAAGACTTGCAGCTTTCTTTAGTGAGAAATTGAATAATGCTAAGAGAAAATATTTAGTTTATGATCAAGAATTTTATGCTATTGTACAAGCTTTGAAGAAATAGATACATTATTTGATACCTAAAGATTTTGTGTTGTATAAGTTAACCATAAAGCTTTGCAGTATTTGGGAAGTCAGAATAAGTTGAATCAGAGACATGTGAAGTGGGTTGAGTTTTTGTAGAACTTTTCCTTTTCCTTGAAACATAAGAGTGGACAGTCAAATAAGGTTATTGATGCTTTGAGTAGAAGAAGGAATTTGTTGACAAAAATGATAGTTGAGGTACTTGGTTGTAATGATTTGAAGTATTTATTCGAAACTGGTCCTGATTTTGCAAAACCTTGGAAAGCTTGTAAAGAACAAATGTTGAGAGATAAGTGAATTGATTATTTCATTTAGGAAGATATGCTATTTAAGGGAATTCAATTATGTATACCTAGGGGGTCTATGAGAGAGAACAATATAAAGGAGAAGCATAGTGGTGGACTTGTTGGACATTTTGGGATTGATAAGACAATGAAGTTGATTTCAAATAGGTACTTTTGGTTGCAGATTTATAAGGATGTGTAGAAGATGGTGAGAAGTTGTAGAATTTGTCAAACAAAAAAAGGAACTTGTCAGAATTTGGGATTATATTCATCATTTCCTATACCTGATAACCTTGGGAAGATATCAATATGAATTTTGTTCTTGGTTTTCCCAGAACTTGAAGAGGTAATGATTCCATTTTTGTGGTAGTTGAAAGATTTTCAAAGATGACTTATTTCATACCTTGTAGGAAGACATCTAATGTTGTACATGTGGTTGAATTATTCTTTAAGGAAGTGGTAAGATTGCATGGGTTTCCTAAAACTATTGTTTCAGATAGGGATACTAAGTTTACTGGTTATTTATGGAGGACACTTTGGAAGAAGTTAAATACAGAGTTAAAGTTTAGTTATACATTTTATCCACAAACAGATGGACAGACTGGAGTTTTGAATAGAAGTTTGGGTAACTTGTTGAGATGTTTGATTGGAGATAAGCCTACTAATTGGGATATTATTTTGGCACAAGAAAATTTCATACACAATAATTCTATGAACATGAGCACTAAGAAGACACCTTTTGAGATTGTTACTAGAATAAATTCTAAGGGAACTACTAAATTGAGAGACCTAAACCTTCAGACCAAGAAAGGTGTTGAAACTGAGGAATTCACAGATTTCATGAAGGCTTTACATGAGGAGGTTAAAATGAATTAGAATATAGTAATCTAGAATATAAATAGAGAGTTGATAAAAGGAGGTTATATGAATCTTTTGAAGTTGGTAACAAGGTTATGATTCACTTTAAGAATAACATATTTCTCATTGGTATCTACAGTAAGCTAAAAATGAAGAAGTTTGGTCCTTATAAGATTTTGAGAAATTTTCACAATGGAAATGATTTTGAAGTTGAATTTCTAGAAGAAATGGACATTTCACCTATATTCCACATTGCAAATATCTTTGAGTATTTTGAATCAGATGATGAGTTGAAAAATAACATGGATCATCCTAAGAAGAAAATAATTAGCATTGAGAAGATCTTGAGTAGTCAAATAAGTAAAAGCACTAGAGGAAAATTTACTACATGGAATACCTAGTTCAATGGAAAGAAAAACCAATTGAAGACAATTCATGGATTACACAAGATGAGTTGGATCTTTATGATTCAAGTCAGGATATCAGTCATGCTTGATGTGGGCATTAATTCTTTATTAGCCCCAGTGACATAAGTTGGATTGCTTACTAGTCCTTTCCTTCTCAAAGGACTCACCTAGGCTCTCTTCTAGCCTATTAGGGCTCCCCTTTGTCACCCTAACCTCAAGAGGATGTCTATCCTACCCTCCACACTTCACCATCTAGCTACACCGCTGATTTTACAACTTGCACTTATCCTAAGGACATTCCCACCCATTCCTCAAGATCACAACTGTACCAAAAAATGAACATTCTTCCTTCAAAATGGATTCAAGAATGCAAATTTATGGTTTTTAGTCCTCCCCTAACCTCTTGGACTCAAAATCCATAGGTATTCTTATTGATTCCCTCAAACTTTACAAAATTGTCCTAATTAGACCTAGTAGAATTAGGCCTCCAAAGGTGGTTTGTGGGCTAAAACTCTAAATTTCTCTCAATAAGGTGACAAATTAACCTCCATTGTGGATACCCTTTCTGGAAAGCTTCAATATTTTGTGGGTCTCAAGTCCTCAACCTGTCTGTGCACCCATTTGCTATTTTTAAGCCTAAAACCAAGGGTTTCAAGCATTTCCAACCAGCATTCACTAGGGTCTAATGAAATTCATAACAAAACTAGTATTGGAGCCTCCTCATTTGGCACATGGATTCCTCACACATCCATCCTCCTTTTGAAACTCTTATATTGAAGTATCTAACACATTCAATCCACCAAATCCCACTTGCTAGCACTGTGATCACCTAGCCATGCACCAAAGGCTTGCCTAGGGCATAACATCAAAAATAGCAGCCATGCTTTTCTAGACCTCTTCTTTTCTATGTACATTGTACAAGGTATCCTCTTCCATATCCCCAAAAACCATGATGATTCCACAGTAAGGATTTATGGAGGA
This sequence comes from Cupressus sempervirens, assembly GCA_028749045.1. NCBI lineage: Eukaryota > Viridiplantae > Streptophyta > Pinopsida > Cupressales > Cupressaceae > Cupressus > Cupressus sempervirens. The sequence goes on along the minus strand of CM053788.1, from coordinate 673,249,121 downwards.
GCCATTCGTTGGAATTACTTTAGAATAACTGAGAGGGGGGGGGGGGGGGGGGGGTAAATTAGTTATCCAAGGTCCAAATGTATAAATAAAAATTTTCATAGCTTAGTGAACCCATAAAACATTCATATGCATGCATACATTCAAATGAATATGCAATCACTTAAACTTGCAGCTTATTGTCAAATCAATTTGCAGAATTGTAAAGCATGAAACATAACAGATTCATCAAGACACATAACACAATGATTTATGTGGAAACCCAATTTGGGAAAACCACCAGTAACATGCTACTACTTTTTCACTCTTCTAAAGTGATGCCATGTGAAAGGCCAACCTTGTTAAAGGTTACAATACACAATGTTAAATGTGACCTTGTTAAAGGATTTCAATCACCCTGTTAGAAGTGAGCCTTGTTAGGGGACTTTAGGCCATCCACTTGGAATTCCACCTTGTTAAAGGATTTACAAATGACTGTTAAGTCAACTTTAATCCAAAGGATTTACCCTAGACTAATACAATTGTTAGAGAATAACAATAGAGCTTTGATCTGATACAACTTACAACTATTCTTGCAGATTATAGATCTCTATTTAGTCCTCCATTCTGCTTGGCCTTCATTCTTTGCAACTCTGATAGCTTGTTCACCCTTCAAGCATACATCTCCTTAATCCTTCTTTCTTAACATGTCATTGTAGACTCTTCTCTTAGGTCACTTGATGAAACAAAATCCTATGACTTCTTGTCTCCCTTGGGTTCTCGCACATGACAACCTTGCTTCATGACCAGACATTCCTATAAATAGGAAATTAAGATATTTTATTGCCCATTCTCCATCATCCAAATTAGGGTTAAGATGGATTAGGCAGGATACAATGTATCTACCCCATATCTTGTCTATTCTAGAAACTTCCTCTAGAATCCACTTTGAATTCGCCTCAAAATGGTTTACCTAAAATTTTGTGCCACCAGCTCATCATCCTTATCTTCCACTTGGTTCACAAAATCCAAGAAAACAAACTTTTTGGCTTAGATTCATCGAATTCATGATCTTTAAAATAATGTAGCAACTCGACATTATCAATCTTCTAATGCTCGACACACAGTGTGTTACTCGACATCCTCTATGAAATCACTCGGCATCAACTAAAGTTTACTGGTGCTCAACACCTACTAAACTTTACTTGGCATTAACTGTCTTGCTCGACATCCACTAGAATTTGCATTTACTCATCTCCAACTGATTTTCTACTCGACTTGCACTAACTTCGCTCGACACCTACTATCCACTCAGTCAAGCTTGGCAGACAAACTTTGTATCACGTGTTCTTCTAAACTTTCTTAGTGTAGCCACCATTTGTAACCTTAAGTAGATAATCAATGCATCATGTTACCACTGTCTTAACTAATCCTTGTACTTCATTACATAAGCATAACTCAACCTTTCCTCTAGATGCTATTGTTACCTCTTATTGATCAAATACTCTTCATCAATCAACTAAGTGATAGTACTTGAATCTTATAAGCAATTGTCTTACCAACAAATAGTAGGTTTGACATCAGTGACAAAACAATGATTGAAACACATAACAATATTCCTTATAACAATCTTTCTTAGTCAATGATCTTTTCAATCAGATTTCAACAATCTCCCTCTTTGGCATTGATGGAAAACCAAACTGATCAACCAAGTTAATCAAATGATGAACATCTTGTTCAACCAAACTAACTTAGTTAAAACAATAAGACAATACCAAAAAGAAAACTTGTATCAACATTACTCCCTCTATCAACAACTTCCATCTTCTGACTAGGTTACAAAAACTCTTTCTTATAACTCCCTCTGAGTTCCTTCTTATATCTCCCTCTTACTAGGTAGATTATGATTTCTCCCTTGATTAACTTTCTTTTACTTTCTTCCTCTTTGATCAGCAATATCAACATATCGTCAACCTCTTTGTCAACAATCTCTAGATGTCTCCCTCTTTAGTAATACTATTGATCAGCAACATTATCTCCCTCTTTGACAACAATGCCAAAGACATATACCTAAAAAAATTGTCATCTTTAAGACATGCAGATATAGGCTTTTGGAATTTCTTCAGTTTCTTCCTTTTGTCACCTTTGTGTGACTTATTAGAAGTTTCAACTCTGTGAATACTTTAGGCAGCTCCTAAAGTAAGATCCTCTACATCAACTTGTAATATTGGACAATCAACTTGTTTGATGCAAGGCAGTCCTCGTATTTCTTATATAGCCTTTGATAGGGGTATCACCCCTAGTTTACCTCTTAGATACTCATGAGCATCCTTAGGTAGTGCTTTGGTGAAGATATCGACAATTTTCTCCTTTGTGTTAACATATTCCATCTTCACCTCTTTATCTTGAACTAACTCTCTTACATAATGATACTTGATTGCAATGTGCTTAGTCTTTGTATGCATTACTAGATTCTTTGATATATTAATAAAACTTGTATTATCACAATAAAGTATCACTGGTTCTATGATTTCTTCCTTCATTCCTTTGAGTAGCTATTTGATCCATACAATGTTTGTGCAGTTAACAGTAGCAACAACATATTCTACTTCCGCAGTAGACTGGGCAGTACAACTTTGTTTATTACCCATCCATGTAATTAGTCTTTTACCTAAGAAAAATGCTCCTCTTCTAGTGCTTTTTTTGTCATCGATGTTTCTAGCCCAATCAACATCAATGTAGGTTCTCAATTCAAAATTTTCATTCTTCTTGTAGTATAAACCAAACTCTTATGTTCCTTTCAGATATCTCATTATTCTCTTCATAGCCATTAAATGATTCTCCCTGGGATTAGTAGAGAATCTTGCAACTATCCCTATTGATAATGCAATATCAAGTTTACTATGTACTACATATTGCAATTTTCCAATCATAGACCTATATAATGTTTAATTCACCTCAGCTGAATCATCAATCTTTGTCAACTTGTGTGCTTTCACCCCAGGTGTACTTACTGGTTTGGAATCCTGTAGTCCAAATGTCTTCAATATCTCTCTAACATACTTTGACTGAGTGATGTATATACCATATTTCATCTGATATACTTGCAATCCCACCAAAAAAATGATCTCTCCAAACATAAACATTTCAAATTCTTGCTTCATCTGATTTGCAAAATCCTTACATAAAGCATCTTGACCTCCAAATATGATATCATCAACAAATATTTCAGATAACATAATACCTTTTCTTTTCTCTTTCTTTTAGTACAAATTGTTGTTATCATCAGTCCTTTCAAATCCAATCTTCACAAGATAATTATGAAGTTTCTCGTACCATGCTCTTGGTGCTTGCTTTAAACCATATCGAGCTTTATGTAGTCTACATACCATGTTCTTATTGTTAACATCAACAAAACCTTTTGGCTATTCTATGTAAACTTCTTCTTCTAATATGTCATTTAGAAATGTAGATTTAACATCCATCTGATAAACTTTGAAACCTTTGTATGTAGAGTAAGCAAATAGAGTTCTTACTCCTTCCATTCTTGCAACAGGGGCAAATGTTTCTCCATAGTCGATTCCTTCTTCTTGTGCATATCCCTTGCAAACTAATCTTGCTTTGTTTCTTGTGACTTCACCATTTTGTCTAGCTTGTTTCTACATACCCACTTGGTACCAATCACATTTTTGTCTTCTGGTCTAGGAACCAAACTCCATGTTTTGTTCTTCTGAATTTGTTCAATCTCTTCTTCCATGGCCTTGTACCAGTCATCATATTCTAATGTATCTTTTACTATTTTGGGCTCTTTCATACTTAAAAAACATGATTTACTTCTCAATCTATTTCTTGTCATTGGCCTAGCATCTTTGTTTCCAATAATTTGATTTGTAGGATGATGTCTCTTGACATATTTAGACAATCTTGGCGTAGCTCTTGTTTCTTCATTTTGTCTCTCAGCTTCAGAATCATTGTGTACATTTCTGACAAGTGTCTTAGCATCTCTTTCATGTCCACCAACTTTAGAATTAGAGTGTGCATTCACTTCATTTTGTAACTCGATAGCTGAATGCAGCTCGGTTCCTAAATGCAACTCGGCATTCACAGGGTGTGACTCGGCAGTCATTGAAACTTGCTATTGGTTTCCAACTCGATTTACAACATTTTCTTCAATAGGAATTCCTTCATAAAAGTATACAAATAATTTGTATTCTTCTAGTTCTTTTATAGGTTCAGCCTTATGTACTTCTATATATTCATCAAAGTTCACATTTGCACTTTCCACAACTTTGTTAGTGTTAGTATTTAAACACTTATAAGCCTTACTTCTTGTGAAGTAACCAAGGAATATTCCTTCCTCACTTTTAGCATCAATATTTCCATTCCTAACATCTTTAAGAATGTAACATTTACTTCCAAATACCTAAAATATTTCACATTGGGTGAGTGTCCATACCATAGTTCAAAAGGTGTAGAATGAGTACCTTTCTTGACTTGCACATGATTCAAAGTATAGATAGTTGTACTTACAGCTTCTCTCTAGTATTTCAAAGCAACATTCTTCTCCATAGTCCATTATAGATATGTTTCTTCTTTCAGCAATACCATTTTGTGGAGGGGTCCTAGGTGCAAATGTCTATCTTTTGATTTCTCTGTCATTATAGAACATCTCAAACTCATTTGATGTGAATTATCCTCCTCTATTTGATCTCAAACATTTTAGAATTTTACCTATTTCTTTCTCAACTCTTGCCAAATACCACTTAAACATTTGAAAAGCATCAGATTTCTATTTTAGAAACATAATTGACATCATTCTAGAATAATCATCAACAAACATCATAATGTAATTATCTCCTTTGTAGCTTTGCACATCAATTGGTCCACACAAGTCAGTATGAACAATCTCAAGTATATCTTTAGAGGTATAAGCTTTACTCTTAAAGCTTGACTTTGTCATTTTGCCTAGCTGACATTGTTTGTATATTGTGTTGTCAGGTTTCTTCAACTTAGGCAAACCTCTCACTTTCTTCATGTTACTAATACTAACCAAGTTATCAAAATTTACATGACATAACCTCTTGTTCCATAGCCATACATCATCAAATCTTACAACAAGATAAGTAGCATCCTCTATATCCAGATAGAATAGATAACTTCTAGCTTGATCACCTTTTCCAATCAGCTTTCCATCAATGTCATATATCTTAACAATCTTGCTTTCAAGTTCAACCTTACATTCCAAATTATTCAATTGTGACACACTCAACAAGTTATAATTTAATCCTTCAACATAATAAGCATTGTCACATGAAATCTTGTCTGTGAGTTGGATATAACCTTTTCCTTTTATCAAACATGGTGCATCATTACCAAATCTTACACTATTTCCTTCATAACAGTTTAAGGTAATGAACTTACTTTTGTCTCCAGTCATATGATGTGAGCATCCATTGTCGATGATCCATCTCTCATTTTTTTTCACACAAGTCACAAGTGCAGTTGCCTCATCTTCATCAAATTCATCCTTCATTGCAACATACACCACTTCATCATCATTTTCATCAGAATCATCCTTGCTTTCTTCTTCAGCAATGTAACATGACTTCTTGCCTTTGTCTTTGTAATCTCTGTTGTCATCTTCTCTTCTATTTTTGTACTTTTCACCACCTCTATAGCTCTTCTTTTGTGCACATCTTGCAACAATATGACCAACTTCATTACAATATGGAATCTTCTTGCCAGTAGTGCTTCCAATTGTTCAACATCTTCCTCGTATATATCACTGTCACTAGACACATACTTTATCTTTCTCCTCTTCTTCTACTTGGGCTCTTCAGAATCCTTCAATAATAACTTAGCTTTGAAGCAGATTCAAGACTTTTAGGTTTAGAGTTATTAAAGTTAGATAGCTCAAAAGCAATGAGTCTACCTACCAGACCTTCAAGGGTTAGATCATTTCTGCCATACATCTCGGTTCTTGAATTGCAAAAAATCTAATAGCATAAATAGGCATTAGTGTTCTCAAAACTTTACTTAACACAATATCATCATCTATTTGACCAGTAGCACCTTTTATTGCACTCACAACTTCTTTTATCCTAGCAACATATTGAGCAATATTCTCAGCTTCTTCCATTCTCATGTCATCAAACTTAACTCTGAGACTCTCAGATTTGGCTCTTTGTACATTCTTGTCTCCTCCATAGATAGCGGTTAGGGCATCCCACGTTTTCTTTGTAGTGTCACAACCTTTGATATCATCAAATTTGGCATAGCTTAGGGCAGAGGCAATCTCCAACATCGCCTGATTGTGTTCTTTCTTTTTCTTCATGTCCTCAGCAGTTAGGGCTCTTGCTGGATCAACATGTTTCACTTCAATGGTAGTTTGTGCATGATCTCCAAGTCCTCCAAGGTGTAGTTTCATCAATCTTTTCCATGTAGGAAAGTTATCTTTGTTGAGCTTGGGTACATCTCTTTTCGACATCTTGATCTTTGTGCTTCTAGTGCCTTCAAGCTAGTCCTCTTAAGAAGATGTCTCTAATACCAATTTTTGGAATTACTTTAGAATAACTGAGAGGGGGGCTGAATCAGTTATCCAAGGTCCAGATGTATAAACAAAACTTTTCACAGCTTAGTGAACCCATAAAACATTCATACTCATGCATACATCCAAATGAATATGCAATCACTTAAAACTTGCAGCTTACTGTCAAATCAATTTGCAGAAATGTAAAGCATGAAACATAATAGATTCATCAAGACACATAACACAATGATTTACGTGGAAACCCAATTTGGGAAAAACCACCAGAAACATATTACTCCTTTTTCACTCTTCTGAAGTGATGACCTGTGAAAGGCCAACCCTGTTAAAGGTTACAATACACACTGTTAAATGTGACCTTGTTAAAGGATTTCAATCACCCTGTTAGAAGTGAACTTTGTTAGAAGACTTTAGGCCATTCACTTGGAATGCCACTCTGTTAAAGGATTTACAAATGATTTTAAAGTCAAGTTTAATCCAAAGGATTTACCCTAGATTGATAAAATTGTTAGAGGGTAACAGTAGAGCTTTGATCTGATACAACTTACAACTATTCTTGCAGATTACATATCTCTATTCAGTCCTCCATTCTAGTTGGCCTTCATTCTTTGCAGCTCTAATAGCTTGTTCACCCTTCAAGCATACATCTCCTTAAGCCTTCTTGCTTAACATGCCATTGCAAACTCTTCTCTTAGGTCACTTGATGAAGCAAAACCCTATGACCTCTTGTCTCCCTTAGGTTCTTGCACATGACAACCTTGCTTCATGACCAAACATTCCTATAAATAGGAAATTAAGATATTTTTTGCTCATTTTCCATCATTCAAATTAGGGTTAAGATGGGTTAGGTAGGATACAATATATCTACCCCATATCTTGTCTATTCTAGAAACTTCCTCTAGAATCCACTTTGAATTCACCTCAAAATAGTTTACCTAGAATTATGTGCCACCAACTCATCATCCTTATCTTGCACCTGGTTCACAAAATCCAAAAAAATAAACTTGTTGGCTCAGATTCATCAAATTCACAATCTTTAAAATAATGCAGTAGCTCAGCATTATCAATCTTCTGATGCTCGTCACACAAAATGTTACTCAACATCCTCTATGAAATCACTTGGCATCAACTAAAGTTTATTGTGCTCGACACCTTCTAAACTTTACTCGACATTAACTGTCTTGCTTGACATCCACTAGAATTTGCATTTACTCAGCTACAACTAATTTTTTGCTCGACTTGCACTGACTTCACTCGGTACCTACCGTCCACTTGGTCAAGCTTGGCAGACAAACTTTGTATCACATGTTCTTCTAAAATTTCTTAGTGTAGCCATCATTTGTAACCTTAAGTAGATAATCAATGCATCATGTTACCACTATCTTAACTGATCCATGTACTTCATTACATAATCATAACTCAACCTTTCCTCTAGGTGCTATTGTTACCTCTTATTGATCAAATCCTCTTCATTAATCAACTAAGTGATAATACTTGAATCATATAAGCAATTGTATTACTAGAAAATAGTAGGTTTGACATTAGTGACAAAACAATGATTGAAACACATAAAAATCTTCCTTATAACAATATTTCTTAGGCAATGATCTTTTCAATCAGATTTCAACACCATTTTCTCAAAAATTGTCAAAGCAAGAATAGTGAACAGTCTATGTACAAGTGATTTTCTAGCTATGCATAAATGAAATCTTACCAACTTGACCTCTAAGACAAAAATTACTATAACCATATGAAATAAAAGTATAAAAACCTAAAATGAGTCATTCAATCCATTAAACCGTACAAAAAAAATAGAAATCCAAAAAAATTGTTAATTCTATAGCAAAACTTTGTGCCTTTCAACTTCTAACTTTTTCTCTTACAATGTCCAACCCTTGAAATGGGTTTCTTTTTTGGATTTGTATGTATTCCAAGAGGTTTTAGATAGTTAGAGTAACAATAAACCTCATATTCACAACATGTCCAATTCTTTCTTGAATGTTGTCATGCAACTTTTCAAAGTTGTTGATAACTTTTGCAATTTTGCAATTTTTGGACATTTAACACTTTGAACTTTCCAAGTAGGTCCAACATGATCCATTTAAGATGTATAGGGATGATTTATCCCTCAAATCATCAAGTCATGTGATCTTGACCATTTTGACCTATTAGAAAACTTTTCCAACAATTTAAATCTTTTTGACATCTTTCTCAACTTTTTCCAAATGACAATGTATGTCCTCCGAACTATGCAAAGAGATGTAAAAACATCAGAGGTCAAGATAAGTCCAAAACCAGACCTCCCTCATCCTACTAGGGTATAAAACCCATACCCCTAATATGGCTTCCTAACAACATAAATACAAAGTAAACAAAACAACTAGAATGGATTGAGCCTAGTCAAATCCACCTAGGAGCAAACACACATGTCCTTCTAAGGTCCAAACACAACCAACTGAATTGGCTAAAATTAGCACAAGCCAAAAACCAAAGTGTAGAGCTAGGACTAGGAGTTAGCCTAGGTGCTCCTACACCATACTCCCCTAAAAACAAAAAGTTCAATCCATCCTTGGATTGAGCAAGCTGGAGTCTATGCCCAGCTTCTTGAAGTCTGCTTCCTTGATCCAAGTAGCCTCTACATCTTCTTGGCCATGCCACTTGACAAGATGTTCCCAATAAGTGGTAGTCCTAGTCTTCTTGTAGATCCTGGAGTCAATTACTTTTTCAGCTATCTTAGGTAGTGGAGGAGTCAAATTTAGGTCTTCCACATCTTGAGTGACCTGCTTAAGTATATGATCAACATCTAGAGTAGGGCCTTTGTACCTAACCAAATGAGCAACATTGAAAACTGGTGACAACCCAATTTCTACAGAAGTTCCACCTTGTAGGCATTGTTACCATGCTTGGCCAATATTTGGCAAGGTCCCAACCTTCTCATATGAAGCTTATGAGGAACTCCCTTTTGCAACCTTTCTTTGCTTATATGGACCATTACAAGATCCCCAACTTGGAATTGCACATCCCTTTTACTGTCATCCACCTTTTGCTTGAGTTTCTCAATATTGTCAGTTAATGTTTTCCTTACTGATTCATGGACTTCCCTCATGGAGTGGGCAACATCCTTAGCATAGCCACTTCCTTTGGCACCATCCTTGAAATCTCTTAGTTCAAACACCCCTCTAGGATGCAACCCATAAACAATTTCAAAAGGGCTCTTACTAGTTGATTTGTTGACTATATCATTATATGCATATTTAGCCTACACAATGAGTTGATCCCAAACCTGTCCACATTCCTTAGTAAGACACCTCAACAAGTTGCCAAGACTCCTATTAATGACCTTTGTTTGACCATCTATCTAAGGATGATAGATAGATCTAAAAGATAGATTTGTACGTAGTTTGTGGCATAGGGTTTTCCAAAAATGGCTCATGAAATTTGTGTCCATGTCTAAAACAATACTTAAGGGTAAGCCATGGATCCTTAGCACCTCCTTAAAGAAAAAGTGAGAAATATGACAAGCATCATGGCTTTTCTTACAAGGGATAAAATGTGCCATTTTTCTGAATCTATCCATTACAACATAAATACTATCAAACCCTTGCTTAGTGCTTGACAATCCTACCACAAAGTCCATACTTAAGCATTCCCATGCCTAATAAGAATTGGAAGGGGTTGATAAAGACCTCCATTAGAAGATGCGCCCTTTTATTTTTGGCATACCACACAACACTCCACATATTGTCTGATATCCCTATTCATTTTCGGCCAAAAGTAGAACTTGTTAACAAGTTCTTGTGTCTTATTGACTCCAAAATGACCACTAAGTGACCCATTGAGCTTTTCTTGAATCAAATTATCCCTCATTGATTTCCTAGGAACACATAGTTGACTACTCTTAAACAAAAAATCACTTTGCAAATTGTATTTAAAAAAATCACTTTGGAAAATGTTCTTATACTCCTTGCATACCTTGTAAATGTCTGCAAAATCTTCATCATCAGCATATAGGTCCTTGAAGCTATCAATCTCAATGCTCTGCAACTAAACCTCTTGCACTATTAGGAGTCTCCTACTTAGGGCATTAGCTACCTTATTTTGCATTCCTCTCTTGTGCTTGATGTTAAAAGTGTAGGCTTGTAGACATTCTACCCATTTCATGTACTTGATTTTGAGTTGGTCTTGGGAGTTGAGGAAGCTAAGGGCTTGATTATCAGAATACACCACAAGCTCCTTTGGAAGCAAGTTACAATGCCTCCACTTCCTTAAACTAGAGCATACAACTCTAGGTCATAGGAAGAGTACTTCCTCTTTACATCATTTAGTTTCTCACTATGAAAAGCTATTGACCTCCCTTCTTGGCTTAGGACTGCCCCAATTGCCACATTGCTAGCATCACACTCCACTGTGAAGAGCTTATCAAAACTAGGTAGAACAAGAATGGGTTGAGTTTCTATCCTCTTCTTGAGTGTCTCAAATCCATCATTTACTTGAGGAGTCCAATGAAACTTTTTCTTCATTCCACCTTTGATAGTGTCTAACATATGAGCACAAATAACACTGAAATGTTTGATAAATTTCCTAGAATATTGGGCCAAACCATGAAAACTTCTCACCTTTTTTGCAACTTTGGGAGTAGGCTAGTTTAGGATGGCATCCATCTTACTCTGATCCATCTTGAGGTTCCCTTGAGATAAAACAAACCCAAGGTACACTAGCTCCTGCTTCATGAAGTCACACTTCTCCAAATTTATCATTAACATTTTCTTCATGCAATTTCTTGAAAACAATTTTCAAATGCTCGATATTCTCCTCCTTAGTTTTACTAAAAATCAAAATGCCATCTAATTAGACAACAATAAACTTACCAATGTAATCCTTCAATACCTCTTTCATAAGCCTCATAAAGGTAGATGGAGCATTTGATAAGCCAAATGGCTTTACAAGCCATTCATACAAACCTTATGTGGTCTTGAAGGGTGTTTTCCATTCATCCCCTTCCCTTATCCTAATTTGGTGATAGCCACTTTTAAGATCTATCTTGGTAAAGTACCTTGCTTCCCCTAAACAACCCATAAGGTCTTCAATCCTAGGTATTGGGAACCTATACCTAATGGTGATCCTATTTATGGCTCTTGAATTAGTACAAAGTCTCCAAGTTCCCCCTTTTTAGATGCTAAAATAGTATGCATAGCACAAGGGCTTATACTTTTCCTAATTAGGCCTTGGTCTAGGAGTTATTGGATTTGCTTAGCGATTTCCTCATTTTGTTGAGGTGTCATTTTATAGGAAGCTTTTTTAGGAAGGGTAGCTCCTGGAATGAAGTCAATTTGATGGCTAATAGGTCTCTTGGGAGGTAGGGTAGGAAGTTGTCCATCACTAACAATATCCTTGTATTCTTCAAGCATTTCATACACTTCTTTAGGTAGCTCTATTTTGTTTCATGCCTTATCAACAACTTCTTCTTCAGGCTTCAACATTAGGGAAACCCCTACTCCTTCTCCTTCCTCCAAGGTCTGCAAGAACTCCTTTTCTCCCACCATGAGGACATTAGGACTTGGAGATTTCAACTCTCCTTCTTCTATTAAGGATTGGATCTTGAAGGTCACACCATATTTCTTGAAGGAGTATGCATTCTTGGCTCCATCATGCATTGCTTGTCTATCAAACTACCATGGCCTTCGTAATAGAAGGTGACATGCATCCATAGGTAGAATGTCACATAACACCTTATCCTTGCACCTTCCTATTGAGAATTCAACACATTCTTGTTCACTTACAAGAATATGTCATTCTTTATTGAGCCATGTAACTTTGTAGGGATTGCTATGTGGAATAATTTTCATGTTCAACTTGCTAGTTACCTCCTCTAATATGATATTATCCGTGGAACCTGAGTCTATGATGACCCTACCCACTTTTCCCATCATCTTGTACTTAACTTTAAATAGATCTCTTCTTTGGCTTGGTTCTTCCTTTATGGGTTCCTTAATTAATGTCCTTCTTATCATTATATTTTCCCCTTCTTCTGATTCTAAGAGTACTTCAGATGGTTTGTTACTGCTACTAGATTCTTCTTGCACATAATTGACTCTTTTCATACTCCCTTGGGAAGTGGGGCCTTTCTCAAGGAATCTATATGCAAGGTGTCCCATTTGGTTGCAATTATAGTACTTCATTGTTGCAAAGTAGGATCCTCTACCTTGTTTTTTGATCCTTCCTCTTCCACCATTGTTGGAGCTTCTTTCCCTACTAAAACCCCCCCTATTGGAATTCCATTCTTGTTGTTCAGTCCACTTAGTTTCCCCTTGGCTTCTTGAGTCTGAACCTCTACCACCATAACCTCTTTGGTTCCTTCCATCTCTGCCTCTACCTCTACCTCTAAAGTTGGTGTCAAATTTCTTCTTTTTATTTTCTTCCACTTTCAATGCCAATTGGAAACATCTATGAACTGTTGTAGGTGTCCATAGGTTGATGTCTTCCTGTATGTTCCACTTCAACCCACCTAGATACCTAGCCACCTTAATAAGTTCTTCTTCTTGAGTCCCTAATCTCAAACATAACTTCTAAAATTCCTCAGTATATGTTTCTACATCCATATCTTTTTGCTTTAATCTTTGCCTTTTCTTGTGTATTTGAATTTCATAGTCTTTAGGTAGGTATTGTTCCTTTACCTTAGTCACCATGGCTTTCCAATTTGCAATTGGTTTCTTTCCCATATTCTCCCTTTCTTCTTGGAGATACTTCCACCAAGTTAGTGTTGATCCTCTTAGCCTAGATTTGGCTGCCTTGACCTTTTGTGCTTTAGTGACCCCCTTACACTCAAAGTGGTTTTCCATCCCTTCAACCCATTTCATCACAAGTTCAGGGTCCATCCTCCCACTAAACAAAGGGACACCTTCCAAGGCCTTTCCAACCACTGCCTTGATGGATTTTAGGAAAGGTTCTTTAGAAAATGGAGGGTCTAGCTCAGGTATGATGCCTTCCTCATCAACTTTTTCTTTACCTTTATTACTAGTTTCTCATTCTTGGTTGCCTTAGCAACTTCCTCCAATTTTGTCTCCATTTCCTCTAATGCTTCCTCTAGGAGCCTATTTATTTCCTTTCGCTCCTTCATCTCCTTGGAAATTTCTTCATTGATTACCATGTATGCCTACCCTGCTGACTCTTTAGTGTACAAAGACATTCCACTAGCCCCAAATCTTTGGTGGCTCTAATAGCAATTTGATGTAAGTTGAATTGCTTACTAGTCCTCTCCTTCTCTAAGGACTCACCTAGGATCTCTTCTAGCCTATTAGGACTCCACTTTGTCACCCTAAAATCAAGAGGATATCTATCCTACCCTCCACACTTCACCATCCAGATACATCACTGATTTTACAACTTGCACTCATCCTAAGGACATTCCCACCTATTCCTCAAGAATACAAATGTACCTAAAAATGGACATTCTGCCTTCAACATGGAGTGAGGAATTCAACTTGATGGTTTGAGTCCTCCACTAACCTTTTGGACTCAAAATCCATAGGTCTTCTTATTGATTCTCTCAAACTTCACAAAACTGTCCTAATTAGACCTAGTAGAATTAGGCCTCCAAAGTTGGTTTTTGGGCTACAACTCCAATTTTCTCTTAATAAGGTGACAAATTAACCTCCAATGTGGATACCCTTTTGGGAAAGCTTCTATATTTTGTGGGTCTCAAGTCCTACACCCGTTTTCTATTTTTAAGCCTAAAACCAAGGGTTTCGAGCATTTTCAATTAACATTCACTAGGGTCTGATGAAATTCATGAAAAAATAGTCTTGGAAACTCCTCCTTTGGCACATGGATTCCTCACACATCCATCCTCCTTCTACAACTCTTAGATTGAAGTATCTAACACCACCAAATCCCACTTGCTAACACTATGATCACCCACCCATGCACCAAAGGCTTGCGTAGGGCATCACATCAAAAATAGCAGCCATGCTTTTCTAGGACTCTTCTTTGATATGTACACTTTACAAGGGCTCCTCTTCCATATCCCCAAAAACCATATTGATTCCATGGTGAGGATTTATGGAGGAGCCATTTTCCCAAAAACTGTCAAAGCAAGAACAATGAACAATCTATGTACAAGTGATTTTCTAGCTATGCACAAATGAAATCTTACCAACTTGACCTCTAAGAAAAAAAGTACTCTAACCACATGAACTAAAAGAATCAAAACCTAAAATGAGTCATTCAATCCATTAAACCATACAGGCAACCAAAAATCCAAAAAAAAATGTTAATTCTATAGCAAAACTTCATGCCTTTCAACTTCTAACTTTTCCTCTTACAATGTCCATCCCTTGAAATGGGTTTCCTTCATGGATTTATAGGTATTACAAGAGGTTTCAAACAGTTAGAGTAACCATCAACCTTAGATTCACGACATGTCCAATTCCTGCCTGAATGTTGTCATGCAACTTTTCAAAGTTGCTGACAACTTTTCAAAGTTGCTGACAACTTTTGCAATTTTGTAATTTTTGGACATTTAACACTTGGAACTTTCCAATCAGGTCCAAAATGATCCATTTAAGATGTTTAGGCATGATTTATCCCTCAAAGCATCAAGTCACATTATCTTGACAATTTTGACCTATTAGACAACTTTCACAACAATTTACATCTTTTTTACATCTTTCTCAACTTTTTCCAAATGACAAGGTATGTCCTCCAAACCATGCAAAAGGATGTAAAAACATCATAGAGGTCAAGATAAGTTCAAAACCATAACTCCCTCAACCTACAAGGGTATAAAACCCATACCCCTAATCTGGCTTCCTAACAACCTAAACACAAAGTAAACAAAAACAACTAGAATGGATTGAGCCTAATCAAATCCACCTAGGAGCAAACACACACGACCTTCTAAGGTACAACACAAACAAATGACTTGGCTAAGGTTAGTAAAGCCAAAAACCAAAGTGTAGAGCTAGGACTAGGAGTTAGCCGAGGTGCTCTTGCACCACCTAGGTGTTTGATGTAGAAGCTTTTTGGGTCTTTGAGAAATCTTGCATCAACCAGAAATATTCTTGTTTTCTGTACTAGTACGTTGTTCACAAAGTAGTCATTGTTGCTTTTGTTTTCATGTTATGCACATTTGTCATCACGCTGAGGACCTATCCTAGATCCTTTTCCTAATTACAAAAATTCTAGTGTTCTATGTTCCTCGAGTTCTATTTTGTTCTTTGCAGTCCTGGTTTCATGTTGTTTTATTCCAGCGAAGTGTATTTTTCTGATTGGCACAGTTTCCATTGATTACATGATGTCTTGCGCAGTTAGGATCCAACTCCAAGCACACATGTGGACCTACCTTTAAGTGTGAATCATTTCATATTATCCCTTGCATGGATTTTGGTTTACTCTTCCAAGTATGGACTTATATTGTAATTGAATGCTTGACTAGCCAACTTGTGGCTTAGCTAGCTATAAAAGAAGCTCAGATAGATGAAGGAAATAAAATTCTTAGAGGAGAGAAGATAGAAGATGCAAGCTAAGGCTATGAGATTGTAAAATTCTTGTTTTGTACAAGTGTGCAACCTAAAAGGTCTCACAATCAAACATGTTGTGGTTTCTTTATATGTGCAATGAAATAATTGTTCACCGTGGTTTCATGTGTAGCTTCCATGTGCATCTTTGAGTGGGGAGTGTTGATTTATTTAATTTGATTTTATTCCATATATTTTATTTGAATCCCTATTCCTCCTTGCGTCAAATTTCAAGGTTAACTCCTCAATCTAGGGCTTGACAAAGGAAAGCCCTAATCAAACCAAAACAAATATTATGTTTTATTGTGTGCAAAAGTAAGATATATGAATTGTGACTACAATATATAATGTCCCCACTATTATGGTTAGTTTAGGACAGGGAATACCAAAAAAATTAATATTAGAACTTAAACAATAATAAATCTAACTAGACTATTCTGCCCTCTGTCTTAATACCCAATCTTAAGGACGTCTCTAGATCGGGCTTCCCAGCTCATGGAAGAATCATATCCTTATATTATTAGATTCATAGACATAACACATTCCATTAAAGACATTAAATAATATGCCATACCTTCGCATTGTAGACACCTAAATTTGACTACACCGCTTTGGTAATCCTATTTAGTTATCTCTAAAGGCATCATTAATTAAATTCCTATTTAATTAATCCTTTGTCATCCCCTAGCTGATTAATTTAATTAATCATCTATAGTCCTAATTGATAAATCAAATAACCTATTATTTATCAATTAACTCCTATTCTTCTATCTAATTCCAAAAATCCCCATTTATTAAATAAATCTATTTGATAAATAAAATCCTCAAATCTAAAAACCCCTAACCTATCCCTAATCCTCCATTTAGCCTAATCCACCCCATCCACCCATACTAACCAAGCTTAGTCACTAACTCACCCACCCTCATTAATGCCATCCACTTGCACATCTCTAACATTCTTAATCTAATCCTAAACCCAAGCCTAATCCACCCCCTAATGTTGTCACATTCCCTAAACAAGTTTAAGACTTTCTTAAACCAAATCAAAGTCCCCTCTCCAAAATATCCCAACCACCAAGCCATGAGTGCTCTTACAAACCATAAAAGACTCTTACAAGCCCACTCATGACTCTTACATCCCTCTTCCATACTCAATCTCCCTCATCATGCCTTTAACCAACCCCTTATCCTATCCTCTCACACTCATCCTCCTTGTGACAAGTGTCACCTTCCCATTTGTGCTAAACAAGCACAATCCATGTGCTCCCCTTTGAGTGCATCTTAGCCCTCCTTAACCATCTCTCCATCCTTGCATCTAAGCCATCCATCCCTCTACCCCTTGGCATATAAATTGAATCCCCTCCCAAGCCATTTCATCACAATCCTTGAGCTAAAGTTACCATGCTATTTTGAGAACCAAAGTCATCAATCTTAACCTTATAATGCCAAATTGAGAGCTCACAAGGCTACCAATTTGTCATTACCCATCTCCACCATTGAAGCAATTGGGCAAGCAATTGAGCATACATCCACATCAAAGGACACATCTACAAAATCAAGGAAGCGTGGAGTGTTTTCTCTTTTGAGGTTTGCATTTCTTGTTTGCTTTCTTTGTCTAGGCATATATGTGAATTTAGTTTTAGTTGCTGAATGTTTCTCTTATTGTTAATTTTCTTTGCACACTAAATCTTGTTCTACATGCATAAGAGTGGGGTCTACCCCTTTGTCATTATGACTATGTCAACATTGTTTGCATCATAGTTTACTCCTCCATGTGACCTGCGGTTCGTACCCCTCGTACCAACTATATGTGTATTTGTCGATGATGATAACTTATGTGCGATGAGTACTACGATGATCGTGTTTCGTTTCTTTTCTTATTGGTTCAAAGTTATTATTCTCTCGTGAAATGTACATGACTATATTTTGTGTAATCAATTGGGATCGTCCACATCATATATTTATTTCCCTATGATTTCCTTAAGCCTGTGATGGCATGTCTTCATGTTATTTCTGATCATGAGGGGTATTCTATAATAGTTTACATTCGACACTTGTAATGCTCTCCTCCTCCTCATATTTTTATTGCTTATAAAATGGTCTCAGTTTGACCAATGGGAATCATCCCCTTACTTTCCATTACCTATTTTCATTTATTTCTTGTATCTTATTCTTGCTTATCTTCTTGATGATCGATCTGGTCCATATTTGAACAACATATGTGATTGAATTCCATGTGTTTTCCTTGGTGACATGTACAACTTTCCACATATTTTTCCATTCTTTGTGTCTCTGGTTATGATGTTAGTCTCATAGTTATATTGAATATAAAATAAACATCCTCCTATTGTTCCAGGTCCAAGGTTTATATGTAGGGGCCCACATTTAACTAATGCTGATTTGGTGAGGACATGCCCTTTCAGTACAAAGTTTTGTTAGATTGTTATTTTAGATTTGATGCTAGTCATATTATATTTACTATTTATGTTCTAATATAATATATATTTAATTGAATATCTAAGTTATTATATATGGAAGAATTACTAATGCATTTAATAAATATTAGACATTATCAAAATTATATATCTTTAGGTGATCTAATTATTTTAATCAACATCATGGTGCCCTAGTATTGTCTCTGATGATCTCTTCTATATAAAATTTTCACGAATAGATTGATGAGGTGTTCATTCTATTTATTATGTTCTAACCTTAAATTCTATCATTAGAGGGGATATTACGTAGAACTAGAAACTACTTGCTAAAACTTTTCCAAAGAAGTTGGGTCGACTTTACTAATATGTCCTGGCAACATGTCCATTTTCATATAAAGTGTGTGGACACTTTACCACCAGGTCGACAACTTCCTGGAATCTTGAGAAAAATTACATTTTCTTGGTTTTATGTTGTGATTGTGAACTCATAATTAGAAGTTTAGTCACAAGTTTTGGAGCAAAAAGACAAATTCCCTTGCATATTTTGATGTGAGTACTTTATCAATCATTTCACTTTTTAGTCTATACCTATTTGCATATCTTAATAGGTTTGATTGATATATTTAGCACCTAGATCTATCTTACACTTGATTTCAATAAATCAATTAAAGTTTGATTTCACATTTACATTTACATATCCTTAATCAAATTAACTTTGCATGAAAGAGGGCTTGTTGGTGTACTTCCTTGATATAATTTTTTTTTTCATTGGCATCCCTTTGGGTTTTGATAATCTAGTTTGGATTATATTGAGAGTTATGTTTGGAAGCCCCTCCTTCTCTTGCATTTTGAATGTTAGTGCGGAAGTGGTTAGTTAATGAATTCATCTCACATAATTTATATTGTTAAATGCATTGATTCCATTTTACCCTTAAACACACATATACATCATTGAGGCATATTATACACACATATATACATGAGGTTTTTGTCTTACATGATTTTCCTTCTTGGTTTTTATATCGAGTCAAAGCTATTGCATTAGCACACTTGATCCCATATCAAACATAATTGCATCAACATTGCTATGATATTCTACATTATTATTTGCAATTCTACTACATGTGAGCATTCCTTTATTAATATTGATTTCAATTTAAGGTTGATTCCTCAATCGATGCTTGACTGAGGAAAGCCCCTCCCCACCAACCAATTTTCCCCCTCTATTGCGTATAAGTGCAGGTTTGAAGCAGGATTTTAAGCACAGATTTGAGGACCTATTCTAATGTAATAAAATATGAACAATAATATTTTAGGGACAATAGACCTCAAAGTTTAGGGTTAAAAAATTTAGAACCTTTTTGGGTGGTAAAAAATTGTCTACATAAAGAAGCATCGTAGGGTTGTTTAAGATAGTTTTGGGGAGTGTTCTGGGGATGTATATGGTGGCTTTGGCTTGCAGAATATTGTAAAGAAAATGCTCATGTGATTGTGCATGTCATATTTCTATATGTTGTAATTCCATTTAATGGGAGATAATAAAAAGTCAGTTTCTTGTTCTTGCAAATTGTTGTTATTTCTCTATTATGTTGTGTGCGTTTGAGTTAATAAGGGGAGTACCCATCATAGATAGAGATGAATGAAAAATGTCACACAGTGCTAAAGTTATAAATTTCAAGGTTGTGTCATGCAAAATTTATGTACAACGTTTGAGAGGCCAAATGCATGTTGTAAGATGTCTATCTTAATTATTTCACGATTTCTATCAAATAAAAATTATAGAACATTAACATACATATGTGGAATATAAATAGATGTTATCTATGTCATAATAAATGTATTGATTCTTTTTGCAATTTTTTGGGGGTTAAGGCACTATTTAAGATCTTTTAATGGATTGTTTTATCAAGTTTATTAACTGGGTTATATTGTGAGGGTTTCTAATGGTAGGGTTGGAGACATTTATGATTGGTTTAGGTAGTTTTAGAAGACTATTAATAAATTTTTGTCCATATAACTATTGGGTTTCACTGCAGGTGTTAGATATGTGCTGCCCTTTGAGGGGCATATCCCTTATGATTATCTAGGCATGGTTTTTTGTTTTAACTATAACAGATTATCTCTCAACCTTTGTACAACTTTTAAATTCACGCTTCAATGCTTGAATGAGACTCTTGCTAGTTTTATTGTCATCACTTTTTGATGGATCTGCCAACTTGAAGGCGTGCTTCCATTTTTGCTTTTGTCTTGTCCTATTCAATGGAGTTGCTAGCTTAGAGGTTACATATTCATCATTTTGATGTACCATCAAAGGGGTTTTGGGCCAGCTTGGATGTCGAATCTTGTGCAGATTTGATGTAATTTGATAATCTTATTTGAACATACTTGTATATGGGACATTAATGTATTACACCTATGGACTTTTTGCGGTTTGGGTTAGTCTTTATAATTTAAGCTGGGGTTTTTCTAGATCATCATATGATCATTATTATGTATGGGTTTTTGATAGGTTAGTGGGTTTGGATGTTTATGCTCATTTGAGCTTTCTACTTTTGTAACTAAATGACAAATATCTCAATCTTACTAAATTTTATTATACTTTTGTGGGTGATGAATGAAGTTTTTCTTGCTGGTTCTTTTCTCCGGGAGTCTTTTTCGAACCAGTTTGTATATAGCATAAATATTTAAGTTTTGCCAATTTTTTTTAAAAAAAATGTATTGATTCAACTTGTGTTGTTCAAATTCCTCTCTTTTTTTCATTTTCTTGAAACATTTTAGAGCTTACTTATCACTATTGAAGTTGTTGAACATAAAGTGTTCATAAATACATTGTAGTGAATGAAGTATTGTTGTCATTTTATGAGACTACCAAAGAGGTAGATCCAAATGAATTGGTCAAGTAATGAACTCCCCACAAGCTTTTTGTCACTCTTTAGTGTAGGCAAACCAACTTAAAATTAATAAAATTAAAAGAATTGACTAATTGCAAATCCATAGTGAAAATGTTCTATTTTATCTTGATTTTAGAGGCTCAAAGTTTTGTCATGGTTTAGTCCTATTTAAAGGTGTATTAGAGTTTTTAGGAGCTTCTAATGGTGATACAATTTTAGATTGTGAGGTTGTAATTAGGAATGAATTTTATGGATAGACATTTTTGTGAGAAGGTTATTTGTCTAAACAAATTATTACAGTTCTTGAGTAGATTACTCTAGATTCACTATTGGCATTAAGAACCCCTTGTACAAAATAATACTTGGAGGATCTAATCATTTCAATTCATAGAAATGGAAAGCAAAAATGTTAATGGTTGAGATAAGTAGTTTGCAATAACATACATGTAAAATTGGAAGATGTGTGATATATTAAAAAGAGTAGGTAGGTAGAAGATGTTGCTATTGCAAAATGGCTATACAGGGGGCCAAAATGTATCTAATTTGACTATTTATTTGTATTTGTTAAATAAAATAAAATTCTGAAACAATTGCACTCAAGAAATTGTTGAAATAAAGTGACATTTCATCATAAAGTGTTTAGCTTACAAGAATATTCAAATCAATTACAAGACACTAAATGTAAGCACCTTTAAAAATCTATATAATTATAGTTGCATATTCAATATTCATGATAAAATTTATAGTAGAAGTCTGAAGATCAAAGGCACATAAAGAAAAATACAGTTTTCTATTTTTATTCAAATAGATTTCTCAAGGTTACTCTAGTCAGCTAGAATTGTAGAGGTTATCCTTGGAGAAGAGGAACTGGGTTAGGGCCGATAGCTAAAGATAATGACATCATTATGCTTACCGAGACTCATGAACATGATGGATGTAGGGTTCTAGATTTTGAGGGGTATAAGAAGGCATCACTATGGAACAAGAAGATAGAAAATGGTAAGGGGCATGGAGGCATCACCATTCTAATTAAAGAAACTTGGAGCAAATTTATAAACTTGGAGAAAGAAGATGTAAACAAGCAGTATGTATGGATAAATATAACAAAGAATCAGATTTATACAATGGTGGATGCCTGCTACTTCACTCTAAAAGGCTAAAAAATGTATAAAAAACATATATTGGATCAAGAAGACTCATTTGCTACACTAAAAAAAGACAACAACTTTTAGCTCTCTAGGGGAAATAATGATAATAGGTGATTTCAATGCTAGAATAGCTGATGCAGGAGCATCTTGCATGGGAATATTATTTATAAAAAAAGAAAAAGAAAAAAAGAAAATTGTGGAGGAGAGAGAAAGTGACGAAAATTAGAGGAGAATTTTTTTTTTTTTTTTAAAATGGAAAAAAGGAGAAAAGGAGGAATTTCTATTTTCGAGGTGCATAGGTGGAATAAATAAAAAAATAAGAAAAATAGTTGTCATTACATTAATCGAGGTGTGTAGGTGGCATCTTAGAAACTTGTGGAAAGTTTCTTAAATCTTGCATTTAATATTTGTTGTCATCCATAAAGGAAATGTAATTTTCTAATTGGGCCACATGGTGGGGCTTAGTTGTAATTCTAGAAGGTTATGAAAGTTGTAGAAGGTTGTGGATAAGTCATGCATGGGGTGGTAAGTGCCTATTTAAGCAAGGCATATGAGCATTTCTCATCAAACTTTGGAAGGTGAAGCTTGAGAAGTAGAAGTTGTGGAAGGTGAAGCTTGAGAATGAGAAGCTCAAGAAGTAGAAGTTTGGAAGGCTTCAAGGTGTAAAAGAGAAGGAGGAAGTGAAGAGTGAGTTTTCTTGAGTTTGTGAATAGAGCGCCGAATGTGAGGCAGTTTACAATAGGATTGTGATGGACTTGTGAGTGTGTAGACAGAGCGCCAAATGTGAGGCAGCTTACACTTGGATCTTGGATAAAGTTGGAGAAGAGCTAGTGGCTGCGGTTTAGAAACAAGGAGGTTACTTGGTGGCCTGCGAGCACAAGTTGAGATCTTGGAGGTTTCTACTCGAGTGTGGATCTAGACTAGCTTGGGTTTGGATTGGATCTTGAGAGATCTTGCAAAAATGTTATTGTAATTGTTATTGGATTTTCAAGTTTAATAAAATTTCTTGGGAAGCATTTTATCTCTCTTTGTCTTCATATTGTTGCATTCTAAGTTGTGAGTCGGTAAGGGTGGTGTGGCTCTTCATCAAGTGGTATCAGAGCGTACCTTCATTAGTGGTATCAGAGTAGGAGTTCCTGAGTGTACAAGAAGATCGCTGAAGTGTGAGGTAGTTTGTACTAGGACCTTGGTTGGAAAAAGTTTATCATAGCAGGAGTTCCTAAGTGTGTAAACAGATTGCCGAAGCTAAGGCAGTTTGCACCAGGTCCTTGGGAGGACATGTAGATTGATTGATGGATGCAAAGATGGAAGACTGAACTTATTGAGGCATGATCATAGAGAGCTTGTGGATTGCAAATCCGTTGTCCTAGACTTGTGATGTGGTTCTTGATTGTTCGTGCGAGGTGGCAGGTTGCGATCTACAAACAATTCGAGGTTGTCACAAGGAGCATGGGAAAGATTTGTTGCAGAGGGTTTACAAAGATCTTGGGAGATGGCTTCAAGAGGATTGGACCCTAAAATGATTGTGAAAATCCATGATATAGTGGAGAGGAATTTTTCTAAGATGATTTCTCAGTTGGATGATAGATTGGCTGAGCAAGCTAAGAAGGTCAAGGTGGAAGAGGTTGGTTTTGCTGATTAGTTTGAGGAGCCTAATGCAGAACCTGTAGAGCAAATAGAGGTTGTTGCTGAGGATATTCCTAACCTTGTTGATGTTGGGATGGAGATTGGTTTTCATGATCAGTTGGTTGAGTCTGACATGGAGATTGTGGAGCACTCGGTCGTGGATGATCCAGTTGTTGTTGGTGGTGACTTGTATCTTGCAGACCATCTTGTTGTGAACAATGAGGTTGCTAGTGTTGAGAGTTTGACATGTGTTGATGGAGATCTACATGTGGCTGCTGATGTGGAGTTTTTTTATTGCTGGTATGGACTCACTAGTTGTTGATGTGAATGAGAGTTTCCTAATGAAGCATTATGTTCAGTTTTTTCCTGGGAGTGAGCATGCTAATTGGATGGTTGAGATTCTGGTGTTTGATAGAGTAATGCAGATGTGGAAGATTTTAATGTTGGTTTTCTTGTCCCTATTGAGGTGGAAGCCTTTGGTGAAGATGAAGATGGTGGTAGATCTTTCTTTTTGGCGTCAAAGTGTGGGACACACTTTTCTATCTACCGGGGGAGTTTGATGCATGAGCATCTTGCATGGGAAAATTATTTATTAAAAAAAAAAAAAAAAAATTGTGGAGGAGAGAGAAAGTGACAAAAATTAGAGGAGAAATAATAAAAAAAATTTAAAAATGGAAAAAAGGAGAAAAGGAGGAATTTCTATTTTCAAGGTGCATAGGTGGCATAAATAGAAAAATAAGAAAAATAGTTGTCATTACATTAATCGAGGTGTGTAGGTGACATCTTAGAAGCTTGTGGAAAGTTTCTTAAATCTTGCATTTAATATTTGTTGTGATCCATAAAGGAAATGTAATTTTCTAATTGGGCCACATGGTGGTGCTTAGTTGTAATTCTAGAAGGTTATGAAAGTTGTAGAAGGTTGTGGATATTGTGTAGGAGGAATTCTAGAAGGTTGTGGATAAGTCATGCATGGGGTGGTAAGTGCCTATTTAAGCAAGGCATATGAGCATTTCTCATCAAGCTTTGGAAGGTGAAGCTTGAGAAGTAGAAGTTGTGGAAGGTGAAGCTCGAGAAGGAGAAGCTTGAGAAGTAGAAGCTTGGAAGGCTTCAAGGTGTGAAAGAGAAGGAGGAAGTGAAGAGTGAGTTTTCTTGAGTTTGTGAATAGAGCGTCGAATGTGAGGCAATTTACAGCAAGATTGTGATGGACTTGTGAGTGTGTAGACAAAGCGCCGAATGTGAGGCAACTTACACTTGGATCTTGGATAAAGTTGGAGAAGAGCTAGTGGCTGCGGTTTAGAAACAAGGAGGTTACTTGGTGGCTTGCGAGCACAAGTTGAGATCTCGGAGGTTTCTACTAGTGTGTGGATCTAGACTAGCTTGGGTTTGGATTGGATCTTGAGAGATCTTGCAAAAATGTTATTGTAATTGTTATTGGATTTTTAAGTTTAATAAAATTTATTGGGAAGCATTTTATCTCTCTTTGTCTTCATATTGTTGCATTCTAGGTTGTGAGTTGGTAAGGGTGGTGTGGCTCTTCATCAAGTGGTATCAGAGCATACCTTCATTAATAGCAAACAATCAAACTCTCATTCTTAAGGAGAGTTACAAGGAAAGCAGAGACCCAGTTTGGCTAGAAGAAGAAGGGACACAAAAATGGGAAAGATCATCACAGGACAACACATGAAATGTTAACCACTTTGGGGCTGAATTACTAGGCTTATGCTGCCTATTTAACATGGTCATATGCAATGGTATGAAAAAGTGGCCTAAATCGGGTGGAATCACATGCAAAAGACACAATGGGCAAATTGTTGTAGCTTATGTCATATGCTCACAAGACTATGTTGCAAAGATAATTAACTTTGAAATAGAGGAATGCCCCATGGAGTTAAAGTCCAACCATAACCCCATCTTGATAAGGGTAGCTACCCACATTAAGGATCAACATGATGTCTCAAAACCTCTATAGAAAAGGAAGATGCTCTTGACTAACAAAGTTTTAATGACACAAGAAAACCATAATATTTTCTAAGACTCTCTTTTACGACTGTCTAGGGTTCAGGGAAATTATTTCAAGTCTGATAAACAACATTCCATGGACAAGGATAATCTTGTTCTTACTATCATTAAAGCCTTGAAGGAGTGTAAAAGATCTAAGGCCACATGAGAAGACAAGAACACTTTTCTGGACAATCCGTGGTTTGATGAAGAGTGCAAAATGGAAAAAAGGAGTTGGAAAAAGAACATGAATAGATAAAGTAGAAGGGAATATGATCAACTGATTAAAATGAAGAAAGAGGAGTATGTGAACATGAGAAGGATCAAGTTGATTAATCTTGGTAAAAGCAACCCCAGAAAGTTTTGGAAAGAGCTTCAACAGAGAAAAACACAGATAGAGAACAACATCACATGAACCAAATGGCTAGAATACGCCAAGAACCTCAATGAGTGTGATTTGGGAGAACATAGAACCATGGCAACCGAGACTTACATGATTTATTCAGCTAGAAGGATATTATTCAAGGCATAAGGAGGTTGGCTACAGATAAAGCTCAAGATATAGATGGGCTACAGGTTGAATACTTAAAGTGGGGTGTTGAAACCCTACCACCACACATCACTAAGATTTTCAATAGTGTCAATAGAGAAGGCTTCCCTATAAATTGGACAACAAGTGTGGTGATTCCACTCCACAAAAGAAGAGACATAAACAACCCTTCTAATTACCAAACTATCATGATCAATCCACTCTTCGGAAAGTTATTTGGTAGCATGGTAGAATGGAAAATCAATAAATGGGCTGAAACAAAAGGCAAAAGGGCAAAAGGGGAAGTAGGCTTTAGACTGAAACACTCTACTATAGATCACAACATCACTCTCAAATATTTGATAGGGAAAATTTGGGACACTCAGGGGGCCAAGGCTTTCTGTTGTTTCGTGGACTTTAAAAAGCATTTGACACAATGCCACGTAACAAACTTTGGGACAAAATGGAAGAGTTGGAAGTTCCTAAAGAACTTAGGTCTGCTATTCACAGATTGTATGAGCAGGTCAAAGCTAAAATTATAATGATGGAAGGGCTATTAGAAGATTTTGGCAACAACATCAGGGTTAAACAAGGGTGTCTGCTATCTCCAACATTATTCGGGCTCTATATTGACAAGTTAGAAGAATGGATAAACAAGACCAATGGTGAGGGGGTACAACTAGCTTACTTTGTGATAAGATTGCTCTTGTATGTAGATGATATCATCATACTTGCTAGACTGGCTAAAGGTTTGAAAGAACACTTGAAAGGTCTAGAAAGTTTTTGCTATGAGGTGGGAATGCAAGTGAACACTAGCAAAACCAAAGTTATGATCTTCTCACTGAAAAAGAATAGGGGTATACAGGACGAGTTCCTGTTTGAGGGTAACCCTCTTGAGATTGTGGAGGAGTATAAATACTTAGGCATATATTTTCATAACAAACTCAATTGGGATACAAGCAGATCAAAAAGGATTCCAGGGGGCTGTAAGACATTATATTCTCTACAAAATAGGTGTAGGAACTCAGAATTATGGGATTGGGCGACCATGAAAACTCTTTTTGGTCTGCTGATCACTCCGGTTATTCTATACGGATGTGAAGTCTGGGGCGGCAGTATGTCTGATAAAAAATGGCGATAGGTAGAAAGAATTCAAAAACACTTCATCACATGCAATCTTAAAGTCAAGACCACGGTGCCGTATGAGATCTTATTGGCTGAGGTGGGTTCCTTTCTGTTAGAAGTCATCACATTGGTCTGAATGCTAAGCTTTCTAAAGAAAACCTAGGGCCTAGAAACACATCACTGGCCCAAGCTAGTCGTAGATGAAAAACTTGTTAGGCGAAAAAGCACAAGGATGAAGCAAAATGACAAATGGATGCGAAAATGGGATATCAACATCCATACTTGCCCGGATAGTATTAAAGATATAAAGAAGTTTGCCATGAAAAAATTTTGCAATATTTTATGGACTAGGCACATGGGGTGGAAAAAATCTTATTACATTAAAGAATTTAACCCCACTTCTAGTCATGATGAAAAGGCCTATATAAGAGCACCCATTAATTGGAGAGCAAAAATGTTGATAGCCCAACTCAAAACTAGTTCACACCGGCTGTGATGTGAAACTGGTAGATGACAAGTTCCAAAGGAAGAGTGGGCAGACAAAATGCGTCTTTTTTGTAATATGGGAGCGGTAGAGACGAAGCAGCACTTTCTCAAAGATTGTCTGGCATACAGTGACATCAGATTTGGTTATACAGAGAGATTATAGAACAAGGACTTGAACTACTTATTCAAGGAGGATCAAGTGAAGAGAACAATGACTCTAATTATCAAACTTCAATGAAGGAGAGACAAGTTAACCAAAACTCTGCAGCTAGATTAGTTCCGCTCCTACCTTGGGGGGTGATCGTGTGGGTCCCATAGACTACTTTAGCCTCGTGGACATCATTAAAATCTATCATATCATATCATATCTATTTCAAACATACCAATCTATTAGGTAGCTCTCATTAGTTCCATAAACTATTTGACTTCATAAAAGTTACTAAAAACACTCACTCATTCATCTTCGATATGTATCTTTTTCGTCATCCTGATTCCTCAATATGTATCTTTCTCTATGTAATAAAGCAAATAGCTACTCTTATTTGGCGTTTGATAGTCGAAGGTGGAAAAGGAAAGAGAATTACCTGATGCTTGAAGCTCTGCTGCAACTTTTGCAGAAGGCTGGCCGACTGGACTATACTCGTGATGAAATTCCACTGTTTGTTTACCCTCTACAATGCATGTTTCATGATTGAAAGTACTGCCATTCTGATTGTTGTTAACTTCCAGAGAATCAGTGATGGAAGGGGGAATTATTTCTTTAACAAGAGGACTGATGAAGTCAAAAAGAAAACCAACGGCCACACTTTGCCTGTATTCAGATTTTGTGGTACCTTCCACAGGAGTGATAATCAGTTTAAGCATTTCTATTGACTCCAGAAGAACATCTGGTGATATTACCTTATTGACTAAGAACTCTTCTACACTTGTAGCCCTAATAGCATGGCTCACCCCAAATGCACCGAAAGCAAGTATGAGATTCTTTGCAACCAGATTCCCTTGAAGGCTATTTAGAGAAATTTGAGCCAAAAAGGCAGCATTGACATATGACACTGCATTACCAAGCGGGCGAGGGGCTGCCCTGTATGTTTTGAACAACAATTTTTCATCACATTTAGCAGTGCCATTGGTACCACCATTTTCAACAGGATCGCTATCTTCATTCCAATTTGGAATAAAGACTGAAAGCAATAGTACCCTTGAATCAAGAGAGGGTTTGTCAAGGAATTCCTCCATGGTTAACACACATTCTTTTCTCTCAGTCGAGACAATCTTGACTGATGCATCAGCTCCAAGGAGAATCGTTGCAACATCTGAATCAAATGACAATTTCTTGGCCATAATTATGTTTCCACCGATGCTTGCTGTGTTTCTAATAAATCCAGAGGCTACCTTTTTCAGGTGATTGGCAAGGCCCTCAAAAACTAAACTTCTAGTAGGGTTTTCTTTCCCATTTCTCAGAACATCATCTGCAATGGTATTTGTGTCCTCCAGAGCTTCTATAAGCTTGGCAATTGTTACAGCTGCTCCAACTTCAATCCCTGAATCATGCCTTGTAATACTCTGTAGCTCTGAGACGTTACTGATATCAATAAAAACTTTAGGTTCTATGTTTTTGTAGATTCCAGCACTTGTATTACCTACAACCAGTTTAAGTTCAACATTTTCCTCAGCAGCTTTTTCTAGAGCCCCTAGAATCTCATCCAGGGTGGATGGTCTGATCCAAACACGTTTTTCCCCACTGAACTCATCTTTGTAAGAAAAATTCAATCTTGGTGTTCTAGATTCTTCACATCTTTGTTTACAGAATTTGAAATCTGAAGAAACTCCAGATGGATTATATTCAGGCAACTTATTTGGGTCAGGATTTTCACCTTTTTTCCAAAAGGTATTGAGACCCAAGTCTTCTAAATCAACATCCCCTGCAAAACTCTTACAAACGTCAGCAATGGGTCTGTAGCCAGTACACCTGCAGAGATTCCCTGCAATAGCTTTTTCAGCTTCCAATACCGATATTTTTGAAAACCCTTGTCTATGATTAATGTTTCCTTTGGCTTCAGCCTGACGAAGAGCACCATAAAGAGACATAGACCATCCTGGAGTGCAATAGCCACACTGCGATGCATGAAAACCTGCAACCCTTTTGTGGATTGCATGATGCCCATCCCTGCAATTTCCAAGCCCTTCGGTAGTTATAATGGAACAACCATCTATAGATCCCAACAGTGTCAAGCATGAACTTATTGAGAATTCCTCTGCCTCTTTTGTATCAGTGTTGTATTTTGATAGATGCACAACACAAGCCCCACACCCCCCTGTAACCAACCAGAAGACTTCAGGCCAAGTTGCTCTGGAGAATCTGGCAAAGATGTTCTTGAATCACTATGTACTAATTGAGATGATTCTTCATGTCTGTTTTTAGTCCTAAAATAAATTCATACAAAGTAATTTGACTGTCTAGGAGTGTCTAAGGGCGTGTGGATACAAAATAAAAACAAACTCGTCAGAACTTGTTAAGTTTTAGCGAAAAAAAGACATAACTAGTCAAAGTCCAGAAGCAAAATATTGATATCATTAGGAACTATCGAAGTTTCATAAGTTATGAACTGTAGAAAGTTCATGAATTTGACTGTCTTATTTAAGATTTCACTTATTTTGGCTATTAGATAATTGTTTTTCTGGATTAAATTGTGTATGATTTTTTATAGTTAATGTTTTAGATCATATTTGGATGATATGATCCAAGACGTTTATGATGAAAATTCACACATAATTTGATCCAGAAAAATAATCATATAATCATCTAATGAACTGTGGAAATTACTAAAAAGTGCAATGTGCTGCATGTTAGTTTTACATGTCATACTCCATTGCAACAGTTAAGAAGCCACTATTCATCACTTTTTCATATGAACGAGGTGTAAAATCAATATTGTTTTACATACTGTGTAGATTCTAATTGAGATTGCTCACAAATCCTTCGATATTGAACTGAAAGAACAGTGTTTCTTAGGTGGGTATGTCTATATATAGATCCTACTATATCTAAAAGGACAGATTAACTAAAATTCAATTAATTTAGTAGATTTAATAATTCATGAGACTGTCTGAACTCGTTTATAGAATGTTTTATTATTACTTTAGAATCATAGTCCATAATCTATCTATTCAATTGTAGAAAGAATTAAGAGATTAAAAATCAACAGACTAAGAAATACAGAGATGGTGGTGTAAACCAAATCAAGCTACAGGGAATACAATTTCTAGATTAGATTTTTCTAAGAGCAGGATAAGATTTACCTTCTCCACAGCCAAGTTTGGTTCCTTTATACTGAGTATGATATCGAAGATAAGAAAGCAGAGTAGTTTCTGGGTGGATTTGAGATAAATCTACTTCAGTCCTTTGCCCATTCAGCACAAAAACTAGACAATTTGTATTTTCTGATGCCATGATATCACAAATGCTTGTGCACTCTCATTTGGTTTTTAAAAGTTTTCGGTGAACTCAGAGTCAAATTCATAAAGATTGAATTTCTATTTTATGAATAGCTCCTTTCTATTAATAAAAATATAAAAAAGAGGAGGCCGAGAAACACAAAGATCTTCTAAAGATTGAATTTTGAGGAGCTCTTCTTCCTATTCTGCTTGAAAATCGATTCTACCGCCCATGAAAATTGTTTATTTATTTGTTTAAGCCAAAATCAGACTCAGTTCAAAGCAAGAGTTTATGAATCTCCATTTATTAGTCTGTGGCCGGCGAGTCTATATCAACTTCTCATTAGTTGATGGCTATTATAAAAGGATTCGCTAACGTCGAGGACTATTTTATGACTATTATAAAAGGATTTGCTAACGTCGACTACTATTTAAGAACCATTTTTTCCCCAAACGAATCTTAATTGAAGTAGCATGGCACAGAAAAAACTAAAATTGAAGAAGACTATATATATTGCGAAAGTTATTTTGAGAAGGGAACAAACTTATTCTGAGAAAGTCAAATGTTGGAGTGGCTGAGAAAAACGACAGAAAACGATGGCTTAGAAAAGAGCTGTTGTCACTTATTAAGATAAAGTTTTTAAAAGTTCGCATTTATCTTTTTGATTGAGTTAACAATGATAAGGAGATAAGATTTTTCATATATAATAAGTTTATCTGATTTTTTTTTAAAGTGTTCTAGAAAATTTGTATTCGACATTATGTAAATGTTTACAAAAGCTTATAAAAGCTTACGTAAAATGATGTAGATATGATTGTTTCTTATTTTCTATTTTTTTGTTTTGAAAAAATCAGGCTTATAAAACTAATCAAGTATGTATGTGTGAACAATCAATTGAACCACCATTACAACTTGTAAAATTGAATAGACTACGGATAGTTTATATATAAAAGGAGTCATCAAGTGACATATTGAAGTTTCTAAAATGTTCATCTTCATCTTTTTTATTGAGTTAATGATGATATGAAGATAAGATCTTGATATATAGAATTAGTTTATGTCATAATTTGTTTTCTTTTTTACTATTGTAGAAGATTTGAATTCAACGTTATGTAGATGCTCACAAAAGCTTATGTAAAATGATGTAGATATGATTGTTTCTTATTTTCTTTTTATTTGTAGTGAACACTTTTATTAATAGATTGTTGAAAAAAATACATCTCATAAAACTAATATCTATGTGTTAACAATCAATTGAACCACCATTACAAGTTGTAAAATTGAAAAGACTAAGGATAATTTATATAAACCGAACCATCAAGTGATATGTTGATTACATAGTTGAAACACATTACAGGGTAAGTGCACCAAGTTGTGGTGCCAAAAGGGGGGTATAAGTGACCACTTCTTTTTTTTCTTTCTGAAATCAACAAATTTTGAACTTCAACAAGAATGTGAAGATAGTTGCGCTCAAAATTGTAAGCTATGAAAAAAACAAAAGTAGTAGTCTTTTGAATCTAGTTTCTATAGTACTAACTTTTTTTCAAAATAGTTTAGTTTTAACCCTTAAAAAAGGGGCCCATAGAAAGTGGTACTATTTTAAAAAAAAAATATATAACACAGTGCAAAGTGTGGCCCCCCAAAAATTTTAACTTAAAAAAAAAAAAATCCTTTAATTGCTCTAGTCAAAAGTTACCTAACATTGTCTAGTTTATCCTTGATTTTTTGGGTAATTTTATAATGTGTAATTTTTTTTAATGAATTTTGTAAGTGGGCACATCCCAAAAACATGAAATATCTATGTCCTCCCCCTAAAAATTATTGAAAACTAATCTAAAATCAAAACATTTTATTTTCAAAGTGTGTAGAATGGAGTCTAGTTTCTAAAAAACTAACTTGTTGCAAAATTCAATGAACGAGCTAAAATCTACACCTCAATTAGTACATGTTGGTTTTTGAGAGAAAATGGACATACTTTCAAAATAAATTATAGTTGAAAGGCTTGAAATAGTATGAATTAGAAATAAATTATATAGTTATATAGCTAACACAGAGATCTACAATCTCATGTAACCCGATTTTATCAATACTCAACCACAAAGAAACTTGAAGGAGAGCATAGAAGAAAACTCAAGCATTTTTTGTATGCTTGTTGTAAAACACGTCTCACACTAGTTCAGAGCCTCCAAACCTTTGGGTTGGATGCCTAAGGAAAATCCAAGCCAACACTACCACACTCAGATTTACAACAAAATTATATAGACCATAGGGGCAAAGCGAACGAAGTAATATTTCTTGGCCCCTACCATTTTCTAGGCAACCAATGTAGCGCACACATACAATGTAAATCATTTTTTTAATTCAAGGCTTACATAGCTCACACACACTTTGTAAGCCTTGTATTTCAATAGAGAGAATGGATAGGGAGAGAGCGAAGGAGAGAGGTAGAGAGGGAAATAGGGTAGAGAGTGAGAAAGGGTAGAGGATGGGGAGAGAGTAGGGGGAAAAAAGAGAGAGGATGATGAGAGAAGGGGATGGGGAAAGAGCATGGGATAGGATGCATAGAGAGAGAGAGAGAGAGAGAGAGAGAGAGAGAGAGAGAGAGAGAGGATGGGGATGGGGAGGGAGAAAGGGAGGAGAGTGAGAGAAATAAAGATACAACTCAAGAGAGTAGGGGAGGTAGAAAGGAAGAGAGAGAGAGAGAGAGAGAGAGAGAGAGAGAGAGAGAGAGAGAGAGATGGAGAGTGTAGGGGATGAGGTAAAGAGTATGGGATACGATGCAAAGAAAGGGAGAGAGAGGATGGGGTAGGGAGAGAGGGAGAGAGGGAGAGAGAGAGTACAAGATAAGATGCAAGGAAAGAGTACGAGATATGATGCAAAGAAAGAGAGGGAGGGAGAGGGAGGGGGATGGGAGAGGTTGAGATAGGGAGGGAGAGAGAGAGTAGGGGATGTGAGAGGCTGACATAGGAAGGGAGGGAGGCAGAGAGAGAGAGAGAGAGAGAGAGAGAGAGAGAGGAGAGAGAGGGGATGTTTGTGTGAGAGAGTGAGCGAGTGGGGGTGTTTGTGTAGAGGATGGGAGAGGGTGAGACAGGGAGGAAGGGAGAAATGGAGAAAGAGAGAGCGAGCGAGAGAGATTTTTCACATAGTACATACACACTTTATAGTGCGAGTGCACTATGTGAAAACACCAAAAAATGGTTACAAGGAAAGTTTGGGTCCCTACTAACACATATTCTCTATTTTTGTTTTTCTTTTCTAACAAAAAAATGGGTTTCATGGTATTAGAAGCTAGAAAACACCAAATTCAATCATTGGATACACTATTTGAAGGGTTTTTGAACATTCTTTGTATAGAAAAGGTTAGTGCAATCCTTCTTAAATATTTTTTGTTACTATAGGGACAAATTTCATTATAATTTGACAAGTTGTTTAATATATAGTGAATTCATTGAAATTTGTATGTTTGAATGAATTGTTATTTGGAAATGGTTAAAATTTTTAATGTATGAGTAATTCATTATAATTTTACAAGTTGTTTAATATATATTGTTTATTCATTGAAATAATTGTAATTAGTATATGTATTTGAATGATTTTTTATTTACAAATTGTAAGTAATTCAGATGTTTGAATAATTTGACATGCAGAAATCATCATCATGCTAAGGAAGAAACCAAAAAATCAAGCAACAAAAGAGAAGGAGAGAGATTTGGCAATTAAAAGAGATAAAATGAAACTACTACGTGAACAAAGAAAATTGCAATGCAATAATGAAAAATTTTCTTTGAAAGAGGAACACAAACCACCAATACAAAGAAACAAAGAGGAAGAATTGGAAAGACAAAGAAAACGAATGAGACTCTTATGCTCAAGAAGACAATTGAATTGTGAAGCTATGCCATCCTCTAATGTCAAAGTCATATCATCATCTCATGTTGAAGAGATACCAATTTTTACATTTGACGAAGTACACACTCCATCATTTCATGTTGAAGGCACAACATCAACATATCAAGTAGGTGATATTCCATCTTTTGCATCTTATTGCCAAGGCACATCATCTTCGGTTCAATGTACACAATTCACTCAACCTTATGTTGATGTTCAAAATATTGAGGGAATGGAAGAGATTATAACACCTTCTAGAAATTTTTTTTAGAAGAGCAAAATATTTGATTGATATTGATACTAACATTTTGAAATCAATGTCTGACAAGATTAGCAAGTGTACTTGTCAAAAAAAGTTAATCCTATGTGGAGATGATTCTTTGAAGAATTAAATGTGACCGATCAATGCCAATTATTTATTGAAATGATGAAAAATTTGAAATTTAGGCCGATCATGAAGATTCTTGGGCTAAGAACATTGGATGAGTCAAATGAAAAAAACATTGTAAAGAATCTAATGAGTGCATATAACAAAGTGGCTTCTAAATCAAGCACCAAAGATAGTAATATCACAAGATGCGTACTTACATCAAAAATAGTAAGTACCCAAATTAAGAAAGCTTTACTCATGAGAAAGACAAGAAAATATTGAAAATCGGTAGAGGTACTCTAAAGAGAGCCATGGTAAGGCGTGAGAGAGTGGAATATCCAACAAAAAATGAGTTATGGACATTTAGTTGTAGAATACTATGAAAAGATAAAAAAATTAGTGAAGCTTTGAAATTGTTGATTGAATATTTTTGGACAAATAGCATGAATGTTTCCCCTAATCAAAGAGATGTTGTAAGAAGGAGGATTGGTAGCCGAAATAGTGATCCAGATGTGAATTTTTTTTTTGAACTCAACTCAGACACAATTTTTTGCAAAATTTATTGGTATGCATCCTCAAATTTGAATAATTCAAATAATTTTTGAGATGGTTAAACCTTTTTATGCAAAGATAAATCACACACGCACAACTTGTTTTTGCAGGATACATATTGAAGTTTCTAACCATTTTGATGTTTTAAGGCATATATGTGTGTTTTTGCATTCTAAGTTTGTTTTGCATGATTGTGACATAAATGATCCACCTATATTTTCAAAGGAATTCATATCCAACATTTTATGTGAAGTAGGGGTTGGTTAACAATTTTAATAAGTTGTTATGCTTGGATGGTACATTCTTATTTTGCAATTCTTTGCAACTTTTATCAACTTGTGAACATATGTAGTACACATGCAATTGAAAATCAAATAGTAGATTATGGAAAATATAAGATAGTGACATATGCTCTAAAAGATCAGAAATAGGGTAAAAGATGTGATTTAGTCATTGAAAAGATTCTAGTGTATGAGTTCATGAATAAATTTTGTGGAAAGATTATTTACAAGTATGCAAGGCATACTCATAGAGCTCAATCTTGAATTTGCAATTCAAGTTGTGCAAGGATACATTTCCATTGGATACCATTATTTTGCTAGAATTCACAGAGAACTACACACTACAATTACAAAATGAGGTGCAAGGAAAGTATTATACTTCTCAATAGATTTTCATATTTATTCACATAACATTCATGCATTCACCTACAAGTATAGGGGATGATAGGAAGATATTGAGGGAGTACCATTTTTATATTAGTGATGATTGATCACATTCTATAGAATTTGTACATGGTTATTTTCAACTATTTTATGGTAATTTGGATAATATGGACATACCATATCGCCAACACATCATTTGGTCAGACAATTGCGCATCTCAATTCAACAATGTATAGATGTTCTATTGGTTGAGAAGGATGCATAGGTTGTCTAGAATTCAATTTATGTAGAATTTCATAGAGGCCGGTCATGGAAAGGGAGAGCATGATGGTGCATGTACATGCATCAAAAGAGCCTTAGCTCATGAAGAATTTAAGTACAAAGATAGATAAACATTGACAGATGTAAAATCCATCATCCATTGGTGTAACACTACAATGGGTCTAGGTAAGGAAGGTGAGTGTATGGTTTGTAGATTATTTTGGTTGATAGATAATGCTAACACTACACCATATGAGGATTGTTTCATACTGATAGGATGAAGTGAGTTGCACTCTTTTAGAGGCTCTGATGCAGGTTCATGGAGTATCCACACATGAAAAATGACATGCTTTTTTCCATCATGTGTAGAGGAAAATTGGGATGAGTGTGAGTCGACTGAATGGGTGGACAAATGGGATATATGGGTTTTGGACCCAATTGACACCTATCGTCCCTCATGAGCACTAGAAATGGTAGAGATGGATTCATCCATTGACTTTGACCACTTGTCTGATCTAGTGCAACTTGGTAATATACATATCTATGTACATTCAATATGTAACTTTATAACTTTTACCTAAGTATTTCCTAAATTAATGAGCACATTATGTACATTTATCACTACAGGCCATGTTTTTGTTGTTATTTCACCTGAAGACAATGAAGAAGGGGCAAAGTATTATTTGTGTCATTGTGTCGAGGAAATTTTTTTTGGATTAAAAATGGTGAAGGTTTAGAGTACCATATAGATGCGATGGTTGCAATCGGTACATG
The DNA here is from genome assembly GCA_028749045.1 of Cupressus sempervirens. Classification (NCBI taxonomy): domain Eukaryota; kingdom Viridiplantae; phylum Streptophyta; class Pinopsida; order Cupressales; family Cupressaceae; genus Cupressus; species Cupressus sempervirens. The sequence continues at coordinate 673,210,899 of CM053788.1, read as the reverse complement.
GATTAGATGATATTCTATGAAGAACTTTCACTTGTGGTTATTCGAGGATTGGCAAAAAGAGAGGAATATTCTTCATTATTCAAACCTCATTGTCTTGTCAAATGTCCATTTGATCAATATTAAGGAAAACCACATAATAAGACTCTTTGGAAGGTTCACGAGTTAGACCACAAGGCAATACTTGAGACAATAAAATGTAGAGCAGATCCAACTGGTTCATTAGATTGAATATAATTACAAAAACATTTGATGTAACATTTATATTTCATATATTTTTTTGGGCAAGACCAAGGTTTTCTCTCTTAGCTCTTTCCCACTTGTGCCTTTTAGAGCTAAGTTGTCCATAAAAATTAATATCATTAATATAAATATATGAATATTATTGTCTACTTGAAATATTTGTTGACTTATCTTAAATTAGATCCATGATTGTCTAGTTGAAAAAAATGTTGACTTTTTAAAAATTAGATCCAATCTTGCAATCAAAAAATTTGAGATTATTTGGTCTTCAATTTACATTTCATTTTTAACTACATATTTCTACTCTGTTACTTCCTTGTCCCATACCATTGATCGCTCGAATGTTCTCGAGCACACCAAACATAATTGACCCTAAGAATCACTAAATGCCATAGGACAATGATCTTTGATGGAGCATATCTCAGAGCTCATACAAGGTATGGATGCAATGCCATGTGCTATAGGATTATGTTGTTGACACCTACAATAACCTCTCTCACTTTTTGGAGATTTGATTCCATTTTGATTTTGTGGCCCCATCTCAGATGATGTTGAAACTTGTAGTGTTGGCTAGTACAACATTGCAAACTGATGAATCCCTCAAACCATTCATCATGGGATCAAAATTTCTACTCCATTAGCTCTGAGTGGCTGGGAAAACCCTAGTCCCAAGCTCATCCCATCCTATTGATTGCTCGAACGTTCTCGGGCACACCAGATGAAATTGACCCTAAGAGTCACTAAATGCCATAGAGCAACGATATTCAAAAGAGAATATCTCAGAACTTGTATGAGGTATGGATGCAATATTGGGTGCTATATGATCATGTTGTTGACACCTACAATAACCTCTCTCTCTTTTTGGAGATTCAATTCCATTTTAATTTTACGGCCCCATCTTGGGTGATGTTGAAACTTGTAGTGTTGGCCAGCACAAAGTTTCCAACTGGTGAATCTTGTTAATCTTAGATTGGTTTTGACATATTAGTGACAATATACTTAATTCATTTACTTATTTCATGCCAAACAAGTAATGTATGTCGAGCATAAGTTGTTAGATAGTATATGTCGAGAAAGATATATATAGTTTTTGCCGAGTAACTAGTAAGTGCTGAGAAGATAGTAAGTGTTGAGTCATTCCGATGCCAAGTGATTAGTGGATGCCGAGTCATTCAGAGGCCAAGTCACAACATTGAAGAGACTGTGGATGCCAAGCATTAGAAACTTCAAGTGCAGAGTAATACAATTTTGACATAGTTGTTTGTAATGACACAAACTACTATGTAAACTGTTTTGGAGCTGACTTAAGGATTGTTTTGCGATCCTAGATGATAAGGACACATCTTTATTGAAGATCCCTATGCAATACATGAAACCAATCAAAAAAAGGAAAAGATTAAGCGACAATATGATTGAATCACAATTGTTGATTCATAACTAACCCTAAGTCACCTAGGTCTTCTTAAGGAGGATTTTTTTTTAAAAATTTATGTATGTGGAAGGAGAAAAGAGAGAAGTTTGCATGCGCAAATAGAGAACTCATGGTGACTATTGTATGGTGAATTTAGATACATTGCAGAATTGGTTAAAGGAGAATATAGGAAAGGAGTTCGACGATAGAAGAGATACATCTAATCAGTAAGGATTAAGTACACATTAGAAAAGAGGTGATTTGTTATCTAGTAGTAGAGTGCTAACTGTAGGACCATTGCTGAGACATTCTAATAGGTGAATCAGTTAAATCTCTTAATAGAGTAGTCTTAATAGGCTGTTGTAAATCTTTTAATAGGGTGCTTACTTCATTGTAAGTTAAAGTCCTTTTACTAGGCACACTTCTAACAAGGTGTTGAAATCCTTTAATAGGGTAAGATCTAACAATCTTGTAAGCCTTTAACAGGGCAAACCTTTCACAGGGTAGATATGTTTCATGATCAAACATTGTAACCTTATTGGATACTCTATATTACTACAGTAGTGGAGATTTTTAGGTGTCATCCCCACCCCAATTTTACCTTCTCATTGAAGGGTTTCTAGATAACCAAATATCTTGTATCATACATGTGTTGAGTGTTATTTGCTTTCATACTATGGATGAATATGTTTAGCTAGCTATTTTAGTTTATATGCACAATTATGCGATGGATGTGTGGTGAATGAATCTATGGTTAAAGTTTTGAAGGACTAATTCACCCCCCTCGCCCCCCTCTCAGAGTTTACTTTCCGTATTATATTTCCAACAATTGGTATCAGAGAGAAGGTTCTCTGGAAAGGAAAGTTCTACAGCTTTGAGGAAAGATCTTGAAGATGGAAGTCTACAAGTTGGGAAAGACTATTGAGAATCAGAACACTGAAATACAACTTGCCCTACATTAGATGAATGAAGCAAGAGATGAGTTAAAATCATCATTGAAAAGAAGGAAAGAGATAACTATTGAAGAGAATGACACACATTACCAAGAGATTGACATTACTGGATTATTTGCAGATGGAAACATAAGTGAATTTGATGCAACATTTGTAGATATGATAGAAAAGAATGGAGCCCTAACTGAAGAGGTCAGAAATCTCAAAATAGAACAAGAAGTTCAATCAATATTGCTATGTGAGGTGACTGAGAATAAAAAGAAAGCTAAAGAAGACAAAGTCATGATTGAAGATGACAAAAGGATATTGACCAACATACTAGAAGAGAAGACATCAGAGGTGAATAGGATTTCTCACATGCAACTGGAAACATTGAATCAAATGATGATTGAAAATCATGAATTAAATGGAAAAGATATTGAAATCACAACATTGAAGTTGCAGAATGAACAATTGAGAGATGATTTGAAAAGAGAAAAAGAATTTGCTGAAAGTTTCAACAGACTTAGTGAAGCTATCAAGTATTTTGAGAAATTGATGAGATCTCCTAGATCCAATAGTGATACTACTAGATTGGGTTACAATAGTACTGAAGAAGGAGAATCATCTAAAAGTGGTGAATAGAGGAATGTCAATGGTAAGAACTCCAAACCTACTTGTTATAATGTGGAAAATTAGGACATACTACTAATGTTTGCAAAAGCAAGACTACAAATTAGAATCCTAAGTGGAAGTTTGTAGGTCACTACCATAAATGCAACAAGCAAGGACATCAGGCACATGAATGTAGAACCAAGACCATAAGCACACAAAGATTTGAAGGATACTACTATAATTTTCATATGTATGGGCAAAGAGTATATGAGTGCAGATCCAAGCCCAAGTGATCATCAAACAAGCAGACAAAGGTAAAGCTCAATGGAAACTCTTATAATTAGGATTATAATACAAGGTATAGTTGTCACTATTGTCAAGAGTATGGACATGTTGGTGAAAATTGCATTAGAACACATTTTTGAAGTGACTACAAAAGATGGTTGAGTCAAACTACATGTTTTAGTTGTTTGAAGATTGGTCACATAAGCAGAATTTGTCCAACAAGGTCAAAGGCACCTAATAGTGAGTTCAATACAGGCAAAGGAAAGGTTGATGTTGAAGAAGTCAAAGTGTAGATGAACAATACATGGAGGAAGAAGGAAGATTGCAACACATCAAGTTCAGATGTGATCACTTCATCCAATGGATCAGGTGATCACACCATCCCCAACTAGACTATTAAGAGGTACGTATGGGACTGATATTTCAAAGTTTAATTATACATCAGTTCCAAGGATTGAGTTCTGAAAAGATCATTTATGCATGAAGTAAGATGCAAAGTATTGGTTAGAAGTTAGAAGAAATCTATAAGTTTTCATGTTGCTGCCAAGCATGAAAAGTTTCACTATGGTTGCCAAGTGAAAATTAGTTGATGCCAAGCTTGTAGTGGTTGCCAAGCATGAAGGAAATTACATGGAAGATGAATGAGTTATAATCATTATTGGAGCTGAGCTTACAACTGTGTAAACATTGAGAATTTATTGTAAAGTTTTAAGGGCTATATGGTCAATTTTTGACTCATTTGCAATCATTTGAATTTGGAGCTAGCACTAGAGCTACTGCCAAGAAGACTTAGGAGGTTCAAAAACCTAAAGGCAAGAGAGCTAATACAAATACACAAGGAGATGAACCTAAGGAGAAGCAAAGAAGGAAGTACATTTCCCTAGTTGAACCAAATGAGGAGAGGACAAAATCAGATGATAACAACCAATTCAAAGTGGTAAGTCATTGTCCCTATTCTGATTTGGACAACTTATGTGAAAATATTAAGAATAATGCTAATTTAAGTGGATTCACACATGTTGAGTTTGATAAACTTGGGAAGTTAGATATGGATAAAGTAGAAGAGTATATATATGCCATGATGGAAACTTTTAAGATGACTCCAATTGAGGTTTCCAACTCTCTACCAAAGAGCCTATATGATAGAGTTGAGAAAAGGTGGAAATATAGTCTCACAACAAAGAGAAATATTAGAGAGACTACACTTGCAAGAGTGATGCCCAATTTGGACAAATCTGAGATGAGAAAAGCTATTGATAAGTACAAGGAAATATTTTCTCCAAAGTACTAAGCTTTTAACATTTTACAAAACAAGATTGAAGCTATTTTCCAACAAAGCACACACATATGGAAGGTAATTTATGGGATGATAACACAAAAGGTTATTAAGAAAGAACCTCAAGAAGTAGGTGAAGACAAAATTGAGGAAGAGGTAGTTGAAGCACTAAATGATGAATCTATGATGGAAGTACATGGAGAAGGCACTAAATAGGCAATAGTTGAAGAAGAGCAACATCTAGACTAGAATGTACCAGCAGTACAAATGTCGAGTGCCAATCCTCAAGAAGATATAGTAAAGGTTAAGGATGTGTCTAACAACATCATTCAGAACATCAATCCCCTAACAGAGGAGGATATGCAAAAGATACTAACTGATTCCACCACCAAGGTACAATTATGCAGTCATCATGTGTTGGTGAGTGTGGATGAGATTGAGAAGATAGAATTGGCATCTGCAGGGGAGAAAACTCAAGCATTATCAAGTGCCCCCTCTCAATCTAAAGAGGTGCAACCTGCCATGCATATGGTAGTATACCACAAGAAGGACATCATGCCTTCACATATCAGCACCAAGGTACCTACAATTACGATAATTAAAAAATAAAGGACACCAGTTCAAACAGGTTAGGAAGCCAGTCTTGCACCTACACCACAAGCACAAGGTGGAGAAGAGATCAAAGAGAAGGAGAAGGATAAAATTGAAGATTCAGTCTTGACTATGAAGCTAGAGGAAGTAATAACAATATAGACACTGGTTACCTTACTAGACATTGCTACTCCTACTCCTAATTAAGCACTTCATAGGTTGAGTACTAAAGCCATACCTTTGCAAGCATCAAGGCTAAGTCGTAGCACATCTAAGGTTGATGAGGTTACATCCTATGGTGACATCAACTTATATGAGGTGATTGAGTTACCAAAGTATGATATTACTACAATCACAATAGAGTAGATGAGCATATTGCAGGATGCTCTAGCAAGGAAGAAACACTAAGAATTGCTCAGAAGGGAGCACAGGCAGAAACAAGCACTTCATGACATCAAGGACTTATTTCTTGATGCATTCAGCATCCTCGCACCTGATGAAGCCAAACCAATCATTGAGTAGTTGGCAAATATTATAGAGAAAATCAATGATGAAGACCTAGATACCAATGTCAAATTATTGGAATGGTCTAAGAATAAATTTCAAACCAAGGTGGATGAATATATATCTAGTGTCATTGCACTACACTAGGTTGAGTTAGCAACCAAGATTGAGGGTGTGAAGAAAGTATTAGAGAATATTTTCTCACTTTACACCAAGTTGTGTGATACAACTCTGTTCACACAAGAAGTGCAATGCCATATTGACACTTTGCAAGGAGATATGAAGCTTATAGGTATTACTCTACCAAATTCTCCAACACAGAGTGAAAAACACTTCAGGACTTTGATGAACTCCCAAGGTCAGTTGGTAGCCCTGCATGCTCAAGATGCAAACATTTGAGCTACACTCATTAGTATCCAGTCCATATTGACCCTACACATGGAGATACTACACTAGGAACTAGCCTTTGTAGAATCATTGATGAAGAAAGATCCTCATCTTTCTATACATGAGGCTTAGTTCATCTTGTTGCCAAGTTATCTATCCAAATCAAATCATTGGAAGTAGCCTATGATGGATGCAACTCTGAAGATAATACTTGAGGTCCATAAAACTTTCTTGGGCAAACACACAATTCATGTACAACCCATGACATAAGTGTCAAAAGGGGGAGAAATAAATGAAGGGAGAGAATGAAGAAAGGGGGAGAATTCATGAAAGGAGAGATAAGTTTTGGGGGAGACCAAATAGAGACAGAGTCAGTGTAGTAGATCTGCTCAGTAGGAGTATTCAATTTCAGTTCAGAATAGAATAATCAACTTAGGGGGAGTTATTGAATTTTGAGGTATGACTAATGAGTCATAAATTTTGCAAAATTTTGAACTTTTAAAATTTTGTATGGATATTATTTGAGTTATTCTTGAAAGGCTAAGGTTATTCATGCATGAATGAGTATCTTGCCACTCATGTCAAAGGGGGAGATTGTTAATCTTAGATTGGTTTTGACATATGAGTGACAATATACTTATGTCATTTACTTAGTTCATGCTAGACAAGTAATGTATGCCAAGCATAAGTTGTCAGATAGTATATGCTGAGCAAGAGATATACGGTTAATGCCAAGTAACTAGTAAGTGTCGAGAAGATAGTAAGTGCCAAGTCATTCAGATTTTGAGTGATTAGTGGATGCCGAGTCATTCAGAGGTCGAGTTACAACATTGAAGAGATGATGGATGCTGAGCATCAGACACTTCAAGTGCCGAGTAATACAGTTTTGACATAGTTGTTTGTAATGACACAAACTGCTATGTAAATCATTTTGGAGCCAACTTAAGGATTATTTTGCAATCCTAGATGATAAGGACAAATCTTTATTGAAGATCCCTATGTAGTACATGCAACCAATCAAAAAAGGGAAGGATTAAGCAAAAATATGGGTGAATCACAATTGTTGATTCATACCTAACCCTAAGTCACCTAAGTCTTCTTAAGGAGGACAAACCCTTAACTTTTTATGTATGTGGAAGGAGAAAAGAGAGAAGTTTGCATGCATAAACATAAGATTCATGGTGACTGAAGTATGGTGAATTGAGATACATTGCATAATCAATTAAAGTAGAAGAGAGGAAAAGAGTTAGAGGACAAGAGAGATACATCTGATAAGTAAGGATCAAGTACACATCAGGAAAGAGGTGATCTGTTATTTAGCAATAGAGTTCTAACTGCATGATCATTGTTGAGACATTCTAACATGTGAATCAGTTAAATATCTTAACAGAGTAGTCTTAACAGGTTATTGTAAATCCTTTAACAGGATGCTTACTTCATTTCAAGTTAAAGTCCTTTTACCAAGCACACTTCTAACAAGGTGTTGAAATCCCTTAACAGGGTAAGATCTAACAATCTTGTAAGCCTTTAACAGGGAAAACCTTTCGCAAGGTAGATCATGTTTCATGATCAAACATTGTAACCTTCATTAGATAAAATTTATTACTGCAGTAGTGGAGATTTGTGGGTGTCATTCCCATCCCATTTTTACCTTCTCATTGGAGGGTTTCTAGGTAGCCAAATGTCTTGTGTCATACATGTGTTGAATGTTATTTTCTTTCATACTATGGATGAATATGTTTAGCTAGGTATTTTAGTTTACATACACAATTATGAGATGGATGTGTGGTGAATGAATTTATGGTTAAAGTTTTGAAGAATTGATTTACCTCCCCCTCTTAGAGTTTACTTTCCCTATTGTATTTTGAACAAATCTCTCTAACCGTTCATCATGGGATCAAACTGTTTACTCTGTTAGCTCCGAGTGGCTAGGTAAATCCTATTCCCAATCTTGTCCCATCTCGTTGATCACTTGAACATTCTTAGGTATGCCAGATGGAATTGACCTTGAGAGTCACTAAATACCATAGGGCAACAATCTTTGATGGGGCATAACTTAGAGCTCGTGTGAGGTATGGATGCAATGTTGGCTGCTACAAGATTGTGTTGTCAAAACCTACAATAACCTCTTAGAATTTTTGGAGATTCGATTCTTTTTTGATTTTGTGGCCCCATCTCGGGTGATGTTGAAACTTGTAGTGTTGACTAATACAAAGTTTCCAATTGGTGATTCTCTTTAATCATTTTTTGTGGGATCAAATTGTGTACTCTGTTAGCTCCAAGTGGTCTAGCAAACCCTCATCTGAATCTTGTTCTATCTTGTTGATCGCTCGAATGATCTTGGGCACGCCAAAAATAATTGACCCCGAGAGTCACTAAATGCCATAGGGAAACAATATTTGATGGTGCATATCTTAGAGCTCATGCAAGGTATGGATGTAATGTAAAGTGATACATGGTTGTGTTTTTGACACCTACAATAACCTCTCTCTCTTTTTGGAGTTTTGATTCTACTTTAATTTTGCAGCCCCATCTCAGGTGATGTTGAAACTTCTAGTGATGTAAGACTAGGTAGTTAGCTTCCTTAGTCCTATTCTCCTCTAGGACTTGACCAATATTTTCTCTTAGCCTACTAGAGTTTCCTTAGTATGCTAACCTCTAGGGTACCTCTATTCTATTCCCTGATAATTCCCTACCTAGATACACCAATGGGTTTTCTTCTTGCACTCATCAATGCCTCTTCAATTACCTTGCCAACTTTAATTTTTAATCCTTCTTAATCATTCCTACCACAATAAGGAGTGAGGGGTTCCCTTATGAGGTTTTGAACATCATACAACCTTCTAGATTCAATACCAACAAGTCTTCTTACCGATTCTTGCAAAACTATCACAATTGCCCTAAATAGGCCTAATTAAATTAACCCTCATAATGGTGGTTTTCTCTTATAACTTCAAAATTATCTAAAAAAGGTGGAAAAATCATCATGGATTCAAGTACCATTTTGGAAAATCTAAGAGATTTTTTGGGTTTTTGGTTCCCAAGCTCTTTGTGCACCTGAAAGCAATTTTTATGCCTATATTTAAGGGTTTCACATTAAGAATAACATGGTTGACTAAAGTTTAATCAAATGCTCAATAAAACTTGTTTTGAGAGTTCTTCCTCTAGAATATAGTAACATCACTCACCCCTCCTACTTCTATAACTCCTAGTTTGAAGTATCTATCACATTCAAACCTCTAAAAGCTTCCTGCAAACACTGTGATTACCTAACCAAGTAATTGCAACTTTCCTAGGGCATCACATTAAAAGTAGCTATGCATCTTTTCAGGGCCCAAGAATTTATATGAACTATGTACACTAGCTCCATTCCCATTTACCTTACGTTTGTGATGAATCCATGGTAGGAAATCATGGGGGAGCCATTTTCTGTGAAAATTGCCAAGACTAAACCAACACATAGAGTATTTACAAAAGATTTTCAAAAACCAACCAAATGAACTTCTAAAACCTAGGAACCTAAAACAAAAAGAACTTTACAAGAAATAAATTCAATAATCTAATGCAAAAATTCAAGCTTTAATCCATTATTGTGTTCATACAATCCAAAACAGTGAAAACTGGGGTAGAATTCATGATTTTCAATAACTAGACTTCCTTCTTACAATGTCCAACCCTTAGAATGGGTCACTTCATGGTTTATATATGCCTATAAATTTTTTTTATACAGTTATAGGAACTATCAACCTCAGTTCCATGACAAGTTCAATTCTTGCCCAAAAGTTGTCATGCAACTTTTTAAAGTTGCTGACAATTTTTGCATTTTTGCAATTTTCAAACATCCATCACTTGGAACCTTCCAAGTAGGTCTAACATGGTCCATGTATGATTCCTAGGCATGATTTATCCTTTAGAGATTCAATCCACATATTTTTTCTACTTTTCCCTATTTGACAACTTTGTCAATATTTGACATCTTTCTCCTTTTTGGTTCCAAGTGTTATGCAGGATCTCCAATCTATGAAAGGGAATGTAAAAATTTAATGGAGGAAAAGCTATGTTGAAAACCATACCTTCTTTAGGATTTTATGGTCCAAGACCCATAACCCCTAACAACCCTAACATAAGCAAAATTAAGGAAAAAACCTCCTAGATTGGATTGAACGTAGTCAACTCCACCTAGAAAAAAAACTCAACCATGACCTTGAAATGTCCAAAATAACACTCCCAACTTGGCTAGGGTCAGTATATTTGAAAACCAAACTAGAAATCAAAACAAGGAGCTTCAACTAGGTGTTCCCATAGGTACTCATGCACCATATTGCCCCAACCAAGAAGAAGTTAATCCATCCTTGGATTAAGTAAGGTGGAATCAAGGCCCAAACTCTTGAAGTCTATTTCTCAAATCCAAGTAGCATCAAAATCATCCTTTCTGAACCATTTTACAAGGTGTTCCAGGCAGTCCTTCTTCCTAGTCTTCTTATAGACCCTGGAATCTGATACCCTATCTGTTGTCAGAGGTGGACGAGGAGTTAAGTGCAGGTCTTCTATCTCTTGTGTAACCTCTTGAAGGTCTTGATCAAAATATTGAATAGGTTCTTTGTATGAAACTAATTGTACAACATTAAAGACTCGTGACAACCCTAAGTTTGTAGGGAGCTCAACCTTATAAGCATTATTACCATATTTTGCAAGGACCCAATCTTCTCATATGTAGATTTTGTGGTACCTTCTTTTGCAACCTTTCTTTGTTCAAAGTTAGCATTACAAGATCCCTTATTTGAAATTGAACATCTCTCTTTGATGCATCCACCTTGTGCTTCAGTTTGTTAGCATTTTTAGTTAGTGTCTTCCTTACATTTTCATGAACTTCCCTCATGGATTGCAAAAAGTTGTCAGCATATCCACTACCATGTGCTCCATCTTTCAACTCTCTCAGCTCAAATATTCCTCTATGATGTGAACCATAAACAATTTCAAAAGGACTCTTACCAGTTGATATATTTACTATGTCATTGTATGCATATTTAGCCTACCTAATGAGTTGGTCCCATGTTTGACCATACTCTTTTGTGAGACACCTCAACAAGTTTCCAAGACTCCTGTTAATCACCTCTGGTTGTCTATCCATCTGTGGCTGATAGGCATATCCAAAAGATAAGTTAGTTCCAAGCTTCTTCCATAGTTTCTTCCCAAAGTGGTTCATGAATTTGGTGTCCCTAACTGAAACAATGCTCATAGGTAGTCCATGGATCCTAATCATCTCTCTGAAAAACAAATGTACAATCTAAAAAAAATCATGTATGGTCTTGCAAGGTACAAAATGGGCCATCTTACTAAATCTATCCACAATCACACAAATGCTATCATAACCTTGCCTTGTCTTTTCTTAAGCCAAATACAAAATCCATACTTATGCACTCCCATGGTCTGCTAGGGATTGGAAGTGGTTGATAAAGACTAGCATTTTTGGATGTCCCCTTTGGTTTTTGGCACACCATGCAACTTTCAACATATTGTCTAATATATCTAGTCATCCTAGGCCAAAAATATAACCTAGTGACTAACTCTTGAGTCTTATTGACTCCAAAATGACCACTAAGTGCCCCATTATGCTTTCCTTGGATCAAATGTTCCCTCATTGACCCTCTAGGAACACAAAGTTGAATCCCTTCAATCAATAAATCATTCTGCAATGTATATTCAAAAAACTCACCATGAAAGTTGGTTTTGAACTCCTTGCATACCTTGTAGATTTGTGCAAAATCTTCATCATCAACATATAGGTCTTTGAAGATTTTAATGCCTATGCTTTGTAGTTGAATCTCCTAGATTGTGAGGAGTCTTCTATACTCAATACATCAACTAGCTTGTTCTGCTCCCCCTTCTTATGTTTGATGGTAAATGTGTAGTATTCCACCCATTTCATATGCTTGGTACTGAGTTTGTCTTGGGAGTTGAGGAAATTGAGGGCTTGGTTGTCTGGGTATACAAAACATTCTTTTGGAAGAAAATAGTGCCTCCATTTCCTTAGAGCTTGTTCTAGAGCATACAACTCTAAGTCATAGGAAGAGTACTTCCTCTTTGCATCATTGAGCTTCTCTCTATCAAAAGCCACTAGCCTTCCTTCTTGGCTTAGAATAGCCCCAATAGCCACATTACTAGCATCACACTCCACTTGGAAAAGTTTCTCAAGACTAGGGAGCACTAGAGTAGGCAATTTTGCTATCTTCTTTTTGAGTGTCTCAAAACCACGATCAACTTGTGGGGTCTAGTGAAACTTTGTCTTCATTCCACCCTTGATTGTGTCTAACATAGGAGCACATATGCCACTAAAATGCTTGATGAACTTCCTATAATACTAGTCCAAAACATGGACGCTTCTTACATCTAATGTAGTCTTGGGAGTACGCCAACTTAAAATGAAATCCACCTTGTCTTGGTTCATTTTGAGGTTATTGTTGTCAATCAAGATTGCACCTATAGCAAGATGCAAAATCTAGCTATGCTGTTGAAACATGGAAACTCTCTCAGGTGGTGGGTTGTCCTAAAATGAGATATGAATCTTCGAAAGCTAGGTCAGTTCCTAAATAGTGATCACCTAAAACCTAAATTATTTGTGAGATAAGGGATGAGAAATGAATAACAATTAATAAACATTAACCTAAATGAGGTGATACATCGATGATATTAAATGTAACTTTAATCAAATCAACATGAATTATGTAAGACACAATTGATTGACAATACTTAGACAAACACGCAACTATAAAAGTGATTCTATGCAAAGACCGAGATCTTTTTCTTCAAAAGGGAAACCTAAGCTTTACCAATTTTTCGCAAAAGAAAAATAATCACAAACAAAGACCTGTAATCACACGTATCAAGATTCAAATCTGCAATAAGGAATATAACTTAAATGAAGACAAACACAACATGAAAGTAAAGAATCCACAATATTGCATGAGAATCAATGAGAAGGAACTGCTGAATCTCTATAACCCATGCTAAAAAAAACCTCTGCTACAAATTGCTCTTACAATCAATTCAAAATCTGCAATGCACAAAAATTTGAATATGAAAGAAGATCCCTCACAATGAGGTGAATGTACAATATATAGAGCTCATAACCCTAATTTGGATTTCAAGATCATGCCTAGAAAAAATAAGTAAAAAATGATACAAACAATGAAGAAGCCCTTGAAAATTGCTCTCAACCACTTGTCCAACTAATAGATAACTAGAAAACTACCTCTAGCTCCTCAAAATCATGCATAAAACCCTAACTCGGATCCATCAAGTAACTAAAAAATATATCATGTAAAACTCCTCCAAAATATGCAAAGTATGCATAAAATAGGCTCCCATAATGAACTGCATGCACAACTGGCCTTAACAACTCCATAAATCACCAAAAATAGCACGTAAGTGCTCCATCACTGCATGAGAAACTCAAACTACCCTTAGTCTCTAAAAATAGCCCCATACTTGACTTCTTCACTGCATGTAATGTTCAGTTAACTCAAATAATCCATCTTTGCTAAAAATAGAACTCTTTGTCTTTACATGAAAGAGTTAACTAAATATCACTTTAGATTTGTGAGTTTGAAAATATACACTGAACTTCTCCCCCTACATTTAGGCATTAAGAATTTGAAACTCACTTTAACTCCCTCTTAACCTCTTTATTATTATTGCACTTAATTTTAACATTAATAAACTGATTTATTTATCAATTTATTAACATTAATTACATATTTCATGCAAATAATAATAAATAAATTCTTTTGTTTAAAGTAAAAATCATTATTAATTAATTGATTCCTGTAAGGCATCAATTAATATAATAATAATAATTCTTTAAATAGAATAACATAATAATAAATATATTAACATAGCATGACTCTAATGTTAATAAATTTTTATGTTACTTAACTCTCTAAATATTTGAGGATGGACCCAAATTTTTATCCAAGATGACAAAGGGCTGTCAAAGGAAAAAAGGGAAAACACTTGCTTTGTTTTGATCATTTGGTGATTCATGCAAATGAGAGAAAAAAGTGTTTCAGAACCCTAGCTGTCATTTCTTCTCTTCCATGCAATTTTCTGCTGTTCTTTATCATTTTGAACACCATTTTCCTTGGTTTCTTCCATGAGTTGTTGGTATCCATGATTTAGTTGGACATTTTCTTGCTTACTTTTTGGATGTCATGCTTCTTCTGCATTCTTGTAGTTTATATAGATGCCATTTTTTGGCATGAGCTACTTTTATTTGCTTAGCCATGGGTGCCATGATTGTTGAGTTATTCTTGGCGTGAGCTTGTTTCATGGATGCCATTTCTGCTGGTTCTGGGCATGTTTCTCCTTGCAAATTTTATTGGGTTGTTTATACTTGTGTGAGCTTCTTCCATGGCCATGAATTTTCTGATGTAAGGGTTTCATTTTTGCTGGATCTATCAAGATTTAGACTCCATGCTTCTTTTATTCACGAGTCTTCTTATTGGACAACTTCTTGTTGTTGCTATGAGATGCCATTCTCTTCTTGTTCATGGGTTTATGGATATTGAGCTAGCTGCTATTGAGACATGATTTCACAAGTTCCTATCTGCTAGTTAGGGCATGAGATATGGTAATTTTCTTTCATAGCCAGCTCTACTGATATTTAGACTCCATTCTTGCTATGGTTTCACCTTATGCTTAATCTGCTGGTCATGAACACCATGAGGGTTTTCCTCTTGCAACTTGTATGTTGTGAGCTTTATTCTGGTAGGATCTGTCAAGGTTTGGATTCCATCTCATGCTTGCTATTCACGTGCTGTGACTTCTTTCTTCTAGTTTCTAAATTCGCTCCTCTGTAGTCTTTACTTTATGATTATTACTGTTGTATGATATAAGTATTTTCTGGTGAAATCATGGGAGTTCTTGTTATGTTGTTGATTTAGTAATTTCATGCCATATTTCTATGGTATTTGATGGACAGATATGCTTAGATTTAGACTCCATACTGTGAGATTTATTGATATTGGCTAGCCTCTTTGATCTCTTGCTGTCAACATAATTTTTTGAGTGATTTTCTTTCAAAGTCTGGAGGTATTAGACCTGATATAGCTGCACTTTCATATTTTCCTTGAGGATTTAACCATTACTTATGATATCTTTTAACAATTAGATAGCTCTTCCTTATTTGCTGAATATGATTAAATATTTCTGCCATGAATGAAAATTTGCACACTTGTTTAGAATATTCATGAAATCTTTATGTCATGCATATGTACTGAATATCTAGATTTAAAATAGCACATTCATTTTATCCACTTATATTGTAGCTGTGACTTCATCTTCAAGACTGCTGGTGTGAATTCCATTTCATGTTTGATTACATTTGTGAGTTCTTCCTTGATTTCATTATTATTTCATTGGTTGTAAGTTGCTGTAGATGAAAGATTATTGCTGTAATACCTCCATTTTCAGCATTCCCTGTTATAGATGAACAAAATTTGTCTTTATTTAATGATATTCCTTGTTATAGATGAACAACAATCTGTCCCAAACCATATAATATGATATTTATCTTCAACACGTACACTTTTTCCTTTGGCAAATACTTGTAAAAAATCACAATCTGCATTCTTTAATGGTATTTTAGGTTTACTTATTAATAAAGTGAAAGTTGACCGCTCTGTATATTTGAAACTTTTATGGTAGTAAAACAAAAACAACTATGCCTTATTGCATTAATTACTGTGGCTTTATTCAGTTCCATTACATGTCAAATTCTTTTTCATAAAATCTCTGTTGTTTAACACCCTTTTATTTCCTACTGGCATACTTGTAAAGATCCAATTCCTTCAACTTGTAGACTAAGAATTCCATATGCCCTCCATGATTTGACTGAAAGGTTTCATACCTGTAACATACGTATGTCCCTTGGACAATCTCCTCATGTCTTCAAACCTTCATTATGGTTCAACTAGAAGGTCCCATACTTGTAATTTATGTATGCCCCCTCAACAGTCTCCCCATGTCATTAGTTTTTTCCCCTACATGATTTGACTAGAAGGTTTCATGCTTGTAATTTATGCAAGATCCTTCAACAACCTCAAACTTTATACCTGTATCTACACATGAAACAAACTCATTAGCAAAAAACTTGTTTTTGTTTTTAGATATCTCTCTTGCCTTCTTATCTTTTAATATAGTTATCTAAATAACCATGTTGTAGGAATAGTAGTGTAGAGACAACTGTAAAGATTTCCATTGCTCAGTTCATATGAACTAACCCTCCTCTTCTTTCATTTTTGCAGGACTATTCCCAGACGGAGATGTGGGCTCAATCCTTCAACATCTAGAACAACAACTCTTCCATTTAGGCAATGTAGGCCTTCTCCTTTATCTTATCATTATTTCTATGTTTATACAGTGTGTTTATTCAGATATTATGTTAGGAGCTGAGAATGCTTGTGTGGCATCTAAATGCATTGTATTTAAGTACTATGTAAAATTTGAACACTTTGTACCTTATCCAAACAATTTTGAATATTTCAATAAAAAATGTACTATTTTGGTACTTTTATTTTGAATAAAAGTGATCAATTTTCTTGTTTACTAATTTTTGTACTTTACTTTTTGCATCCATTTCATTCTATAATATGTATGCTTAGCAACTAAAAAACACCTAGCTCAGTAGAAAGACAAGCATAACATAGCAATTTAAGAGGTATGTTAAATTGGTAACATTTTTGGCGACCTCTCAGGCATGTTTGCCTGCTAAATAGTAATAGACTAGCTACCTTATGCAAATCCATTGGTCATAGAGTTATCTTCAACATTTGGAAAACTAAACCTTCTCAAAATTTAGAAAACTACCAAACTGAAAAACTGAAAAGCATTGTTGAAATAAACACACCTCACCACACCAATCTGAAACTGAAACTAAAAATAGAAAACTAAAAACAAATCTATTAGTTGCCATAGGATCCCATAACTGTTGTTTTGATAACCAGGATAGAGTTGTATCATAGCAAAGAGATGAATATGGTTTCATTTTATGATCTCTTTTCTGTGGTGTAACAACTATATCGTGGTTGTGAGGACTATTGGCTACTGGCTATTATGACACCTTGGAAATTTGGCTGAAAATCTATTGAAAACAACTATAAAACTTCAATTGCTAAGCTTGAATATATACCTTGCGTCATAACAACAATTTGGTGTGTTATTTATGAATGTACTAGGGTGATTTACCAGTTATTTTGGAGTGACAATGCCTCCTATTTTTTAGTATTTTCATGTTTCTATACAGTGGTATATTAGTCTAGTATGAAGGTGGATAATACACCATATTACTATTGTGCGACAAGATACTATTCAAGTCAACTATAATTCAAAATTAAAATTTATACTTGCTATTTTTTTGAGAGTGTTTCAAAAGAATTTATACCAAAAATATGACTGAATGTTCTCTAATTTTTGAATTTCATATGCTTTCTAGGTCTACTTCTCAATTCATCCCATTTTAATACTATGTCTCTTAGTTAGAATTTTTTTGGAGATGCTTTCTTATCAAATGTCCTCTTCATTTGAGCTTGATGATGCTCAATCTTTAGCAAAGCACCTCTTCTTTTCTCTTCTAATTCAGTGAGTTGAGCCAGCCTTATAGTCATAGACTCTTCATCAATAATGTCTAATTGATGCATAAAATCTAATGCTAGAAACTCAACTAAGATAGGTAATCTAGCTTCTTTACCATAAACCAACGTATAAGGAGACATACTGGTTGATCTTTTAAGAGTTATTCTATTAGCCCACAGTGCTGATTTCAACTTTTCATGCCAAGAACGCTGATTCCCTTCTAATGTCTTCTTTATAATACAAATCAAATTCTTGTTAGTGGATTCAGCTTGCCCATTACCCTGTGGGTAGTAATTGATAAAGTATTTAGATACACACCCTTCTTGATAGCCCATTCTGTAATTTTGTTTCCTATGAATGCAAGTGCATTATTTGAAATAATTGAATCTGGTACACCAAATTTGCAAACTAAATCTTCATAGAAATTTAAAACAATGGTTTCATTTGCCTCTTTAAGAGCTATTGCTTCAGTCCACTTTAAAAAATAATTAGTGGCTATCAATACCCACTTATCTCCTACACTTGATGGTGGGTTAATGATGCCAATAAAGTCTAGACCCCATTTCATAAATGGTTGGTCCACTTGAATAGGTTGTAAGGGTAGCACTGCTAACTTTTCTTTACCTACAAAAATTGAACATTTCCTGCATTTTCTTACCCAAAAATGTGCGTCCTTAAATACACTTGGCCAATAATAGCCTACCTTATCACCTTAAGAGTTGCAACTCTTGGTGAGAAGTGACCTCTAGCTAGCTCTTCATGAAATTGGTGTAAAATATGCTCAATCTAATCTAGTTTAATACATCTCAACAACACACCTTGCAAATCTTTCTTGAATACAATACAATTCATTAAATAGTAAGGAATGACCTGCAATCTATAATATCTTCATTTTGACCTTTCTAAACCTTTAGGACAACATCCTAATTGTAAGAGTTTTATCATATTGTCCACCCAATCATTTTGAATATTGTGGACAATAGGCTGTTCATCATCTAATAAGGCCAAAAAAACATCATCATCATGAATTAAATCATTATTTCCATTTCCATCAAGCTGTTTGCATAAACCTTAGCCTCTTACCAGCTAGGTTACATTGATTTCAATGTCATATTCCATGGCTTTTGTGATCCAACCTGCTCTTTTAGTATTTAGATCTTTGTTGAGCAGGAAATCTTTAACAGAAGGGTGAGCAAACATTAGTTTGATCTTATTATTTGAAAGCATATGTCTAAACTTTTTCAAACTTCTTATAACAACAAGCACATGCTTCTTAATGAAAATATAATTTAGTTCATAATCCTTAAGTCCTTGACTAAAAAATGCTAATGGCTATTCAAAACCTTCAATCATTCTACTATACTAACATGGCAACAATGGAATCAATGTTTCCATATACATATAATATGAAATCTTTTGAAAAATTTGGATTTAAAAATGTAGGAGCAGTGGTTAATGCTTCTTTTATTAGCTCAAAACTATGTTTACCTTCTTTTGTGTAGCTAAAAACCATACCTATTCTTAGCATAGTTGTTAATGGCATTAATAATTCAGCAATATTTGGAATAAATCTCCTTACAAAGTTAATTCTACATAAGAAACTTTGAAGTCCCTTTTTATGTGCTAGAAGTGGTAAAGTGAGGATTGCACTTACTCTTTTAGGTTCAATAGTAATACCTTCTTTAGATACAATGAATCCTAATAGTTTACCTTCATGAATAGAAAAAACACTTTTCTTTGGATTCAAAGATATACCATATTCCCTACATCTCTTGAATATTACCCTAGTGCTGAAAATGATCTGCTACATTTTTTGAAAAATAGTAATGTCATCAAGATAAAAAACACAAACCTATACATTAAGTTCAAGAAAGCCTTATCCATTGCTTTTTGGAAGGTTGCACCTGCATTTGATAAACCAAATGGCATCTTCTAATAAGCCATAGTTCACCACTTGGTAGTAAATGTTGTTTTAAATCTATCCTCTTCCTTGACCAAAATCTGATTATAACCAGAGAAACCATCCAACAATGAGAAACATTTTGAATATGAAACAACTTGTAAGATTTGTTCCATTGAAGGCAAAGGATGTCTATCTTTCAATGAAGCTTTGTTTAAATCATGAAAATCAACACACAAGCTAATTTCTCCATTTTTCTTCCTAACTGGAACCAAATTTGAAACCCAAGAAGTATGCTTGATAGGGAATATAATATTGCTCTCAATTAATTTATTCAACTCCTTGATAATAAGAGGTTCTAATTTGGGATTTATTGGCCTCTATTTTTGTCTAACTGATTTTGCACTAGGTTCCAATTCAATGGTGTGTTGAGCAATGTTAAGATAAAATCCTTTCAAATCTGAATAATTCCAAACAACAATATCATGGAATTCATGGCATAAATTCATAAAAGTTTGAAACTCTTTATGAGTACATACCTTTCCAAGTTTCAGCTTTTTATCCTTTGCTACTTCAATTTCTTCATAGTATTCTTCCTTGATCTGCAAGTTGGATTTATCCTTTTTAAACTGATCATCAATATTAAAAATGGATTCTAAAGTTACTAAACCCTTAGGCATCTTATTTTTTCTTAATTAAATAATCTGGTCCTCATATTGATCCTTCTGTTGGTTAGGCCGAGAAAACTCAGCTTCTTCTCTTAAAAAGTTAACAATATGTTGATCAGATTCAAAAACTTGCCAACTTTCACAACAGGTCTGACAATAACTTTTACATGATTATTTCCTTTATGTTTACTAATTTCAGATGGTATATCATATTGTGCACCAATTGCAACAAGTCTATTAGCATGTTTATTCTGATTTCTAGGTACAATTTGCAAATTAAATGCTTCAAACGTTCAATAAATCCCACACTACATGTTTATAATTTTTTAGAAAATCATTTTTAGTAGCATGGATGCCTCTAACTTGGTTAACAATCAATTCAAAATCACCAAAAACTTGCAGACAACTGATGCCTCGCTTAATGGCCCATTTTAATCCATTTACAAGTGTTGCATATTAACAATGTTATTGGTACAACTGAAAGTAAATCTGAAAGAAGCATAATACCTTTCATTTTTTGGTAAAATCAACATACAACCTCCTCCTGCACCTGTTTTACTACGTGAACCATCAAAAAATAATTTTCACACCTCATTACCTTGCTGTTTTGAACTTAAATCTACACTTTTCATGACATTTGGTAGAAAATCAGTAGTTTCATGAATGACATAATTGTCCAAACTTGGTTCTTCAACCTATTCTTCTATAATTTCAGCATTTTCAATAGCCTATTCATCTAATAATATATCAGGAACATTGTCTATCTATGTTTTAGACTCATGAACAACATTAATTTTCTCTTGGTCAAATAAAATAGTTGCTGTCTCATTTTCAGTACTAACAATATAATGTTCAAGGCAATCCTTAGCAATAAGTTCAAATGGAATTATGATCTCAGTACCATATCTAGTACGACAAAGCATGTGAGACCAATCTGCAGATACATAACCTCCTATTTTGGCAGTGAAATCACATGATAACCATATGGAAAAATAGGGAGGTAAGTCAATGATGTATATATCCATAAGAACTAAAAAACTAGGACAAGAATGCAAGGTCAAATCCATGTTCTTTATAACTCCAATTGTCTCAATAGTTGTCCCATCTAGTTAAACTACCCCCTTTTCAATTGGCTCATATTTAAGGCCTAGCTGGTCAACAATCTTTTTTGGCATAACTAAGCTAGTAGCACCTGAATCTATAATGCAATTATGAAAAAGGTACTTTCCTATTATGACTATAACATAAAAAGGTGGTGGTTTAACTATCTTGGATGGCTGCTATCTTCTTTTTGAGTGTCTCAAAACCATGATCAGCTTGTGGGGTCCAATGAAACTTTGTCTTCATTCCATTCTTGATTGTGTCTAACATAGGAGCACATATGCCATTGAGATGCATGATGAACTTCCTATAATACTAGCCCAAAGCATGGATGCTTCTTACATTTGTTTTAGTCTTGGGAGTAGGCCAACTTCGAATGACATCCACCTTGTCTTGGTCCATTTTGAGGTTACCTTGAGACAAAACAAAGCCAAGATAAACTAGCTCTTGTTTCATGAAGTCACACCTCTCCAAGTTTATCATTAGATTTTCATTATGTAATTTCTTGAAATTAATTTGCAAATGGTTGACATGCTCCTCTTTATTTTTATTGAAAATTAATATGTCATCTAGATAGATAATAACAAACTTACCATTGTAATAAGCCAATACCACATTCATAAGCCTCATAAAAGTAGATGGAACATTAGAGAAACCAAATGGCATTACAATCCATTCATACAAACCCTCTATAGTTTTGAAGCCTATTTTCCAATCACCCCTTTTATCCTGATTTGATGGTAGCTACTTTTTAGGTCTATCTTGGTGAAATATTTTGCTTCCCCTAAACAATCCATTAGGTCTTCAATTCTAGGTATTTGAAACCTATACCTAATGGTGATTCTATTAATGGCTCTAGAATTAGTACAAAGTCTCCAAGTTCCTCCTTTCTTTGGTGCTAAAACAATAGGGACTACACATGGACTAATACTTTTCCTAATCAGGCCTTGGTCTAAGAGCTCTTGGATTTGCTTGGGAATTTGATCATTTTGTTGAGGGGTCATCTTATAGGAATATTTTTTGGGAAGGATAGCTCCTAGGATGAATTCTTTTTGGTGTCTAACAAGTCTATTAGGAGGTAGGGTGGTAGGTTGTCCATCACTGACAATAGCTTTGTACTCTTCAAGTAATTCTTCTACTTCACTTGGTATCTCTATTTTCTTGCCAACAACTTCATCTTTAGGTTTCCAAACTAGTGCAAACCCAACTCCATCTCCTTCTTCTAGGGTCTTCAAGAAATCTTTCTCACCAACCATTAGTACACTTGGAATTAAGGTCTTCATCTCTCCTTCTTCTATCAAGGACCAAATTTTGAAATTTACACCATCCTTCTTGAATGAGTAGGCATTTTTGGTTCCATAATGTATGGCTTGGTTATCAAATTTCCATGGCATTCCAAGTAGAAGGTAACATGCATCCATGGGAAGAACACCACATAACACTCTATCCTTGTATCTCCCTATGGTGAACTCTACCCATGCTTTCTCTCCCACAAGAATATGTTTCCCTTTGTTGAGCCATGTAATCTTATATGGGTTAGCATGTGGGGTTCTTCTTAGCTTCAACTTGCTAACAACCTTTTCATCGATTATATTATCTATTGAGACTAAATCAATGATGATTGTGTACACCTTCCCCATGATTTTGCATTTGATTTTAAAGAGTGCCCTTCTTTGACTTGGTTCTTCTTTGATTGGCTACTTGATCAACGTCCTTCTTATCATCAAGTTTTCCACTTTGTTTAACTCTAAAGGCACTTCATATTTTTTTCCTTTTTTATTAGACTCTTGTTGCACATAGTTAACTCTTTTCATGTTTCCTTGGGAAGTTGAGCCTTTTTTAGGGCACCTATATGCACGATGTCCTAGCTAATTGCAATGATAACACTTCATGTTGACACAGTAGGATCCTCTCCCTTGGTTGCTTCTCCTTCCTCTCCAACTAGTGTTAGAGCCTCTACCTCTACTAAAACTTCCTCTTCTTGAACATCCTTCTTGTTGTTCAGTCAACTTTTTCTCTCCTTGTGGCCTAGCATATTATCCTCTTCCACCATAGCCTCTTTGACCTCTTCCATCTCTACCTTTTCCTTTGCCTCTAAAGTTTGTGTTTGCCCTCTTCTTGTTCTTCTCTTCTATTAATCTTAGATTGGTTTTGACATATGAGTGACAATACACTTAAGTCATTTTCTTAGTTTATGTCAAACAAGTAATGTATGCTGAGTGTAAGTTGTTAGATAGTATGTGCTGAGTAACTAGTAAGTGTTGAGTCACTCAAGTGTCAAGTAGACAGTTGATGCTGAGTGATTCAAATTTTGAGTAATCAATGGATGTCGACTCATTTAGAGGCTGAGTTACAACATTGAAGAAATAGTGGATGCCAAGCATCAGACACTTCAAGTGCCGAGTAAATAGTTTTGGACATAGTTATTGCAATGGCACAAAATTCTATGTAAACTATTTTTGAGCCAAATTAAGGATTTTTTTGTGATTCTAGATGATAAGGAAAAATCTATATTGAGGATCCCTATGCATTACATGCAACCAATTAGTTGAAGGGATGTTTTAAGTAGAAAAATGGGTGAATCACAGTTGTTGATTCATACCTAACCCTAAGTCACCTAAGTTTTCATAAGGAGGATAAACCATAAAAGAAAAATGGAGTGGAAGGAGCAAAGGGAGAAGTTTTCATGCACAAATAGAGAATTCATGGTGGCTAAGGAGTTGTGAATTGAGATACATTGCAGAATTAGTTAAAGGAGAAAATAGAAAAGGAGTTAGATGATAGAAGTGATATATCTAATCAAAGAGGATCAAGTACACATCAAGAAAGAGGTGATCTATTATCTAGTAGTAGAGTGCTAACCATAGGATCATTGCTGAGAAATTCTAACATGTGAATTAGTTAAATCTCTTAACAGAGTAGTCCTAACAGGCTATTGTAAATCCTTTAATAGGTTGCTTACTTCACGGTAAGTTTTAAGTCCTTTAATCAGACACACTTCTAACAAGGTTTTGAAATCCTTTAATAGGGTAAGGTCTAACAATCTTGTAAGCCTTTAACAGGGCAAACATTTCACAAGGTAGATCATAGTTTATGATCAAACATTGTAGCCTTCATTGGATACACTTTATTACTGTAGTAGAGAAGATTTGTGGGTGTCATCGCCTCCCCCGTCCCTCCCCTGCACCCTCGAGTTTTACCTTCTCATTGGAGGGTTTCTAGGTAACCAAATATCTTGTGTCATATATATGTTGAATTTTATTTGCTTTCATGTTATGGATGAAATGTTTAGCTAGCTATTTTAGTTTACATAAAAATTGTGAGATGGATGTGTGGTGAATGATTTTATGGTTAAAGTTTTGAAGGATTGATTCACCCCCCCTTAGAGATTTCTTTGCCTATTGTATTTCCAAAAATTGGTATCAGAGCCTTGTTCTCTAGAAAAAAAAGTTTTGCAACTTTGAGGGAAGATCTTGAAGATGGAAGTCTACAAGTTGGGAAAGGTTATTGATAACCATAAGATTGAAATCTAGCTTGCCCTACATCAGCTGAATGAAGAAAGAGATGAGTTTAAGTGCTCATTGAAGAGAAGGAAAGAGATAGCTATTGAAGAGAATGACACACATTACCAAGAGATTGACACTATTGAATTATTTGCAGAAGGAAACTCAAGTGAATTTGATGCAACAACTACAAATCTGATGGAAAAGAATGGTGCCCTAACTAAAGAGGTCAAAAATATTAAGATAGAACAAGAAGTCCAATCAGTATTGCTATGTGAGGTGACCGAGCATAAAAATAAACATGAAAAAGACAAAGTCATGATTGAAGATGACAACAAGATGCTGACCAATAAACTGGAAGAGAAGACATCAGAGGTGAATATGATTTCTCACATACAACTAGAAACATTGAATCAAATGATAATTTCCAATCATGAATTGAATGGAAAGGATATTGATATCACAACATTGAAGTTGTAGAATGAACAACTAAGAAATGATGTGAAAAGAGAAAAAGAATTTGCTAAAAGTTGCAACAAACCTAGTGAAGCCATCAAGTATTTTGAGCAATTGATGAGATCTCCTAGATCTAACAGTGATACTACTAGATTGGGTTATACTAGTACTAGAGAAGGAGAATCATCTAAAAGTGGTGAACAAAGAAGCAAAAAAGGTAAGAACTACAAACCTACTTGTCATAATTGTGGAAAGATAGGTCATACCAAAAAGTTTGCAAGAGCAACAATGCAAATCATAATGCTAAGAAGAAATTCATGGGTAACTGTCATAAGAGCAACAATCAAGGACATCAAGCACATGAATGAAAGACCAAGACATCAAGCACACAAAGATTTGAAGGTTACTGCTACAACTACAAGAAGTATGGACATAGAGCAGATGAGTGCAGATCAAAGCCTAACTGGTCATCAAACACGCAAGCCAAGAAAAATCATACTGATAGATCCTATAATTGGGATTACAATACAAGGTATAGTTGTCACTATTTTCAAGAGTATGGACATGTTGCTGAAAATTGCATTAGAACACATTTCAAAAGTGACTACAATAGATGGTTGAGTCAAACTACATGTTTTAGCTTTTTGAAGATTGGTCACATTAGTAGAAATTGTCCAACAAGGTCTAAAGCACCTAGTAGTGAATTCAATAAAGGAAAATGAAAGGTTGATGTTGAAGAATTCAAAGTGAAAATGAACAAGACATGGACGAAAAAGGAAGATTGTAGCACATCAAGTTCAAATGGGATCACTTCATCCAATGGATCAAGTGATCACACCACCCCCAACTAGGCAATCAAGACGTATGTGTGGGAGTAATATTTCAAAGTTCAATTATACATTATTTCCAAGATTTAGTTTTGAAAATATTATATATGCATGAAGTAAGATGCAAAGTATTGGTTAGAACTTAGAAGAAATCTATAAGTTTTCATGTTACTGCTGAGCATGAAATGTTTCACTATTGCTACCGAGTGAAAGTTTAGTTGTTGCCGAGCTATCAAAGGTGATAGTTTTGGCCATGCTCACTGTGGTTTCCAAGAGTAGTAGGAATTACATGGAAGATAAGTGAGTCAAAATTTCAATTGGATTCAAGCTTACAACTATGTAAGCATTGAGCATTTATTGTGAAGTTTCAAGGGCTATATGGTCAATTTTTGACTCATTTGCAATTATTCAAGATTAAAGAGAGAAAAAAGAGCATAAGGAAAATTGGAGAAATCAATTCAAGCATTTTCAAACTAAATTCAACTGCTACTCGACACCAGTCATCATATTTTTCAAGGTATTTATCATGTGCCGAGTTACACTGTTTGAATTTACTCAAACCCTAGTTAGTTGTTATGGTGTCTAGCTCTTCTGCTATCATGATTAAGGAAGGAAATGAAGTTTTAAATGTTTAATTGATTAATAATGAGATCAAACAACCACATTTCTAGGCAATTTATGACATTACATATAAAGGAGACCCATCTAGTGCATTATCTATGACACCACCACAAGTTTTAATGATACAAGTTGTAAGGTGTTGCTACACTTGTAAGGTAGGAAGTATTGGAGACATGGAAATAAGAGATTTATATGGAAAATTTTGTGAAAGTGGAGTATTAAAAGAGGAATACAAGGTTGTAGAGAGAAAAGGGTTAACTCATGCCCTAGAGTTTCCTAACGTATTCAAGACAGAGTGGATTAAGATTGTGCTTAGTAGAATACATGAAAACTCTGTATGGTTAGAGGATGGCCTTATCAAAATCTTAAAGAGGATTATTCATAGTGATAGGGTATCCAATCCTAGACAAACCAAAGACTATGAGGAGTGATGCAAAAGAGGCAATTGAGAAGAATAGATGGACACTATGGAATAAGAGAGGGATGAACATAGACAAAATCACCGGTCCCCTAATTGCATTTGCAGTGAGAGTTATTGCACATAAATTATTTCAATCCGCTAGGTTGAACAATGTATAATGTATGACCGTGGAATTGGGTTACAAGATAGTAAAGAAAGACCATTCTTATGACCTTGCCAAGTTACAACTCCAACAATTATCAAAAAACTTGGGATCCATAAGAAAGACAAAAAGTGCACAATGCAAGTTTGGTTCAATACTTGTTTGTATATTTTTCTATGTGCAGAACACTTTTCCGTTATTTGGGAAAGTAGCTTGGAAGACTAACAGATCAGCTGCAATACATATTGGTGAATACATAGAGAAACTTGGAGATAATTTTGAGACTATAATGAGTAGTTATTTTGAAGACTTTAAGAAGTCAATGAAAAAAGATAGAGAATTCCAGTGTCACTAGTAGAGAAGCATTTCAATGATGTTTGTTTTCTAGTTGATGCTGATTTCACT
The DNA here is from genome assembly GCA_028749045.1 of Cupressus sempervirens. Taxonomy (NCBI): domain Eukaryota; kingdom Viridiplantae; phylum Streptophyta; class Pinopsida; order Cupressales; family Cupressaceae; genus Cupressus; species Cupressus sempervirens. The sequence continues at coordinate 673,182,983 of CM053788.1, read as the reverse complement.
TATGTACAAGCTATTTTTCCAAGGGTGAGATGGTTCAAACCATTGCCTTATGAGATTAATGTGGATGAGGAATTTTCAACCATCACTGCTTTACTAGTAGAGGAAGTAGATAAGAATGCTACCTCATTGTGAAATTATGATGTAGCAAAGTTAAAGATCACAATGGATTTGAAGACAACTTCTGTGTTGAGAAAGAAGAACACGATTGTGAAGAAGCTCAAGGAAAAATTTAGTGAAGAGGTAGAAGGAGATGTAGAAGAATTTGTATATACCATGATGGAAACTTTTAAGATGATTCCAACTAAGATTGCCAACTCTTTACCCAAGAGCCTGTACGACACAGTTGAGCAAAGTTGGCAATATAGTCTCACAACTGAGACAAATATTAGAGAGACTACACTTGCAAGAGTGATGCCAAAATTGGACAAGTCTGAAATGACAAAGGCTATTAACAAGTATAAGTGGATATTTGCTCCAAAATATTGAGCCTTTAATATTTTATAGAACAAAATTGAAGTAGTTGTTCAACAAAGCATACAATTATGGAAAGTGATCTATGGGCTGACAACACAAAAGGCTATTGAAAAGATACCTATGGAAGTAGGTGAAGAAAAAGAAGAACAAGAGGTAGTTGAAGGAAAAAATGATGAATTTTTAAGGGAAGTACATGGGGAAGGCACTATAGAGGAAACAATTGAGGAAGAGCAACAACAAGACTAGAATGCACCATAAGTACATATGCCGAGTGCCAGTCCACAAGTAGATACAGTAAAGTTTAAGGATGTGTCTAAAAACTCCATTTAGAACATCAATCCCTTAACAAAGGAGGATATGCAAAAGATATTGATTGATTCCATCACCAAGGCACAACTATGCAACCATCCTATTTTGGTGAGTGTGGATGAGATTGAGAAGGCAGAATTGACATTTGTAGGGGAGAAAACACAAATATTATCTTTTTCCCCCACTCAATCTATAAAAGTGCAACCTAAATTATCTATTTTAGCATATCAAAGGAAGGACATAATGTCCTCACATGTCAACACTATGGTACAAAATGTGTCAGTACCAATAGTTATGACAATTGAGCAAGAAGAGACACCAGTCCAAATAGGTTAGGAAGCCAGTCTTTCATCTACACCACAAGCACAAGGTGGAGCATAAACTAAAGAAAAGGATAATTTTAGGACTAAAGATTTAGTCTTGAATATGAAACTAGAGGAAGTGATAGCAATTCAGACACTGGTTATCTTACTAGACACTACTACTCCTATTCCTAGTCAAGCACTTCATAGGCCAAGTATAGAAGCTACACCATTGCAAGCATCAAAGCCCAGTCCTAGCACATCTAAGGTTGATGAGGTGACATCGTATGGTGATATCAACTTAGATTAGGTGATTGAATTGTCAAAGTTTGATCTTCCATCAATCACAATAGAGAAAATGAGCATATTGTAGGATGTACTAGCAAGGAAGAAACACCAAGAACTTCTAAGAAGGGAGCATAGGAAGAAACAAGCACTTCATGAAATCAAAGACATATTTCTTGATGCATTCAACCTATCTACACCTGATGAATCCAATCCAATCATTAAGTAGTTGGAAAATATTGTGGAGAAGATCATTGATTAAGACCTAGATACTAATGTCAAATTAATCGAATGGTTTGAGAAGAAATTTCAAACAAAGGTGAATGAAAAGATATCCAGTGCCATTGCAGTACACTAGGTTTCCTTAGCAACCAAAATTGATGGTGTGAAGAAGATGTTCGAGAACATTTTCTCTCTTTACACCAAGTTATGTGATGTTCCCCTATTCACACAAGAAGTGTAGAGACACATTGACCATCTAGAGGGAGATTTGAAGAAAATAGGTACTATCCTACAACAATCTCCTCGTCAAAGTTAGTCTCATTTCAAGAATTTGCTATTAGCACAAGGTTAGTTAGAAACTTTACAAGGTCAATATGAAAATAATATGGCTACACTCATCAACATAAAGTCCATGTTAACCCCTCACATGGAGGTGTTACACAAGGAACTAGCCTATGTAGAGATGTTGCTAAAGAAATATCCCCATCTTTCTACTCATGAAGGCCTAGTCACCCTTACTGCCAAGTTGGACATTTAGATAAAATCTTTGGACGTAGTGTGTGACAACTAGGATGCAACACTAAAAATTATGATGTAGATCCATAAATCATTCTTGGACAGACACATAATTCGTGTACCACCCATGAAATAAGTGTCAAATGGGGGAGAATGAATGAAAGGAGAGAATAAGTTTTGGGGGAGAGCAAACAAAGGGGGAGACTATAATATAGAGTCAACACAATAGATCTACTTAGCAAGAGTATTTAGTTTCAAATTTATAATAGAACAATCAACTTAGGGGGAGTTATAGAATTTTGAGGTATGACTTATAAGTCATAAGTTTTTGGAAATTTTAAAGTTTTGAAAATTTCTATAGAGATTATTTGAGTTAGACTCAAGAGCTAAGGTTATTCATGCATGACCAAGTGTTTTTTCCACTCATGTCAAAGGGGGAGATTGTTAATCTCAAATTGGTTTTCACATATGAGTGATATTACACTTAAGTCATTTTCTTAGTTCATGCCAAACAAGTAATGTATGCCGAGCATTAGTTGTCAGATAGTATGTGGTGAGTAACTAGTAAGTGTCGAGTCACTCAATTGTTGAGAAAAAAGTTGATGTTGAGTGATCAATGGATACCAAGTCATTCAAAGGTTGAGTTACAACATTAAAGAAATAGTGGATGTAGAGCATTAGACACTTCAAGTGCCGAGTAAATAGTCTTGGACATAGTCGTTTGTAATGGCACAAACTTCTATGTAAACTATTTTTGAGTTGAGTTAGGGATTATTTTGTGATTCTAGATGATAAGGATGAATCTCTATTGAGGATCCCTATGTAGTATATGCAACCAATTAGTTGAAGGGATGCTTTAAATGGAAAAATGGGTGAATCACAGTTGTTGATTCATACCTAACACTAAGTCATGCAAGTCTTCATAAGGAGGATAAACCCTACAAGAAAAATAGAGTGGAAGGAGCAGAGAAGTTTGCATATACAAATTGATCATTCATGGTGGCTAAGGAGTTCTGAATTGAGATACATTGCAGAATCACTTAAAGGAGAATAGAGGAAAGGAGTTAGAGGATAAAAGTGATACATCTAATTAGAGGGGATCAAGTACACATTAGGAAAGAGGTGATCTATAATCTAGCAATAGAATGCTAACCACAAGATCATTGCTGAGACATTTTAACAGATGAATCTGTTAAATATCTTAATAGAGTAGTCCTAACAAGCTGTTGTAAATCCTTTAACAGGGTGCTTACTTCATTGTAAGTTTTTCTTTAATTAGGAACACTTCTAATAGGGTGTTGAAATCCTTTAATAGGGTAAGATCTAACAATCTTTTAAGCCTTTAACAGGGAAATCCTTTCATCGGGTAGATCATAGTTTATGATCAAACATTGTCGCCTTCATTGGATACACTTTATTATTGTAGTAGTGAAGATTTGTGGGTGTCATCCCCACCCCAGTTTTACCTTCTCATTGGAGGGTTTTTAGGTAACTAAATATCTTCTGTCATATATATGTTGAATGTTATTTTCTTTCATGCTATGGATGAATATGTTTAGCTAGCTATTTCAGTTTACATGAAAATTGTGAGATGGATGTGTGGTGAATGATTTTATGGTTAAAGTTTTGAAGGACTGATTCACCTGCCCTCTTAGAGTTTACTTTCCCTATTGCATATCCAACATATTCCACTTTTAGAGAAATTTTGAAGCATTTATGGACTATTTTAGGAGTCCATAAGTTGATCTCTTCCTGTATGTTCCACTTCAAGCCTCATAGATACCTAGCCACTTTGATAGGTTCATCTTCTTGTACTCTTGACCTTAAGAACAACTTCTAAAACTCTTCAATGTAAGTTTCCACATCCATATCTTTTTGTTTTAAATTTTGCCTCTTCTTTTGTGATTTAATTTCATAGTCTTCTCATAAGTATTTCTCTTTCACCTTTATTACCATTGTTTTTCAATTTTCTATGGGCTTCTTTCCCACTTTCTCCCTCTCTTCTTGGAGGTACTTCTACCATGTCAGGGATGATTGTGTTGGCCTAGATTTGGCCACTTTGACCTTTTGTGCTTCTATCACACCTTCACACTCAGTGATTTTCCATCCCTTCAATCCACTCCATTACAAGTTCATTGTCCATCTTTCCACTAAACAAAGGAATTCATTCTAGAGATTTTCCACCTAATGCCTTGATGGACTTTAGGAATGCCTCTTCAATTATTGGAGGGTCTGGTTCAGGGACAAGATCTTCTTCATCAACCTTTTCCTTGCCTTTACTACTACTTTCACCTTCTTGGTCTTTCTTCTTACTTGCCTTAACAACTTCTTCTAACTTTTTTTTCATTTCTTCGAGGGCTTCTTCAAGGATTCTATTTCTCTCCTTTTGCTTAACCATTTTCTTAGCCAGCTCTACATTAGTCACCATTTTTGATTCTCCAATTGATTCTTCAGTGTGAAACATCTAATCACAAGCCCAAATCTTTAGGATGTGATAGCAATATGATGTAAGACTAGGTAGTTAGCTTCCTTAGTCCTATTCTCCTCTAGGACTTGACCAGGCTTTTCTCTTAGCATAATAGGATTTCCTTAGTACCCTAACCTCTACGGGACCTCTATTTTATTCCCCAATACTTCCCTACTTAGATACACCAATAGGTTTGCTTCTCCCACTCATCAATAACTCTTCAAGCTATCTTGCCAACTTTAGTTTTTCATCCTTCTTGATCATTCTAGCCACCATAAGGAGTGAAGTATTCCCTTATGAGGTTTTGAAAATCATCTAACCTTTTGGATTCAACACCAACAAGCCTTCTTACCAATTCTCGCAAAACTGTCACAATTTCCCTAAATAGGCCTAATTGAATTAGCCCTCCTAATGGTGGTTTTCCATTATAACTCCAAACTTCTCTGAACAAGGTGGAAAACTCATCATGGATTTGAGTACCCTTTTGGAAAATCTAAAACATTTTGTGGATCTTAGGTTCCCAAGCTCTTTGTACACTTGAAAGTCATTTTTATGCCTATATTTAAGGATTTCACATTAAGAATGACAAGGCTGACTAGGGTCTAGTCAAATTCTCAACAAAACTTGTTTTGAGACTTCTTCCTCTAGAATATAGTAACATAATTCACCCCTCCTCCTTTTTTAACTCCTAGTTTGATGTATCTATTACATTGAAACCTCCAAAACTTTCCTGCAAATGCTGTGATTGCCTAACTAAGTAATTGTAACTTGCCTAGGGCATCACATTAAAAATAGCTATGCATATTTTCAAGGCCCAAGAATTTATATACACTATTTACACTATATTCATTCCCATTTCCCTTAAGGTCATGATGAATCCATGATAGGAACTCATGGGGGAGCCATTTTTGTGGAAACTGGCAAGACTGAACCAACACACATAGTATTTACGAAAGATTTTCAAAACCAACCAAATGAACTTCTAAAACCTAGAAACTTGAAACAAAAATAACTGTACAAGCAAAAAATTCAATACTCTAATGCAAAAATTCAAGATTTAATCCATTATTGTGTTCATGCAATCGAAAACTATTAAAACTATGAAAACTAGGGCAGAATTCATGATTTTCAATAACCAGACTTCTTACAATTTCCAACCCTTGGAATGGGTCACTTAGTGTTTTATATATTCTTATCAATAGGTTTCAAATAGTTATAGGAACTATCAACCTCACTTCTAGGACAAGTTCAATTCTTGCCTAAAAGTTGTCATGCAACTTTTTAAAGTTGCTGACAATTTTTGCATTTTTGAAATTTTTAAACATCTATCACTTGGAACCTTCCAAGTAGGTCTAACATGGTCCATGTATGATGCCTACACATGATTTATCCTTTAGAGCATCAATCCACATGTTTTTGACTACTTTTCCCTATTTGACAACTTTGTCAATATTTGACATCTTTCTCTTTTATGGCTCCAAATGGTATGTAGGATCTCTAGTCTATGAAAGGGAATGTATACCATCATGGAAGAAAAGTTAGGTTAAAAAGCATACCTTCTTCAGGATTTTATGGTGCAAGACCCATAAACCCTAACAACCCTAATACAAGAAAAAATTAAGAAAGCAAACCAAAACCTCCTAGATTGGATTGAACCTAGTCAACTCCACCTAGGAACAGTCTCAACCATGACCCTGAAAGGTCCAAACTCACACTCCTAAATTTTCTAGGGTCAATACATGTCAAAAACAAACTAGAAATCAAAACAAGGAGCTTCGACTAGGTTTTCCTCTAGGTGCTCCTACACCATGCAGTGGTGAATCTCTCTAACGATTTGTCATGAGATCAAAATATTTTCTCCATTAGCTTCGAGTGGCTAGGTAAACCCTAGTCCCAAGCTCATCCCATCCTGTTGATTTCTCAAACGTTCTTGAGAACACCAGATGGAATTGACATCGAGAGTTATTAAATGCCACAGGGAAGAGATCTTTGATGAGGCATATATTAGAGGTCATGTGAGGTATGGATGCAATGTTGGGTGCTACGGGATTATGTTGTTGACACATATAATAACCTCTCATTTTTTGGAGATTCAATTCTATTTTGATTTTGTGACCCCATCTCGGGTGATGTTGAAACTTGTAATGTTGGCCAATTCAAAGTTGCCAACTGGTGAATCTCTCTAAATTTTCATCAGGGGATTGAACTAGCTTTGAGTGGCTAGGTAAAATCTAGTCCCAAGCTCATCCCATCCTGTTGATTGCTCGAATGTTCTCAGGCACGCTAGATGAATTTGACCTTGAAAGTCACTAAATGCCATAGGGAAATGATGTTTGACGGGGTATATCTCAGAGCTCGTGTGAGGTATGGATGCAATGTTAGGTGCTAAATGATCATGTTGTTGACACCTAAAATAACTTCTCTCCCTCTTTGTATATTCAATTTTGTTTTGATTTTGTGGCCCCATTTATAGTGATGCTGAAACTTGTAGTGTTGGCCAATACAAAGTTGCCAACTGGTGAGTTTCTCTAACCATTTGTTGTGAGATCAAAATGTTGGCTCTATTAGCTCCAAGTGACTAGGTAAACCTTAGTCCCAAGATTGTCCTATCCTATTGATCGCTCAAACGTTCTTGGGCACATTGGACAAAATTGACCATGAGAGTCACTAAATGCCATAGGAAAATCTCTAATAGGGCATATCTCAAAGTTCATATGGGGTATGGATACAATGTTGGTGTTATAGGACTATGTTGTTAACAACTATAATAACCTCTCTCTTTTTTTGGAGATTCAATTCAATTTTGATTTTGTAGCCCCATCTCTAGTGATGCTAAAACTTGTAGTGTTGGCTAGTACGAAGTTGCCAATTGGTGAATCTCTCTAACTGTTCATCATGGGATCAAACTGTCTACTCCATTAGCTTTTAGTGCTAGGTAAACCATAGTCCCAAGATCATCCCATCCCATTTATCACTCAAATGTTCTCGGGCATGCTAGACAAAATTAACCTCAACAGTCACTAAATGCCATAAGGCAATGATCTTTGATGGGGTATATATCGGAGCTCATGTGAGGTATGGATGCAATGTTGGGTGCTATATGATCATGTTGTCGGCAGATACAATAAAATCTCTCTATTTTTGGCTATTTGATTCCATTTTAATTTTGTAGGCCTGTCTTGGGTGATGCTAAAACTTGTAGTGCCAGTAAAAAGTTGCCAACTGTTGAATCTCTCTAATCATTCATCATGGGATCAAAATTTATTCTACCTTAGCTCTGAATGTCTAGGTAAACCCTTGTCCCAAGATTTTCCCATCCCATTGATCACTCAAACATTCTCAGGAATGCCAGACAAAATTGGCCCTAGGAGTCACTAAACATTGTGTGTCGATACTTGTAAGAATGAAAAAGATACAAGAAGATAAATATAATATCCTAGGGATGTAGAATCCATCACCATACAAATGAGGTCAAAGATAGTGTAGTCAATGTATAGTGGATAATGAAACACAAAAGATATGTAAGAAAAGATGCAATAAATATAGCTACAGGAATCATTAAAAAGAGCATATATAATGTGTTTCCATGAATGAAGCTCTCAAAGAGATAGATAAACAAGAAATCTTGATATCTAATTTCATAAATAAATTAAAAAAATTATTTCAAGTTTTCTCGTGTTGTGAAGATAAAGTATATATAAACTCTTGACATGTTTATGATGATACTATGATTCAAGCTTAGACATTTACACAAAGCAACCAACTCAAGATTCAAATTTCAATGCTAATTGTATAAGAGTAATAAGAATTCAAGTTTCACTATTTTCATACCAAAAAAAAATCTAAATAGGTTACTCATAATCAAAAGTACTCATAACTTGTACATTATAAATATAAATTAATATCATAGCCTTATTCACATGTCAAAAGATACTATCAAAGATTATTATAATGATTCCTACCCTTATTTTGGATGCAAATTACATTAAAATGAAATACATGAAATACTTAAAACATAAACGAGAAAAATAAGATATATATTATGATAACAAACAATGTCATACATGGACAATCTGATGCATCAAAGTTGTAAGTCTAATAATGTCATGCATCAAATACATGTCAAACATAAAATATATAATATCATGTATACATCAAATATATTTCGAATATGTTCACTAACATAAAATTCAAGATATATGTCCACTAATGCCTATAAGTGTGTCCATCCCTATATCTTCTCCTTCCCACTAGAGCTAATACAAACAAAGTAAATATTAATAAATTATTATTATACATTGAAATCAAATATTTGTACACGAAAAATTAATTATTTTCTTACTGCCATCAAATAGTCACTCTGTACATCCACCTTAAAGGCTCGTGGATGATTAGGAGTAACAAGGCCCTGCAAAAATTCAATCAATATAATCACTTGATCATACTTATGAATACCATTTGAAATTTCAATACTAACTATTATAAATAACAACTAAAACTATGAAAAATATTTCATACCTCAATCAATGGCTCTGAACTAATGGTCTAGTAGAGAACTAATGCACACAGATAATTTTTTTTTGTCAATCCTTCATATGGTTACTTAATAAATACATGTATTAATTGAAATGATTAAATCGATACATACCTGTCAACTTGTTGACGAGACATAAAATGGGGCTGGGGAGTCTGTACTAGGGCCATCAACACTCTTACTTTGAATTTTGAACAATGCCAAGAAATGCTAATTTTTTAGTCATTCGTTATACATATGAAATGTGATCAAATTCATTTATTATAATTGTAAAAATTTACCTGTGTGGCAATGCCAAATGTCTCATTCAGAAAGTCATCAGTGACCAACCCATTATCCATAGTATGTCCAACATAACTGCCAAATGTGCATAAGGATCCACATGACATGCACATGTGACCATGATGAAAAGATGACCCCTCCTCAACTAATGGATTGACACAATGAATGAGGGTCTATGTCAAAGCATTGACAATACCTAGAGTATCAGTCTCTACATGTTCCTTCACAACTAAAGGAATAATGACATGCTTATTGTGTGGCTTGACAATAGGCACCCTAACTACATTAGGGTCATGATGTGCCTCCTTCCTCTCAAGTGAAGACCCCCCACCTCTACCCTAAGAATCTAACATGTCAAAATAATTGGGGATCTCCCTGAGGACAAATTCACAATACAATTTCCTTAAGAAATATATTGTAACCTCGTGATTATTGTAGGGAGGGGCATCAAAGACCATCCACCATCTATCCCAAAACTTATTTCTAATATCATCATGGATGCACCAGTGGATGGGGAACCTTTTAGTTGTAGTTTTAATAGTGTCTTCTGTTGGACTAATTACCAACGTTCTCCTTTGAGATTCATGACATGGCTTAAGCACCTCCTGTGTTTTATAAGTCTAGTGGTTGTATCGGGCATTAACAAGTTGATCTTTTGGTGCAACAACAACCCTAGCTTGTAACAAGTGGTATTAGAGCTTGATCGCAGGTTCAAATCTCCTTGGTAATGCTAAGGGGGGATTTTTGGACTAATCACCAACATTCCCCTTTGAAATTCGTGACATAGCTTAATCACCTCTTGTGTTCTATAATTCTAGTGGTTGTATTGGGCATTAACAAGTTGATCTTTTGGTGCAATGACAATCATAGCTTGTAACATCTTCTTCTTATAGCTTTTAAAACAATACACATATGTCATCTTTTGTTATATCCTTAATTTTAACATCTTCATAGGATAATTTGTTCAAATAATATCTTATTTTTTCTTCTCTCTTAACATGCCAAATATCTAACAGACCACTAATAGAAGCTACCTGGCTCACAATGGACTCAAGGGAGCATGCCAATTGTGCTCTTTTAGGATTAGTTTTCTTGTAAGATTCTAGCCTACCAATGATTGCTTCTAATTGAGTTTTCCCTCTTTCTATTTCATTCATTATATTATCTTGGGTGCTAAGAGGAGGTCTTGCAATCGGTGGAGGTTGTAGAGGTTCTTGCTCTTTGTCACAAGGGTTTTCATTTTGATTTTGTGGAGGATTTTATTGATCAAGATAGGGATTTGGACCATTTGATGGTATAAGGTTTGGTGGTTTATTATTCACATTTCTTGATAAGACACCAATTGCATTTTAGAAAACTAAACAAACTTGAAGCAAAACTAAAAACAACATACAAAACAATGCTAAAACATACAAAACAAAGCAAAAACAAGGTTAGAAGACATACTAAATGAACCCAATCTTGATCTCTAGCAACAAGTAGGCATTTTGAGGAGGAGGAGAGAGAAAAGATTTCACCTTCTACAAAACGTGTGCACACTGTTGGGGGTAGAGAAGGCAACCAACAAAAGAAATGAGTTAAAATGAAATGAGCTATGGGTTGTAGTCATTTTAATAGATTTCAAATAGCGTGCACATGCTATGTGAATCTACATAGCGTGTGCATGCTCCTAGGCTCCACAAGCCTTAGGCCATAGTGCATGAATGCTATAGGAAATTTTGAAAAATAAAATGGGTGTCATCTTTTTGGCACCACTACTTGGTGAATTAGCCCTACAACTAGTAGTTGCATGCTTTTGTAAATGAATCAATGAGCTGATAGGTATCATCTTTTCTTACAAATACTTTTTCCTTAAAAAATATTTAGAACTATAAAAACAATATGACTACTTAGAAACTACATATTGAAAGACATAATTAGGAATGTAAATCAAATGAATTATAAGCTGATACATAAATGGATATTCATTGAATCAACACTTGCATTTTTTTAAAGATTTTATAACCCAATTTTTTATTTTAAAATAAAAATAAAAATATCCATCTATTTAAAAAAATGCTTTATAGCAACTATGTGAGGAGGACAAATCCAAATATTCTAAAGCCAATGGAAAATATTGAAGACACACACACATGTATATCTATATACACATACACATACACATACACATACACATACATGTATATGTATATACATATTATACATATATACATGTATATACACATCTTAATACAACAATACATACCTACATATATATCTATATAAACATATAAATGTATATACATATATACTAATATATAATCCAAAGAAGCTACAACTTGGTATTACGTGGCTTTCTTCCATGAAAATTGTAGCTTTTCCCATTCATAAGTGCATCAAATTTCTACATAATGGAGAAGTTATCACCATTAATCATTCTATTTACAAACCCTCATGCCCTCGAAACTACACTAAGATAGATTTATGTTAGCCATCTCTCCCTTAAAAACCACCTAAGTATCTTGACCATATTTATCGATCTTATCAACAATATAAGGTAGAAAAGATTCTTGAGCTTAGCCTTCCTAAGATTTATCCTCTTACAACTATCTTGCCTACCCCACATGTTCATCCACTAGATCATTTCTGAACTTGTAGTTGTTCCCTCTTTAGAACCTATGATCATTGATCCTAATCCTTCAAGTTTATCTCATAAAACCATTCACAATCAACATGCTCATAAGTGTCGCAAGAACTGTCAAGATAAAGCCAAGGAATATGCTCTTGCTTCTCAAACTAAATCTTCATCTCAACCTTTTCCTTCCTTTTATCAGCCCATGCTTGAGCCCTTGGAGGAGGTTAAAAATAGTAATAACATAACAATGGATAAACATGATAATATTGTTAATAATTGAGATTCTATTAATCTTGATATGGAATATACTCTTGATGATGATTCTAATGCACATGCTAGTGATGATGAATATGGAAATATTGATATGGATTATAATTTTCCTAACATTCTTTTTACATAGTTAATGCTTACTCATAGTGACAAGCACATTGATTCCCTCTAGAGTCCTTTCTTGGCTCTAGTTGTGGTTCTTATTGTATTAGATGTTGTTCCTCTTGCGATTCAAAGAACTTTCCCTAATGTTATAAACCAATATGGTGGGAGGGGGGGAGGCAATGCACTTGAAGTGGACTTCTCTAGCATGGTAGTATTTGTGGGTTTGTGTTGTATCTCCCCCATGTTGTGTTCTTTCTTCTATGTTTTGTCTAGATTTCTTTAGACAAACTTTGTAGCTTTATTGGCACAAGATGATAAAGTAATCAAACATGTCATTCAAATTCTTCTCTTTATACCTCTCTTCGTATGTATGCCATTACACATATGTTGCATATATGTTATTCATTATACATGTGCCCTTGTGTAGTCTTCTTGGATGCTTGCGACATGGTAGTACTGACACTTTTTGGTCTCCATTGTGTTGTATTTCTAACTCTTTTTGGGAATAATGACATTTAAAACTTGATATAATATTACATATTATCATATGATCATAGTGACCCCAAAGTTAGTAGATCCCTTTGTGCCCTCTCTTTTTGTCATGTGTTTATTTTTGTTGAAGTGTTCTCTCTTGGGGGGGCATTTTATAGTGGAGCACATTTTCACTCGATGTATGTATACTTTCATTAAATATGTAGCTCCTGTTAATAAATTTGCAATTAATTTAACATGGGGGTACAAACTTCTCTCACTTGTGCACACATGCACTTTGATAGTTTGGTTTCCTCTAATGAACTATTGAAAGTTCATGGGGACTAGATCTTCATTCTTTTGGATCTCTCTTTGGACTACTAATAGTCTAGGAGGTTCGATCCTTGATTTTGATCTCTCTTTGGATTACTAACAATGAGGGAGGCGTGAATTTTGTTTGATCCTTCTTTGAACTATTGATAGGTTGGGAAGCCTAATCTTGTTTCTAATCCCTTAAGGACACACACACACATCCTTATGTCTAGGTCATTCATTTGATTCTTCTTTTTAGTACATAGAGTTCCTTTGTGGATAAATCCTTTTGATGAATTTAATAAAATAACACACACTCTTGCTAGACCATTCAATTAGTCTTTGATGGGTTGACTAATATGCCACAAATACTTGCTAGACCATTCAAAGTCATCTTTTTTTGTAAAACACACCTTTCTTTTTTGTGTAGTTCATAATAAGGGAAACAAACTTTATTGGGAAAGTTCACTACACTTTTTCTTGTTAGTGGAATCTTTATTTTTGTGATTTTTGATATGATGAAGACTCAAATCTATTGGGGGCTTGATGGTTTCTTCATATCCTTAGTCATGATAAGATCAAATTTTTCTTTTGATCTAGTTTATTTCACGAGTTTGAGACAAATCATACTCCCACTAAAGTGGGGGTTAAATGTACCATCTTAAAATGGAAATACCCATTATTCAAGTCCTTTTAGCACTCATCCTTTAGTGATCTTATGGACCATGGATGGATTGATGCTCAATCAGTTCTTTCTCCTATTTTGCCTTTTATCTTCCACATTCATCGATGTAGTATTTGAGACCTCAGGGTTAGATCCTTGTGGGACAACCCTGAAATATGTTGACCTATTTTAGAATAGATTGACCTTTTCCCTGGGGATTTTGAGTCCCAAGGCTAGTTTTGTCTCGGGGTTGCAAATTAGAAAATCGGGTGACTTGCCAACTTGCTTATTTTTGTACCCTAAAACTAGTACAAAAGGAAGCCTAGGTGCCTAATTTTCACATGTAAAGGCTATCCAAAATTATTTTATAAATCCCACATGAAAGTTCAAGTATTCAAGCAAGCATATTTTTATCAAGAATTCAAGGCTTTCAAAGATTAAAGAAACCTTTGTGAGCATTTCCTCTTCAAGATCTAGAATTTTGTTGGCCATCAAGGGAGGAGATCTACATTGAGGCATTCATCTTCTTCTTTATTGATATATATTTACATCCATGACTTGATGATGTGGTTTTGGTAGATCCATTACATCTGTGAAGATTTTCTACATCCTTCATTGTAAATTCAACATTTACGACATAAAAGTATTGAAAATCCTTATTGACAAGGAGTTTTACAAGAAAGGTGAATATTTATATTTATTTCTTTCTTTCTTAAATGTTTTACATTTTAATTTCAAGGTTGATTCCTCAATCTAGGGCTTGACCAAGGCAAGCCCTCATCCAACCAAAACAAAAACCATTTTTTATTATGTGTAGGAGCATAATTGCCTAATTGTGAGTGACCACAAATATGGAAACTACTCTCTGAAATATTTCCAAAAATATCGGGTAGGATTTTCTATTGTGTCTTGGGAACATGTCCATCTTCTTGAAAAGTATCTAGACACTTTTCCACTAGGTTGACGTCTTCTTGGAGGGATGAGAAAAATAACATTTTTTGGATTTTTTGTTATGATCGTGAATTAACAGTTGGAAGTTTAGTCATAGATTTAGATCCACGATTTTCATAATGAAAAGGTATTTTCCCTTGTGCATTTCAAGGTGAGTACTTTATCTTTTAATTCACTTTTATTTCTAGACCTATTTTCATAGCTTAATTGGACTTATTGCATATATTTAGCACCTAGATCTATCTTACACTTCTTGTTTAATCAATTACCTCAATTTCACATTTACATTTACACATCTTTTCAAACTTTACACTCCATGGAATAAGACTTTCTTTTGTACTTATTTGATGTAATTTGAGTTTAGCATTGACATCCTTTTATCCCTTTAAGTTTTTCTTATCTAATTGATTTATATTGAGAGTTATGTTTGGAAGCCCCTCTTTCTCTTATATATTGAATGTTAGGTGAAAAATGTTAGTTCATGAATTCATCTCACATAATTTATATTGTTAAATTCATTAGCCTCTATTTCACCCCATAAAAATTATAAAATATTAATAAAAAATGAACAGAACCAATTCCATCCTCTATATATTAAAGTTAAAAAGCTAACCTCAAAAGAATTATATTGTTATCATTTTTGGAAAAAAAGGTTAGGCTTATCCAAGTGACAATCACTTCTAAAAAATGTTAATTTTTTCACACAAACAACTTTTCAAAGAAGGGAAAATGAATACAAATCAATTATAGTTTTTTTTTTCAAAATATATTTAGAAATTAGAAATAAAATTCTAGAAGATGATATTTTGTCTAAAATTCTAAACATGATCTTCAAATTCCAAAAAGTTTTGTTGCAGTAAGTGTTCGAAAGTGAAGTTTTTTTTTTAAGAATGTTGATCTCAGTGTCAAATTTGGCCAAAATGTGGAACACACAACTGTGGGACCACCCTTCAAATATAAGTTTTATAGTGTTATGATTAGATCTAATATATTATAACTTCAAAATACAACACATGTATATTTTAACATTCGAGAATATGTTGGTTTAGAAAAAGAAAGAATTTTTTAAATCATATTAGAAAAATTATATTTAACACTAGAGGAGAGAATCATCTTCAAGAACACATAATTTTCAATTTGAATGGTGTAGATTTGATAGGCGAAATTAAGTGAAAGATGAAAACTATTGATTTAGGGTAAGTTTGACTTTGAATAGTTATAAGGGAGAAAATATACATCAAAAACCAATATTTCTTTTTTCTACATTGGCTATTCATATCATCTAAAACATATTTTGAAATGAAAGGAAAACAATATTATTTACATATAGTTTTTGGTGGTAACTAGACCCCTTATTTTCTGTAATTAAAGAATAAACTTTAAAACTTGAAAAAATAAACCAATTCTTGTTCAAACTTTAAAAGAAAACAATAGGCATAAAATTCATCCAAATTTACACATTTCATAAGTTTATATCATCTTAACACTTCAATCACAAATGTCATTTTTGTGTCATTGAAGTTAAACAATTTTGGTGTTGTTAACAGTTTTATTTGTACAAGTGTTACATAGGTTTTTACTTTTACCCAATTTGTCATTAATAGAAAAATTATAGAGATGAAAACCTTCAAGGATTTGACATGAGAGCTAGATGGAAACCTAGTTCTTCTTGAAGTGGTAAATTCATGATGGAGTCTACATTCATGCCTAATCTGTGCAACTCTCTATGGAGACAAATTCACTTAAATAAGTCCCAATAATACTAATATTGTCCAATTTGGAGATTTCTATATTGTGACAAGTATAGAATATTTTTTTTTGTAAATATTTCATGTTACAAAGTATTCCAAGGTAATATATTTATATATTTTAAAGCACATTTCATACATTGTTGTATAATATCAAGTAGGTCGTGATTTAGGTTGGGACAGTTTGGCTATTAACTTGATTAATTTTTAAGGGCCAAGGCCATGGTTGATTGTGGAATACTTCTATGGGTATGTCTATACTTTTGGATTTTAATATCAATAAGCATTGCAATGAAATTACATCTATCTTATTTATTAAATGGGATAAACCAAGGTATCCCTTATGTATTTGTCCTCTTGTCCATGTGTGAGGAAAAGTCATTTTTTGTAATTACTTTATTAGGGAAAATAGTTGATTCCTTATTAAGAGGATTATGACACTTGTTATGCAAACACTTATGAATGTGGCAATCATTCACATGGGAGTTACCAAATAACTCCTCCTCTCATCTCTATATAAGAGATGCCCCTCTTTCATTCTTTACACTACACACTCACTATATAATTTCTTGTAATGAGCCTATGGATCCATCTCTTATTTTCTCTCTCTTTCATTCTTTAGGCTTTTGCCTCATTCATATCATACATAAGGGGTTTTCTTTGTTTTCCCCTTTCAAAATCTTTGTCTCCTCTTGTTGATTCATTTGTGGTTGTTCCTTCGATTTTGCTCATTCCATACTCTCTTTGGCTTTGTGTTTATGGTAACTATTTTCATAATAAGCTCTCTTGGATTATTTCATTTCATTTTATCAGAGCTTGCTAATCCTTGTTTCTGAGTTTGTGTGAATGTTATCACATTGGAGACTACTTGTTGAGAGAAGAGAAGCATTAGCTTCATTATCTTTTTTGTTGCAAATTTTTATAAGTTTATTTTCTTTGTACTAACCCTCTTTGGATGGTTCACCACCAAAGCATTCTTTATTTATTTTTAAATAAATTTCTTCTCTATTGTTTTGAAAGGCTAGCCACCAAAACAAAGAGAAAACTTGCTCTCATTTCTTTTTTTGTTATGAGTGTGTAGGTTTTTATTAAAGAAAATTAATCTATTTTTTGCAAATCTCTAAAAGAATTTTATTTTATTGCAAAAAAAAAAGTCTTTATTAATACTCATATATACTAAGTGTTTATTTCATTTTAAAAAGAGTTATTTCTTATATTCGAACTCAAAAGTATTACAAATCTTTCATATTTTGTTGCAAGATTATTTTTGTTGTCACATTAAATCTAAATTTTTCTTTCTCTTTTTCTTTTTCCTTTTTCTGTCGATGTTCCAAACTTGGAAACCATTTTTTTTTTACACTTCATCTCTGTTAAACATTGTCTCTGCATTTAATTGACTTTTGCATTTTCTTTTTGAGGGTGCCTTTATTGAAGGTATAAAGATGCTTTCCAAAATATGTCTTGTGCCCACTTGCAATATGGACATGCAGATGAAATGGTAACAAAGGAATTGCGCTCAATTGTTCATACATTTTTTCTTTTTTTCCTCTTTATCTTTTTTTATCTTCCATCTTCTCTCTATTTATCTCTACCATCATTTTGAACTATAAGTGTTTAATAGTTTTATTGTTTCCCATTATAACTCTACCAAATTTGTCTATTTTTTATAGATATCATCTCTTCTTTAATTATATCTCTGCAACGACATTGTAATTGCTTTCATTATTATTTTGGGTATAAGCAATTTTTTTTACATGAACTTAGTATGAATCTTGACAGGGGCGTTTCAATTTTTTTCTAAAACCATGCAAATGTCTTTAAGTTATCATTGTGCTCATTGTTAAATATTTATCTTCCAATTCTCATCTTTCCCATATCGAAGGATTTTATTTACCGTCATAAGCTATAATAACCACCCCATTTTTGTTTTTTGAGGATACTTGCAAACTACTAAGTATTATCAATTAGAGTGTTATTTTCAACATGACATTTCAACAAACACTTAGCAACATACACCAATAAATATGCAAAGTCTAGAACCTCCGTATTTGCTGATAAAATATTGATTTTGCAATATAAATGTTTACATAAAATTGACTTATAAGCTGCTACAAATATTCACACTGGTATTTAACAATTACAATGCCCAAAAATGAATAGTATGATGGAAGGAACCTATGAGTAGATGTCATAGTGATCTGCTGATGAAATGGCAACCACTCCAAACTTTTATTAGCTAGAGTGTACAAGAAACTCAATGCAATATTGTTCACATATTGTAGTAGCACTATTCATGGTACTGTAGCAAAAACATTATTCATGCATATTGTAGAAAAAAAACTATTCACGTGCACTGTAGAAAAATCACTATTCACCCGTATTGTAGCAAAATCACTATTCATAGGCACTGTAGCAAAAACACTATTCACAAACACTGTAGTAAAAAACTATTCATGGATACATAACCTAAATTCTAGAGCTCTTAAATCATGTGTAAAATCACCAATAAATCCCACTGCATTCCCTAAATGAAAACACCTGATAATCCTCTTAATTGTGTCTTTCAACAGTGAAGAGAAAGCTAGCAAAGAAGGGTTTTTTCCTCCAATCTCAACAATTAGATTTCCCAAAAATCCAATAGCATAATAATAATATCATCCAAGCATGCCCCAACTCATTCTAGCCAAGAGAATATAAAGCCCCCTAAGAAGTCAACTTCATTTAAAACAACTTTATAATAAAGTGACTTAATTGATAAGTCTTTTATTTAATTATCACTTTATAATAAAGTAAATTAAATTTGGCATTAAAATCGCATAAGAGTCAAACTCAGAATACCATGTATGATAGCTAATCAAAAAGAGATCAACCAAATCTACCAAGCTGAATAGCTGAAAATATTGCCAAATGAGCTCCCTAACCACTTCATTAGCCTACGAAAGCTCCTGTCATAGGCTAATCTATTGACCCTGATGGTCACATTAAGTAGGGGACATTACAGTTTTCCCCCCTTGAAATTTCTTTCCCTAAAGGAATCTCAGTTCTAGATGCTACAATACCTTCTCTTTTTCCCAAGTAACATCCTCTTTTGGTAGGTTTCTCCACTTAACCAAGCATTCCTTAACTACCCTATTCCTAAGAGTCCTCTCTCAATTATCTAGAATAGCTTTAGGGATCAACACAAGATTCCCCTCCTCATCTAACGATAGAAAATCTATAGAAGGCACTATTCATTGACCAATGAATTTCTTAAGTCTTGACACATGAAAGAAATTATGTACTTGACTACCCTCTGGAAGTTCAATCTCATAGGTGACCTCGTCCACCTTGTGAATCACTTTGTAGGGGCCATAAAACTTAGGCTTCAACTTCTCAACTTTTCTCTTCTTGAGCATCAACTATCTATATGGTTGTAGCTTCAAGTAAACCATATCCCCTACCTCAAAACTACGCTCTACCCTGTGATGATCAACATACAACTTCTGTTGATTCTAAGCTTGATGTATGTTTTCCCTGAGCACTCTCAAGTTATCCTGACTATCCTACAATAAGTGTTTAGCTTTGGGCATTCTATTGTCCCCCAAAACTAAATTGATGAAGCTAGGTGCTCCATAACCATACAGTGCTATGAAAGGAGTCATCTTGGTGGACATCTGATATGTGGTATTATAACAATACTCTCCCATATGCAACCATCTAAGCCAAGCTCTCTATTGCGCACTCACATAGTTTCTCAAATATCCCTCCACCCATTTATTCACAATCTCCATCGGCCCGTCTGTCTATGGATAGTAACCAGTGCTGGGTGTAAGATCTGTACCACACAACCTAAACAATTCTTGCTAAAAAACATTCATAAATTTACTATCCTGGTCATTGACTATGAATCTAGGTAGCCCATGTAACCTGAATATCTCTCTGAAGAAAAGATCTGCCACTTGTGCTGCTGTGTAAGTGGATGGAATAGAAAAGAAGTGAGAAAATTTTGTCAAGTGGTCTACCACCCTTAGATGCAATCTCTCCCTTGCACTCGTGGTAAACTAGTGATAAAATCCATAGAAATGCTTTCCTATTTCCCATTCAAAATGGGTAAGGGCTATAGTAAACCTATAGGAAATGTGTGCTCTCCCTTATTTTGTTGACAAACAACACACTCCTTGACATACCTCTGAGCATCATCCTTGAGATCTCTCCATGAGAACCACTCTTAGATTTTCCTATAGGTAGGTCTTGAAGGCCCCTGGATGCCCAACTATAGGTGCATCATGAAATGCCCTTAGAATCTCCTCTCTAAATTGTGATGTAGGGACCAAATAAAATCTATCCTGAAATCTGATCAACCCATCCAACATCGCATACCTGTCATCCTAAATGGTGCCCACAACTATCCCAGAAGCCCAATCATCTCCTGCATACTTTGCTGCAATTTAATCTCTCCAATCTCTTGAAACCTTTGCCAGAGCAATAAGCAAGGTCTCCAAGATAAGGCATCAACCACCACATTTTTCTTACATTTGACAAACTCTATGTCAAAGTCATAAGCTTGCAATTTGGTAACTCATTTCTACCATCGGTCATTAAGATCACACTGGCCCATGAAGTACTTAATACTATTATGATCAGTCTTGATCACAAAATGCCCACCTACCAAATAAGATCAGAATTTGGACAAAAATGCATTATGGCCAACATTTCCCTATCGTAGATAGAATAGCTTCTCTCAACTCCTCAGAACTTCCTACTCTCAAATGCAAAGGGGTGTCTCTCTTGTATCAATACTGTCCCTATCCCATCTCTTGAAGCATCACACTAAAGCTCAAATGGTTTCATAAAATTAGGTAGAGCTAGAGCTAGACAAGATGACATTACCTATTTGAAGTGGTCAAAACATCTACGCACTACCTCTGTCCATGTGAAAGCTCCCTTCTTGGCAAGATTCATCAAAGGTGTAGCAATCTATGAGAATCCCCTAACAAACCTCCTGTAAAAACCACATAAACCAAAGAACCCCTTGAGTTGTGTGAGGTTTGTGGGAGTAGGCCAATCCATAATAGCTCTAGTCATTTCGAGATCAACTCAAACACCATCTACACTAATGATATGCATAAGGTAAAGGAGCTCTATCATTCCAAGCTCACATTTATATTTCATGGCATACAATGATTCTCTCTCCAAAATAGATAACACCTCCTCTAGATTTTGTAAGTGCTCCTCCTAGGTCTTATTGAAGACCAAGATATCATCAAAGAAGATTAAGATGAATCTCCTCAACTAGCCCCTGAATACCTGGTTCATACAACTTTGAAATGTAGTGGGTGCATTGGTTAGCCCAAATGGCATACCCATAAAATCAAAGTGGCCATAGTGACATGAGAAGACTGCTTTCTTGATGTCCTTTGCTCTCATCCAAATCTAATGGTATCTAGATCGTAAATCAATTTTGGTGAAGAAGCATGTCCCATGTAACTCATCAATCAACTCATCAATCCTAGGAATGGGATACCTATTTTAAATTTTTTTCTTATTTAGTGCCCTGTAATCAATGCACATGCACATTGTCCCATCGTTCTTCTTCACTAGAACTACTGTTGAAGAAAAAGGACTTTTTCTAGACCTAATGTGCCCCATCTCCATTAGCTCCTTAGTTGCCTTCTGTATCTCATCCTTGTGTTTCTTAGGATGACGATAGGGGGTAATCATGACTAGTTTGGCTCCCTCCTCGAGCTCAATAACATGCTCTATTCCCCTATTAGGAGGGACCTCGTGTGGAATATCACCAAATAATTTGGCATGCCTGTTGAGTATCTCCCAAATATCTAGTGGATGACTCTTTACCTATGGCTCCTATGAATTTGGCATAATGAAACATTCTACTACCCACTCTATGTTGTTATGCCAAAAAAGTCTCTGCATTGTCCTTAGGGAGACTACTCTACAACTCCCATCTAAAGGTCCTCTAAGTACAACAATTCTTCCCTCATGCTGGAATCTCATTTCCAATTTTGCTAGGTTGAGTGTGAACTCAACTAGTGAGGCCATCCATGTCATGTCGAGGATGACATCATATTCTCCCATGTCTACTACATAGAATTCATCCTCTAACTCATAGCCATATCCAAACATGATGTGAA
The DNA here is from genome assembly GCA_028749045.1 of Cupressus sempervirens. Classification (NCBI taxonomy): domain Eukaryota; kingdom Viridiplantae; phylum Streptophyta; class Pinopsida; order Cupressales; family Cupressaceae; genus Cupressus; species Cupressus sempervirens. Next base: position 673,160,326 of record CM053788.1, on the reverse strand, counting down.
GATTGGATATCTTTTGAGTGCATAATAATTTGTCACCATTAGCTACCATGAATATAAACCCAAAATGCTCCTCAGTTTGTAAACCTCTCGTGGCTACTAGCTGTACATCTATGAATTTATGTGTAGCCCCAATGTCAATGAGAGAGATCACTTTTTGCCCCTGGATAGTACCCCTGACCCTAAATGTGATCACCTTTTGAGCCCCCGTCAATCATGCCAATGACCTATCATCCTTAGGAATGTCATTCTCCTCTAGAGTGCTACTCTCATCTGAGTTAGAGTGTTGATTCTCCCCCTTTGACTGTGACTCCTCCTTAGAGAAATACTCCATTTGATTTTCCTTAGCCTTGAGAGGGCACTTATGAGATAAATCCCAAGGTTCTCTACAATAAAAACATAGCTTCTTCCTCCTCAACTCATTCAGGGTGTCATTGTCCAACTTATTGTCCCTTTTTAGCTGAGCATCCTTGTAAAAAGATTTTTTGTCCTTCTCCTTATCCTTCTTCATATGTGAATCCATATGCTAAAATTTGCTCCTAAAAGAAGAAGGTGCTAAGTCACAAGCCTTCTTAGTGGCCTCCTATAATGTAGTTGGGTCATGCCCCTTGACCCAACCCCTCAAGGGATCTAAGAGTCCATCCATAAATAACACTACTAATCTCCTCTCTGAGATGTCTATAACCAACACAACTAGCCTTTGAAATTCATTGATGTATGTCTCAACCGATCCCCATTGCTTGAGCTGTGCCAACTCTATAAATTGTAACTTAGGATATTTGGTATCAAATCTCTTTATGAGTCTCTTAGTAAACTCCTTGTAAGATGTGATCTGATTATGCCCCAAGGTTACCATGCCATGGTGCCACCGCTCATGCACTATGCCATCCAAATTAATAGTCTCATACTTGATAGCCTCCTCCTTAGACATTAGATTCAGCTAGAAGTATGTATCTACCTTTTGCACCCAAGCTCATGTAGTCATCATCCCTAAGGCATCATAATAAGGTAAAGAAAGTTTCCCAACTTTCTTTCTCAACTCAAAGTTTTGATTTCTCCCTCCTACTCTAGGCATGTGTCTCATCCTCAAGTCCATATAATCTTTGAGGGAAATATCCGCTTGAAACTTGGGTCCACTAGCTTCCCAGTCCCTCTTGAACTGATCTTGTAACTTGATAAGTTGCAGTTCATTTACTAGTTGAACCAAATCTTTGGGTGGAAAGGTGGGTGGAAGAGGTCTCAAGCTCGCTTACCGAGCTAGGCATACAACATGTCTAAAATTATCAGCCTCATTCCCATTGTTGCCATGTCCATTATTATTACCATTAATTTTATTATCAAGACCATTGTTGTTGCGTCAAGCTCCATTATTATCATTTCCCCCATTACCATTTTTTTCATTACTTAGATTATTATTTACACCCATCTGTCTAGCCATAAGCTACAACATCATATCCATTCACCTATTCTGCTCTTGTTGCATACGCTGCCCCTCCTTTAACATACCTAGTAATCATCTAAGCATTACCTTCTCTCGATCTAGTTTGGCATTCCTACCTCTACCTAGTCCTGTATTCCTATCAATTCAGTCACCCATACTACTATCTTGTTCAAAGAATATCTCTTTTGTTTCTGTATGACTAGATTTTATGTCCACCCGTATGGATGAACTAGACTGCTCGATGTGTGAGTCCAAATCTTTGTTATCCTACTCTAGTATGACAAAAGTAAATGGCTTCTATCGCATGCTCAAACATACATTCTTAACTTATTTTATTTTTGATTTTAGTGTTCTGACATTTCGTCAAACACTTTTTCCTCTATCCAGCTATTCCAAATTCCTTGTAAGGCTTCCACAGGATGGCAGGACTTAAAGCTCTGATACCACTGTAATAACCATCCCCTTTTTGTTTTGTGAGGAGACTTGCAAACCACTAAGTATTATCAATTAGAGTGTTAGTTTCAACATGGCATTTTGACAAACACTTAGCAACATACAACAATAAATATGAAAAGTCTAGAACCTCCATATTTGCTAATAAAATATTTATTTTGTAATAGAAATATTTATATACAATTTCCTTATAGGTTGTAGCAAATATTCAAACTGGTATCTAACAATTACAATGCCCAAAAATGAACAGTATGATGGAAGGAACTTGGGAGTAGATGTTGTAGCAATCTGCTGATGAAATGGCAACCCCTCCAAACTTTTATTAGCTAGAGTGTACAAGAAAATCAATGCAATACTATTCACATACTATAGCAACACTATTCATGACACTGTAGGAAAAACACTATTCACACGTACTGTAGCAAAAACACTATTCATGTGCACTGCAGCAAAAATACTATTCACGTGTACTGTAACAAAATCACTATTCACATGTACTATAGAAAAATCATTATTCATGGGCACTGTAGCAAAAACACTATTCATGCACACTATAGCAAAACACTATTCATGGGAACTATAGCAAAAACACTATTCATGGCTACATAACCTGAACTCCAGAGCTCTTAAATCATGTGTAAAATCACCAATAAATCCCACTATGTTTCCTGAATGAAAACACTCGATAATCCTCCTGACTGTCTTTCAACAATGAGGAGAATGATAGCAAAGAGGGGTTTCGTCCTCCAAGCTCAACAATTAGATTTCCCAAAAATCCAATAGCATAATAATACTATCATCCAAGCATGCCCCAGCTCATTCTAGCCAAGAGAATATAAAGCCCTCCAAGAAGTCAACTTCATTTGCATAAGCAATGTGGGATAAATGGGAAATACCTTTTTAAAACAACTTTATAATAAAGTGACTTAATTGATAAGTCTTTTATTTAATTATCACTTTATAATAAAGTAAATTAACTTCGGCATTGAAATCACATAAGAGTCAAACTCAGAATACCATGTATGATAGCTCATCAGAAAGAGCTCAACCAAATCTACCAAGCTGAACAACTAAAAATATTGTCAAATGAGCTCCCTAACCACTTCATTAGCCTATGGAAGCTCCTGTCATTGGCTAATATATTGACCTTGATGGTCACATTAAGTAGGGGACATTACATAAGCTTTGGTCCCTTTCCCATCATTTACCTAAGAATGTGTGAGTTCTCGTGGGCCATCCTTAAACATCACACACTAAGGGAGAAATTAAGCTTGGAAAAATAAGTCAACTTTGACTATTTAACACCTTTAGCTTAGGAATCAAGCTTTAGTGTATGATGTTTAAGTTGTCCAAATGTATCTAATTATTAATCATTATTTGTTATGGCCTGATTTTTATTTCAACATTAACCAACAAACATTTTTTTATTTTTGGGGGTGTCTATCCTTATTAATCATTTAATTTTAAACTATGTCAATGATTTCAATTTTAACAATCCTCCATTATTGTTCGGATTCCAATATTTTTCTATTAAATAATTCAAATATATCACATTTGGAAATAGAAAAGTAAAGTAAAATTAAAGATCAAAATAAATACAAAAATAAGCCGAGCCCATTTAATATGATAGCAAAAATTTTAAAGTGAGAGAAACAAAAAGAATGACCACCATCAAGTAAAATTTCCTTATCTTTAGGGATGAATTTCATTTCAAAGTCTACTTCTATTCTCGAAAATGCATTAAAAAAAAAGGGAAAGGGGGTTTTATAGTCCACAACACTATGCCATAGTTTTTGGGTTTACGTATGGTGATAGTGATATGGCACTACCTCGTACTCTTTTTTGAGAGGTGCTTGGCATTGTTTTTTTTTTTGGGTTGAATAGAGTTTTTAAATTATTTTACTAATTTCCTAATCGCCCTTAACCATTACTATTTTACAAAGTTAGCTTTTACAATTTTAAAGCTTTTCAAAAGTTTTTCAACAAGTTTTTTTAAAGATAACTTTTACTATTTTTTAAAGCTCATATAGACTAACTTTTTTTATCAAACTAAGCTTAGTTTTCAAAAAGACTTCAATTTAAAATAATAATAATTTAAAGATAAGTTTTCTCTAAAACTATGTAGTGTCTTTTTAAAAACTTCCTTTAGTGATTTGAACTTTAAGATATTATTATCATTTTTTAAAACAAATCATGGACAATTATTATTTTTATATCTTTTCTTAACCTTATATAATATTATAAATATTTTTAATTTCTTTTCTATAAAAGTTTGAAATTTTATTGGTAGAAAAATCTTTTCATTTTCTAAATGGATAATTATTAACATTTTTCAATTTCTTATAAGTTTATTTGATTTATTTTTTCAAATTGAATATTTTTCTTAAACAATTTGATTATTCTATTATAATGCTTTTCATATTTTTATCAAGTCTTTTGGTGGAAATGCAAAACTTTTCTAATTAATCTTGAGTTTAGCCTTTGAATATCCATTCAATTTTTTACATTACAAATCTATAGAGCTTTCTTAAATTTCACTATTATTGTTTCACATTTCATTAATTCATATTAAGAACACAACTCTTAAATTTCACCTTTTTTTTACTCATTGTTTCTACCTAAAGAGGGAATTGTCTCAACATCTTGTCAACTTGAAACTTTGTAAAGGAAAAGGTATATATATATAGATATATATATATATATATATATATATATATATATATATATATATATATATATATATATATATATATATATATATATATATATATATATATATATATATATATATATATATATAAGTATTATTTATTAAAGTATATATTTTTGGTATATTAGTGCAATTTTCTTGACTTGTATCTCTCTTTATATTAAATTCATAGATGAAATTTATTTACTTCAAACCATTCAGTTTTGTAGCCCTTGCAATCTTAGAAGTATCGAAATGACATATAATTTATCTACTTGACCCCTCTGATATTGCTTCTTATAAATTATAATTGCTCATGAATTATGAGTCATCATTTGTTAATTTTCTTGGTAGTAACTATATGATCTTAGATCTATTTTGGCACCTTTTATGTGCACTTTTTTTGATACCATCAATATGGTCCAAGACCACTCTTATATGCACTACATTACACTTGTTATAGTGTCATTTTATGCATCTTTATTTCATTCTTAGTAGTAAGTTGTGCAGGGAGCCCTATTTCCAAGGCTAACTATTGAGGACCCATTAGTTTTATCTAATTCATAGTTACCTTCCTTTGGGACCCGTGGAGATACCTCCATCCAATTTTTTGGGTATGCACTTATCTCGGTTGATGTTTATCAAGCTGATCTACTTTTCCTCTTAATGAGGATATTTTTAATGAAGTTTGTTGGATCTCTCTTGTATTCCAAGGCAATAGGGGTTATTCACCTTTAATTTGTAGAACATAGTACTTAGTAGCAAATGTCATTGAAATATGACAACTAAGATCTCTTGCTTTATTTGAAGTATCCTCTTCATGATTCCTTGATTATGTTCCTTTGACTATTTCAATGTAATACCCGTGTTCACCTTCAATGGAGTTTTTTACTTGATATCCATATTTTTTCTTACTCATTGCTCTTTCAACTATTTCTACATTAAATTATTAAGGATTATGAGTTATCATACACAATTGCCTTCAATTTTTACTATGATATATATTGATTTGCACATAATTGCAGTTAATGCTTTTATAACATCTATTTAAGCCCATGTTGGCACTTTATGGTTTTATACCATTGATTTATATGAAATTTATTGTATCTTTTTGTAAGTTATACATGGAACCATTTTTCTCAAGGTTAATTATGAAGGTCCCATCAGTTATAGTTGACTCATGTATCATGAAGGTCCCGTTAGTATAATTGATACATAGTTGCCCTATTCGGTCCATGGAGTATCTCTCCATCCTATAATGGTGTGCACTTACTTTATATGGAGTTTCTCTTTTTTTTGATCTTTTTTTTCTACTTTGAAAGATGATATTTATATTGAATTTCCCTCCATTTTGATCTATTTGTTTTAATTTGAAAGGATTATATTTATATGGAGTTTCCCTCCATTTGGTTATATTTGCTCCACTTTGAAAGATGATATTTATATGGAGTTTTCCTATATTTTGATCTATTTGTTCCTCGTGAAGAGGATATTATTCTTGGAGTTTCCCTCTATTTTCAATTGATTTTCCCCATCTCGAAGGCACTATGATCTTATTTGAAGGCAATATGTTGTTAATACTCATAATCCCTCCCTTTGGTACCTTGCAAAAAACATTTTGGCAAATGCTAATAAATATGCTAATGCTAATGTGATAAACATGTCTCTCATATTGCTTTATTTAAATATACTAATGTGATAATATTTTGCATACTTCATTGGTTAGATTGTGAGTCATGCAGGTTAAGGATTAGCTACCCATTAACTTGTAGTGAGATGACTCATTGGTGGACTGTCTATATCCACGTGATTGGTGCAATGTTGAGGTAGGTTTCATTAGTTGGAATTGTATATGGTCATTTGTGCCATAGTATATTCCTTTCATGAGAGCTTTGATACATACTTTTCATATCTAACTTCTTCTCCGAGTATATAACTTATCTTAATATCAAGTTGCTCCATTTCCTTGCGGTGACAGGTTACATTTACATTTATCACTCTATCCCAATTTTCTCTATGAGAGTTTTCTTATACTTATAACATTTCAAATGGATTTCTAACTTGAAAATAAGATAAAATTCTCCTTGTGGATAGTTTCCTTGTTTCTTGTTTCTATTTTTTAGGTAATCCATCAAGGCATTGCATACAAGACATCATTATTTGTTGTAAATATCCTATGTACCATGAATCCACTTGAAGATGTGTCACATTCAAAGGACCTATCCGCTTCTCTTGGTAAGAAAAAAGATGTACCCACACTAACAACAAACCTCTTGCACAATTGAAGACATTTCAAAGATCAAGTTGTACCTTTTGTAAATTGGGTTTGATACCCCTTGTTGTAATATCCCCAAGTCAAGATTAAGGTGGCCGGGTGTTAGAATTAGAAATCTTTCCTTGGTTTTATTTATTAAATGAGATAAACCAAGGTATCCCTTATGTATTTTTTTCTCTTGTCCATGTATGAGGAAAAGTCATTTTTTGTAATTCCTTTATTAGGGAAAATAGTTTATTCCTCCTTAACAAGATTATGACACTTGTTATGCACACACTTATGAATGCATAAATCATTCACATGGGAGTTACAAAATAACTCCTTTCATCTCTATATAAGAGATTCTCCTCTCTCATTCTTTAGACTACACACTCACCATGTAATTTCTTGTAATGAGCCTATGGCTCCATCTCTCATTTTCTCTCTCTTTCATTCTTTAGGCTTTTGCCTCATTCATATCATACACAAGGGGTTTTCTTTTCTTTCCCCTTTCAAAATCTTTTTCTCCTCTTATTGATTCAATGGTGGTTGTTCCTTGGATTTTCCTTATTCCATACTCTCTTTGGATTTGCATTTATGGGAACTATTTTCATAACAAGCTCTCTTGGATTATTTCACTTCATTTTGTTATTTATATTCTTTCAATACCAATTACTTCATCCATAATAATAGTAGTACCTAGAGAACTATCCTTAACATTTTCCTTTACTTTTCTTGGGAGTGCCGCTGCTTGACATGCTAGAGTAAGAGTAGGTGATGGGATGTCAGCACTCAGCCTTGCTTAAACTTCAGTGCTTGGAACAACAATGGTAGCACTTGGCACTACATCCTCTTTTACTATTGTTACTTGTCTAGTCTCCTTATTTCCCTCACCTTGGCACTACAATATTTGGGGTCAAATTGTGATGACAATTTGCGATGGTGGTGTAATTTGTGGTGATTTTCATATTTTTTTTTGCAATTGTCCCCAACGCCATCAGAATATTGACATTGGCATCATAATTGTGACTCCTGTGTGGTATAAACAAAACAAAGAAAACACAATATATATCATTCCCCATTTTTTTTGATTGTGGAGAGCTATGTGTGAAAGAGGGTGGAGAGATCCAAATGAGGGTGCAGAGCTTTGAAGGTTGTCATGCCCTTGTGATCTCTTCATTTTGTTGTTTTTCCCTTTCTCTGTGATTTTGTTGCCATGCCATGCCCTTGTGATCTCCATGCCCTTGCTCTATGATTTCATTGCCATGTCATGCCCTTGTGATCTTCGTGCCCTTGCTCTGCAATTTTCTTCAAGGGCTCTATAAATGTACTTTTCTTTTCCTTCTAAACATGTATCTCTTTATATTTCCTTCTAAAAATGTATATCTTAGATATTTTTTTTAAGGGTCTTATTACATCTTAACACAACATAAAAATTGATCCAAATGCATACATATTCTAGAATCCAAATAATAAAACAATAAAATTCACTCAACTTGCACTTAGTGACTTACCTCAAGATCTTGCACAAAAATAATGCAGACCACGAAAAATGGGTAGAGTTTGAAAGAAAATTTACAAAAACATATCATAGAAGATATTTTTAGAAAGAAACTAGCCATAACCTAGTTAAATGGGTCTAGTTGCCGATTAGTTGGGTTGACTAAAAATTCTCATAGAATTGTCATCATATAAAGTACAGTAAAATAGACAATTAGTTGTTCCCAGCTAGTAGGATCAAATACAATTTTCCAAGGTGATAAAATTACATATACAGATGCATCACTTGCATGCCAGGCATGAAGCAAATTCCCCAATTTATAATGAATGGTTGGATATAAAGACTCCATAAGCTGGCCCAACAATGGAAGCCAAAGATGTAGCCATGCATGTATTGGCACACTCTCACTATGAGGATCCCAAGTACCTACTACTATTGTTAATTTGGACAATCACTATATGATCTAGAATGTTATGAAGTACTAATGATGGTAGTAAATTATCCCATGTCTCAAGAAAACATAGTATAGGTTTAGGGTCCCTTGGCTCCCAAAAATTTGTAGTAGCTATTTTCTCTGCTAGAAGAATAACTTCAGTGAAGAGTTGAGTGTAAGGAGTTGAAGAAGCAAGTTCTACTTCTGTGTAAATGTCATAATCACAAGGCTCATTCCCTTACACAAGTCTTTGCCACAATGACATTACCTCTAAACCATGAAAATGATGTTGAAGTGGTTCCCAACCTCAAAAAAATATTATAAGGAATAGATACTTGGGATCATCATAGGGAGACTGTGCCAATACTTGAAACACTCTTATAAGAAAATGCAAATGCAATACATGACAAATTGCACAACTTGTAATCCTCACAATATTTGGACTATAAATTTTTATATTTTTTTAACAAAAGAGGGGTAAACGCTTTGACCTGGAGCTATGAACCAATGAGGTCAGAAACAGAGGACCTCATCCCCATTAGATTTGAACCTTGATGGCAAGGATAATAACTCAACAACTTAACCATCACAACATGCCACTATTGGCATATTTGGACTATAAATTATCAAAGACTCTTGCAAGTGATTCCAATGTCATAGTACCTACCACAACACTTTCCTAGATTCTATCCATTGGCTCCCATAATATCCTCTATGTTGTCTAGCTGTTGTTTTTGTTAGAGTAATTAAATATTTTCTAATTAACTCTAGTTTGCTTAAGCTAAACTTTAGGCTTCTAATAATTAATTCTTTTATTAATTATTATGATGCAACCTAGGTTAGACCTTTTTCGGGTTTTGATCTCCTTTATAAGGATGGTCTCTCTTTGTAATTAACCAATTCACTTTTGATAATAGAAATCTCTTTTTTTGCTCATCAAGAATGTCTCATCTATGGATCTGGGAATTCCAGCCTCCATAGTATTTGCTTCTCTCTTTCTGTGACAAGTTTTTGCATGCAAGTGATTCTTGGGAGATGTGGGGCTGATCTTTCAACAACTTCAACATGGTATCAAAGCACTAGATCTTCATGCCCCTATTCTATTCTTGAGAGATTTGGCATCAATTTTCATATCTGTGCTTTTTAGAAGTGTTTCCTATTAGATCTGGGGGACCTATTTTTTGGAGCACTGTTAGCCCAAATGAACATCATTGTTGATCTCAGAGCACTCAAGAACTCCCATTTTCATATAAAACACATCCCATTTGGATGTTATTTAAATCTGAGGCAAATATTTTTTTGCACATAGGCCATATTGACCTTGGCTCGCAAATCAAGGTGACAATTTTTTAATTCTATTTATCAAAAAATTTAAGTGAATTTTTTTTTGAAGGAGAGGGGATTTTTCTTTGTGGGGGTTTATGGATTTTGTACTCCTATCTCCCTACTGTAGACACCTAAATTTGATTACACTGCTTTGGTAATCTAATTTAGCCATCTCTAAAGGCATCATTAATTAAATTCTTATTTTTTGCCATCCCTAGTTGATTAATTTAATTAATCATCTATAGTCCTAATTGATAAATCAAATAATCTATTATTTATCAATTAAATCCTTTTCTCCTATCTAATTCCAAAAATCCCCATTTATTAAATAAATCTATTTGATAAATGAAATCCTCAAATTCAAAAACCCCTAACCTATCTCTAATCCTCCATTTAGCCTAATCCACCCCATCCACCCATACTAACCAAGCTTAGCCACTAACTCACCCACCCTCATTAATGCCATCCACTTGCACATCTCTAACATCCCTAATCTAATCCTAAACCCAAGCCTAATCCACCCCCTAATGTTGTCACATTCCTTAAACAAGTTTAAGACTTTCCTAATCCAAACCAAAGTCTCCTCTCAAAAAACCCAACCACTAAGTCATGAGTGCTCTTACAAAACATAAAGACTCTTACAAGCCCACTCATGACTCTTACACCCATCTTCCACACTCTTCCCTCTTCCACACTCATTCCTCTTACATCCCTCTTACATACTCAACCCCACTCATCATGCCTTTAACCAACCCTTTACCCTACCCTCTCACACTCATCCTCCTTGTGACAAGTGTCACCTTCCCATTGGTGCTAAACAAGCACAATCCATGTGCTCTCCTTTGAGTGCATCCTAGCCCTCCTTAAGCCTTCATCCATCCTTGCATCTAAGCCCTCCATCCCTCTACCCCTTAGCCTATAAATTGAATCCCATCCCAAGCCATTTCATCAACAATCTTTGAGCTAAAGTTACCATGCTATTTTGAGAACCAAAGCCATCAATATTACTCTTATAATGCCAAATTGAGAGCTCACAAAGCTACCAATTTTCCATTACCCATCTCCATTGAAGCAGCTTTTGAGCATCTTGAGCATACATCCACAGCAAAAGGACACATCTATAGAATCAAGAAAGCATGGAGTGTTTTCTCTTGTGAGGTTTGCACTTCTTGTTTGCTTTCTTTGTCTAAGCATATATGTGAATTTAGTTTTTGTTTTGTGAATGTTTACTTTATTTATTAATGTTCTTTGCATACTAATTCTTGTTTTACACCTACAACAACCCTTGGACAGACCAATACTTGTGCGCTTGTCTTTAAAGTCAGGAGAGGAGGATTTTTTTATTTGGGCACAACATCTTGTTTTGGGGTGCGAGCCATCCTTGGTACCCTGTCCATCTACATGGCCTCCTCCTTAGGCCTAGCTCCAACATAGGCCTCACTAGTTATTTTTTGTGTTGACAGAGGCAACATGAGTGTTTGTGGTGGTTATTGCGACTTGGAGAACTTTCTTGGGCATCCTTGTTTTCAGTAGCAAGTTATTTCTCAGCCTTTTTTGGCCTCCATGCTCCATATCATTGATGCCTTATTCATTGCATGTTGAGTCTAGAGTCACTTGCAATTTTATTTTATTGGTAGCTGGCCTTGTGCGTAGTACTTTGACCAACGGTGTTGATTGGGCATGAATCTTTTGCACATGCATTTTTCTCCCTTTCATTGGCAATTTTAGCTAATTTTTGAGCTCCTTCCCCTATTGGGCTTCTCATGACACATGCACATAATATAAATTTGCATCTAATGCATGATTTACTAGTTCCTTAGGCCACATTTATAAATGACAAGACCTAGGTTTGGGGTAGATTTGTGGAGCTCAAGTCTTCTTGCTAATATTTTGCTCTCCTCCTTTGAATTTAGGCCCACACCAATGTTTTTTGTAGGTTTTTGATCAAATGGTGGTTTGTCTCATAGAAGTTAATGTTTGGCTCTATCACTCTTTCCTTGGCTCCTACACCTCTTCTCTCTATTAGCCCTATCCACTAATTGAGTGATTCCCTCAATGTGCGCCTTCAATAGTTGTGATTTCTTTGGACTACATTTTTGGTCTCATCCAACTCAAGGGTTAAGCCTACCATATTACTGTAGTGGAGATCAGAAAGAATAAGAGGGAGGAAATATTTCTTAAGAAGATAAGAGAAGGCATGCAAGCATAATAGTTTGCTGCCGTTGTGTAGTCATCAGCTGTTGAGAAGAAGTTGGACAGCCTTTCTGCTACGGTAGTTGGAGTATGGTTTGATGATCCTAGTTTTCACCTTGAAGAAACAACTCAATTTTGAAAGCTACTATCAATTGAGCATAGTCCTCCCACAGAGGAAGTTATTGAGGTTGGTGTTGTGTATACTAATATGTTAGCAAGAAATACTAATCTATTAAAAGAACAAAGCATTAACTAACAAAACTAATATAACATATAAGAGAGACTAAAGAGAAATCCCTAATTATAAATGTGAGCTAAATGAATGGACTCTCCCAATAGGAATTAGCTCTTTGCTTGGTAGATGAGTCTATGTAAATTATTGGTATGTATGCTCAAGATGTTCAAACTATGATTCAATGGAGATGGAAATGGAAAATTAGTAGCTTTGTGAGCTCTTAATTTGGCATTATAAGGGTATGGTTAAGAGCTTTGTTTCTCAAACTAGGATTATAACTTTAGCTCAAAGGTTGTGATGAAATGGCTTGGGAGGGGATTCAATTTATAGTCTAAGGGCTTGAGGGATGGAGGGATAAGATTCAAGGAGAGATGATAGCTTAAGAAGGGCTAGGATGCACTGAAAGGGGAGCACATGGATTGTGCTTGTTTAGCACCAATCAGGGAGTGACACATGTCACAGGGTGAGTGGATGGAGGAAAGGGGAAGGATGAGTCAACAAAGGAGGCTCAAGGGATAATATCTTCATAAAGACCCTTCATAAATGGCTTGTAAGAGCAATGAATGGGCTTGTAAGAGTCTTTATGGTTTTGTAAGAGCATTGAAGGCTTAGTGGTTGGGATATTTTGGAGGGAGTTGAGATTGTTGACTTTGCTTGGCTTAGGAAAGTCTTAAGCTTTCTTAGTGAATGTGACAAGGTTAGGGAGGGGATTAGAGGTGGTTTAGGATTAGATTAATCTTGTTAGAGATTTGCAAGTGGATGGCATTCATTAGGGTGGGTGAGTTAGTGGCTAAGCTTGGTTAGTATGGGTGGATGGGGTGGATTAGGATAAATGAAGGGTTAGGGATAGGTTAGGGGTTATTAGATTTGAGGTTTTTATTTATCAAATAGATTTTATTTAATAAATGGGGATTTTGGAATTAGATAGAAGAATAGGATTTAATTGATAAATAATAGGTTATTTGATTTATCAATTAGGACTATAGATGATTAATTAAATTAATCAACTAGGGGATGGAAAAGGATTAATTAAATAGAAATTTAATTAATGATGCCTTTAGAGATAGCTAAATAGGACTACCAAAGCAGTGTAATCAAATTTAGGTGTCTACATTTTGCCCCTCTTTGACATAGTGTTGAGACAACATTATTTCAAAGAAGTTCGAATGAAGATGAAATGAGGAAGATGTTTTAGCAAAAAGGTTGCCCCAGTCTCAGATAAGAAGAGGAGAGACTAGACTTAGATGATGCCCCCTCAAGGAGGTGGTGGAGAGAGAAATCAAGCTTGATGGCTTCTTGAAAAATACAAGAATCTAGGATGAGCAAGGAGACTCAAATTGGCTAAGAGAAGGGGCTGAATTAGCTCAAACTCTCACTACGGGAGAATGATAAAGGGCTATCAGTTGCACAAAAGGAAACAAGCTTAAGACTTCAAGGGAGATGGAGGATGAAGGAGCAGAGTGCTATAAAAAGAAAACCAAGATAGGAAAAGGATGAGGGGATTATAAAGCTGATGCAACAGGATTTCAAAGAGTCAGATTGGCGGAAGATGGGTTTCAAAGATCCCTAGGACTAGGATTGTTTATTTGATTGGTGGATCCCTAAGACTAGGATTGCAGATCCCTAAAGCTAAGAGTGATGATTGATTCTGAAAGATACTGATGCACAAGCTGGGGTAGGAGAGATAGATGCTAGATGTGGATGGGGGATAATGGAGATGAAGGGAATCCATTGAAGCTTTTGAGTGGGGGGATACTTCAAAGAGAAGTACCACCATGTAGTTGAGCACTAGATTTGCTATAGGACTGTTGGTTAATTGCTAAAGTTACCAAGAACATCAAGGGCTTTTCACCAACCATCCAGAGGACTGATGAACTGACTCAAAACAAACACACAAGGATCGCCCCAGCATCACACATGAATCTCAAAAGAATCAGAGTGGAACCGACACTGGATAACCCACAAGCAGAAAAGAAAAACAAACAAAACACTTGATCAAGACCTTACGTTCAGATTGCCCCATTCGCAGTATACCATGATATGGAAGATCATGGCAACCTTGAGGAGGGAACAAAAAAGATTGCTTGGAAAAGATACTTCAAGACACAAAAGGGAAGATTCCAAATCGAAAGAAAGTGAAAATCCAAAAGAGAACTATTTGCCAATGAGATGGGTAGGATGAGGTACTAATGGACCAAGATCAAACATGAGGAAAGCTATATCCTACAAGGATCTATCAAAGAGCACCTAAGCTAATGGATCTGGATGAATGATGCATCTGACAAGCTGAACTAAGAAGGATAACACTTTGGTGACAGGAGATCTAGCTAAAGGATGCATTGGAATAGCTAACCAAGGGTTGCGCAATGTGTGCAAGATGCTGATCAAGGAGGAACTAACACAAAAGATGGATAGATACAATGGTACTAAGCTAAAGATGATGTACAAGCTGACAGACCAAGATATGTTACAAATGTACACAGTTGTTCATGTTTTGGTTTTGTGAGATGGAAATTTTTGTGAAGGGTGGGATGTTTGTAATAGTTGATAGGCAGATAGGTAGATGGTTTGTGAAAAGCTTAAGGAAAATGTGATTCTTTGTGTGCATGTGATAGGATACAAGCTAGGATACAAGATTATTTACAAGCTAGAATATGGTACAAGCTTTGGACAAGATTTGGATATACATGCTATGATACAAGGGATGATACAAGATTTACAAGTTGGGGTACAAGATCTACAAGTTGAGGTACAAGATTTACAAGCTGTATAGGAGGTATTTACAAGCTTATTAGATTTTGGATATTTGGTTGAAACACCAAGGGAGCAAGCAGGTGTGTTATGGGATGGTGGGTGGATGGATGAGGGATAGGATAGTGATAGATAATGGATTAGTTATAGTACACAAGGCACCTGAATTACCAAGTTTTCACCAAGGTATAGTTTGATAGACTGTGAGATGATCATAAGCTTGTTGTTGCTTCTCATCTAAGAGATCTAGCTGGGTGAGCCAAGCTACTCTGCATTCTTCATCTGATATTTGCCCTTGCAAAGATATGCACAAGGAGGGAAGTTCAACCTCAATGGATAGTACTTCTTTGGCACCATAGACTAGGGAGTATGGGGTTGTGCTTTTGGATGTAAAAAAGGAGGTTTGATAGGCCCATAAGGCTAGATTTATTTGTAGGTGCCAATCACGGTCGAAATCATTGACAACTTTCTTTAGGATTTTGAGGAGGGTTTTGTTAGTTGCCTCTACCTGGCCATTACCTTGTGGGAAATATGGGCTAGAAAAGTGGTGATGGATATGGAGGGAAGTGCATAGTTCTTTCATGTTGAGATTTTCAAAGTTACCTCCGTGGTCGGTGAAGATGGTGGATGGGATGTCGAAGCGGCAAACAATGTGATACAAGATGAACTTGGAGACCTGAACTCCTGTAGCTGAGACTAGGGGGACTGCTTCCACCCACTTAGTGAAATAGTCTGTAGCTGTTATTATCCATTTATGTCCATCAGATGAGAGGGGTGTGATAGTTACAACTAGATCAAGGCCCCAACAAGCAAAAGGCCAAGGTGGTGCAATAGGCTGTAGATCCTATGCTGGAGCGTGCACAGGATTTGCGTGCTATTGACATGTGAGACATTTTTTAACAAAGTCACAGGAGTCTTCTTCAATGGTAGGCCAATAGTAGCCTACTCTAAGGATTTCTTGCACTAGGACAATACCACTCATGTAGGCACTACAAAGTCCAGAGTGTACTTCTTTTAATGCCATCGCGGCCTCATTTTGGTCTAAACATCGAGAGAGAGTATCGTGATAACCTCGACGATATAGGGTATTGGTTATGATAACATAGCGGGATGATTTTTGGATGAGGTTTTGGTGTTGGGTACGTGTGAGGTGAGGGGAGATGCTACCATATTTAAGGTAAGCATGAATCTCATGGTACCAAGGGGATTGGGGACCAACCAAGATACAAACACGATTTGAATCCTCATTCGCATAGGCGGGTGTGAGGAGCTGCTTGACTAAAAACTCATACTGTGTAGCTGCTTGGGGAATTTCCAAGAGCAAGCTAATAGTAGCCATATCATCTGCTACTTTGTTTTGTATTTGAGGCACTTGTGTAAACTAAAGCTTTGTAAAATGCTGGGTTAGCTGATCAACTAGCTCTTTGTAGGGTAAGAGCTTTTCATCTTTGGTTTGATATTCATTTAGGGCTTGCTTGATGATGAGCTGAGAATTTCCAAAGATTTGTAACTCAGTGATGTTCCATTCTGTAGCTATCTTTAATCCTATTATGAGAGCCTCATATTCAACTATATTGTTGGTGCTAGGGAATTGTAGCTTGAAGGCTTTTGGAATGTAATCTCCTTGAGGTGTGACCAAGAATATTCCTACCCCTGATCCATGAGATGTGTATGAGCCATCAAAATAAATTTTCCATGGGGGCTATTCTTTAATTAGGCATATATGTTCATCTAGAAATTCTGTAATCAAAGGATATGCAGCTATTAGAGGTGTATCAGCTAGGTGATATGGTATAGCTTTCCCTTTGATTGCCTTTCTATCCACATACTGGATGTCAAATTCACTAAGGAGCATAACCCATTTCACCAAATGGCCTGTAAGTGCTGTTCTAGAGAGCATATACTTGAGAGGGTCTATCTTGGAGACTAGTTGGATGGTATGACTTAGCATGTAGTGGCGAAGCTTTTGGGTTGAGAAAACAACTACCAAACAAGCTTTTTCCATAGGAGTGTAATTGAGTTCATAACCAAATAGGGTTCGACTGATGTAGTAGATGGCTCTTTCTCTACCGTAGTCATCAAGCTATGCTAGAAGTGCCCCTAGAGCAGTAGGCATTGCTGATATGTACAAGATCAAGGGATGACCAGGAACTGGTGGAACCAAGATAAGGGGATTGGCAAGATATTTATTGAGCTAATCAAAGCTGTGTTGACATAAAGGATCCCATTTGAAGTTTTCATCCTTCTTCAGTAAATGTGTAAATGACGTACACTTATCTACAAGCTGGGAGATGAAGCATCCAATGGATTGGAGCTTTCCCTGAAGAGAGCGAAGCTGTCACAGTGTATGGGGAGGAGGCATGTCTAAGATAGCCTTGACCTTCTTAGGGTCAATCTCTATACCTCTTTTAGAAACTATAAAGCCTAGAAGCTTACCAGATGTGACCCCAAAAACACATTTCTTGGGATTCAGCATGAGATGATATTTGGCTAACCTATCAAAGACTTTCTCCAGGTCAGCAAGATGATCCATGAATGTATGAGATTTGACCAAGATATCATCCACATAATCGTCTAAAATGCTATGGATAAGATCATGGAAAATGGCTATCATAGCTCTTTGATAGGTAGCCCTTGCATTCTTTAGGCCAAAAGGCATCATGTTGTAACAAAAGGTTCCCCAAGGGGTAGTGAATGCTATCTTATGCTAATCCTCTTCTGTAACATTCATTTGATTATACCCAAAAAATTCATCCGTGAGGGAAAAAATTTCATGTCTAGCTGTAAGATCTACAATCATATCTACGTTGGGCAAGGGAAAATCATCCTTTGGACAACCTTTGTTAAGATCTCTGAAATTAGTGCAGATTTTGATGTCACCAGAAGGCTTAGTGTCAGGGACCATGTTGGAGATCCACTATGAGTAGTTGATAGGTCGGATAACCTTAGCAACTAACACTCTTTCTAATTCAGCTTTGACCAGTAATGCCACCTTGGGGTGCATTTTTCTAAGCTTTTGTCTGATGGGCTTGATCTTTGGATCGACTGCAAGATGATGAACTACAAGCTTTGGATCTAGCCTTGGCATGTCCTAATATGACCATGCAAATCAGCCAATGTTCTCCCTCAAGACCTCAAAGAGGAGGTTAGCTTGGTCTTGTGATAGGGATGCAGCAATGTGAACAAGTCTAGGAATCTTTGAAGAACTGATGTTGACTTCTCTAGTATCCTCAATTAGAATTGAAGACACCTCTGGTCAATTATCTTGAGGAGGCAATGCTAAATCCTCATGTTCTGCTTGTGACTCTAGTTTTTCTTGCTGAGGGGCTCTCTTCACTACCTTAGCTAGTCCTAGATTCACCTTAGTTCTAGTTTTGGGTGTATCGGAACCAAGTTGGGGATTTTCTCCAAAATACCCCTTGGGATCTAGTTTATAGATATATGCAAAATTTGGCTTGTTTGCTTGTGAGGTGTTTCAACTCCCATGAATCTTAAAAGTGCTTCCTCTGATGTGAAATCATCAATGTGTATGACGCTTGGTTTGTCCCAATCTATGAGTTGTGGATGGGTGGGTGGTAGGTCAATGAAATGGATGGATAGTTCTTGGAGAACAAAGTCTCCGAGGGAGATTTGGTCTGGGATATCATCATAGGATCTCTTTTCAACTTCCTCAAGAATGTCTTTGATTTCAACAAGGTCACGGTAAATGTTCAAAAAAGCATGACCATTCTCATTGGTGCCCCTAGTTGTGGGTATGCCAATGAAATGTCCCTTTTTTGATTTTACATGATATTTCCAACCTTTAATCAGATCTTTAAGATCAAACAACTAATATCACAAAGATCCTCCAAATTTCTCAAGAAACCCCAAATCGGGTATGCCAGAAATTGTGCCAAAAGCTTCACAGCTTCACCAATTATTAATAAATCTGAAAGTGGACATTTTTACAGAAATTTCAACAGCATAAAAGCCTACAAAATGAAATTTCTAGATCTATATAACCTTTACACAACAGTTCTCAAATGTAGGACAAAAACTATGCTCATTGGGCTCTCGTAATTAACACAAAAATGCCCGAAAACACCACACAACACTAATAAACTATCTCAGAAGTTTAATCACGTCCCAATACATATATTCAGCTCTATTTTAACAGCTTAAAGTCTGAAATATAGCAGCAACCAAAACTGATATGAAATGTTCAACTGAAAACACCAAACTCATGCAAAAAACACACCCAAAAACCCACAAATCTACACTGTTCAGCACAAAGGAAAACTCTATATGAGCATGCACATGGAATGGCTTCAAACTCCTGTCCTTAGCCTTCCTAGAAACCTACAAACTCCCATTCTTGGGTCTCCCTGGAAACCTGCAAACTCCCGTTCTTGGGTCTCCTTCTCCACAGGTTTGGCAGCCTCTGAAGAATAACAAAGAATGAGCAAAAATCAAGTTCTGGAATGAGCCCAAAATGCCTCCAAACCCCTTAAAAGAGGGCATAACTGTAACTCACTTCCAAGAGAGGTTAATGAAACTTATTTTAATAATAATTTTCATTTATTAGTCCAACAGTTTCCAAAGATTAACCCCCTTTTTCCGAAACTTCACTTTCTTGGGCCTGCCTGCCTTAGCAGAGATTTTCTTTTTTAATTATTTGAAAAGGGGACATGACAGCCAAAGACAAGACCAGACTTTGATTCCCACCTGTGTGCATCGATGGGGCACTGCATGCCTCTTTCCTCTAGTCCTAGGCCACCACCTTGATAGTTCCATTTGTTAGTGATGAGCTTATGTTCTTGGGGATACTTCTGGCTGAAGTGATCAAGGCATGCTTGATTTCTTGGAGGTACATCCTTATGTAACCAATCATTGATATCTGGAGTGAGCTCCTCATGAAGAGGGATTTTTGAGGATATAAAGGTTGTTGGGCCAAACTATTTGTATCGAGGAGGTGGAATCTCCTTAGCTTTGTGATCTGTCAGTTGTCCATGGGTGTGTGGATCAAGTGGGAGTGCCTCGAAAATAAATACATCTGACAGACTATACTCTCCACAGTCTTTGTTATTGATCTTCACAGTAGACAAGGTGGAGGTGAGGATGGTTTTTGGGTCATTACAAGTGTGGGATGAGCTAGCGATGGATGTGTTGATATCAATTCCAGGGCAATGGTTTGTATATGAAGCTTCAACTGCATTGCGGTAAGCAAATGGTTCTGGATTAGCATGGATGGTTACCTCAGTGCCCTGATGCAAAAATTTGATGCACTGATGGTAAGTGGATGGAATGACTTTCATGGCATGAATCTATGGGAAATTGAGGAGGATGTTGAATGGTAGGTTTAGATCAATAACATGGCAGAGTGTTTCTTGGATGACTGACCCAACCTTGATTGGCAGCAAAATAGTTCCTTCTGTGGTTCTTTCCAAGTTGTCATAAGCTTTGATGGTGATAACCTCACTGATCACATCTGCCTCAGTATACCCCACTTGTTTTATGAATTTTAGGGTGCAAATACTCAACGATGATCCATTATCTATCATTACTCTTTTTATGACAAAATTGGATACCATGATGGCTATGCAGAGCGAAAGGGTGTGATATGGATCGACCACGGGTATGTCAGTGGGTTTGAATGATAGGGCACATGAGGAGGATAGGTGTCCAACGAGATTATGAAAATTAGTAGCATTGATATCTAAAGGGACACAAGATTCTATGAGAGCACTGTCAAGGATGTTCTTGTACACAAGACTGGTGTGGAGAAGGTCTAAAATGGAGATTTTGGCTGGCATGTTCCCAAGGTGTTCCAAGATATTGTACTGGCTTTGTGATGGAGCTGATTTGGGCCTGCGATGTTAAATCACACTCTTCTGGTGGTGACTGCACACTCATTGTTTGGGCCCTTGATATTGATAACATTGACAAAAGGCTCTTTCTCAGATATACAACCAATGAGGCTACCATAGTCTATATAGGATGAAGTGTGGTCATTGTTCTTCCCATGCTGTTGGTTTGGCTGGCAGTTGTTGGTGTTGTTGTTGTTGTTTTGGATAGGTGCTTTTCTAGGATTTTGATTGTTGTGAGGAGGAAAAGCATTTTGATAGATCTGTAAGCCTACATTGGGAGAGGTTTGGGCACCAACGATGATTTCTTTCCAATCAATGAGGTCCTGCACATAATCTTTTAGTTTCATGCATCTGAGGGTAGTGTGACCTTTTACCCTATGAAATTTGCAATACTCATTATCTTTGTACCATGTAGCTTTGGATTGGCTTGGGTCAATTTGCTGGGCAGAAGGAAATTTGATGAGGTTTTCCTTAACTAATTTCTCAAAAATGACATCCAATGGCTCACCAAGGGGTGCATAGTTTCTAGGTGCAGGTTGGAATCTGGGTTTTTGCCCTGCAACTATATTGATGGCATTAGCTTGATTGCTAGATCCTTGGAAGTTGGGTCTTGGATTGTGGTTTTGATAGCTTTGCTTATTCTGTTGTTGGTAGTTGATAGCTTGTTGATTGTTTGGTTGATATGGTGGGTTGGACTGGTTTTGGGAAGGACCAACAATATTCACATGTTTGGTGTCAGTGACGCCATCTGTTGCAATGTGTTTTTTTTTGTTCCAATACCTAGACTTGTCATTGGAATGTGATTGATTTTGGTTGGCTTCCTTGTAAATCTTGACCACACCATCTTTAATGAGTCCTCGCTCAAGGATCATTCCTTTCTCTTTGATATCTTTGTAGGTCTGCAAACAATTCATGGTCATGTGGTGAGCCAAGCTAGGATGGGCATTATCAATAAACATTTTCACCAAATGGCGCTCTGGCAAGGTGCAAGATATGCGGGTGGTAAGGGTTTGTCATCTTTGTAGATATTCAAGAAGGCTTTCTCCACCTTTTTGCTTAGTGTGGACAATATCAACTACTGATAGCTCTGTTTCAACAAGATGGGCATATTGGGCTACAAATGCCTCAGACAATTTAGCAAAATTTTTAATTGTGCCATGGGGGATTCTATAAATCCATTCAAGAGCTGGTCCAGCCAAGCTTTTGGGAAAGAGATGCAAGAGGAAGATGTCATCATATGCCACTTCTTGGTAGTGCATGTAAAATTCTTTGATATGTGTGACATGGTCTCCTTTTCCTCTAAATTTGTCAAATTTGGGTGTCTCAAAATGCTTGGGAAATGGTGTCATGGTAATGGCTCTGTCAAATGGGTAAGGACACACATTCTCAAACTTGAAGGTTTTTGGATCAGTTCCTTCTTTGATTTTCTTCACAGTTGTCTTCATGGCTTCCCATTTTGCATTAATGGGTGATGGTTGGGGTGCCCCTAATGTAGGAGTGCCCTGATGTAGGTATGTGCTAGATGGGGCAATGGAATATGGATGGCTTTTAGGCATGGGTTGGTAGGGATTGTACATGGCTTGGGCAACTGAATGGTGGATGATGGGTTGCTAAGGTGGAGATGGCACATATTGCTGCATGTTTTGTGAGGCTTGCTGTTGGTATGAGATTTGGGATAGGGATTGAGGAACATAAGCTGGCTGTGGGATAAACCGATTGCTTTGTGGAGGTAAGGTATAAGATGGTTGTGAAGCTTGGGGGAAGGATCGAGGAGCTTGTGGAACTTGACTTTGAATTTGAGGAGTTTGACCAATATATGTGGGTTGTGCCCCCATTTGGGAAGGTATCTGCATGGAAAATGAGGCCAAGTAATTGGTGGTTGGTGGTGGTGGATTTCCTCCTAGAAGTGGCATAGAAAAATAGTTGGTGATAGGATGTAATGGATTAGTTGGTGGTGGAGGTGGTGGGAATTGAAAGTTTGGGAATGGAACTGATGGGGTTTGATAGCTTGGTGGCTAGATTTGAAAGCTTGGTAGAGTGGTGGAAGGAGCTTGGGTCACTTGAGAGCTTGGTGATGGCACTGAGCTCCAAAGACCTAGTCGAAATGATGGAATTGTGTTCTGAGCTGAGGTAAAAAAGCTGGGAGTGATGAAGGGTTGATTACTTGGCCCCATGAGTGGCATCCCTATTGTATATTATTGAGGTTGGCCAAAGATGCTAGCACTGATTTGGGAGATGGGTGGATTTGGAAGGCTAGGTTGGAGAGTAGTAGCAGCAACAATAGTGAAGGGAGTGAATGATGAGGTGTTTTGAGCAAAGGGGGTTTGGGATGGAGTGGTATGGACCAATGGTGGAGTGGTGGTGGCTGGATTGGCTTGTGGAAGGGAGATCTCAACTTGAGTGGAGGCTGGTATGTTTGGGTCTGTTGGATGAAAAGGATTGGTTGGAGGCTCTTCTTTTGGCACATATTGAGGATAATTCAAATAATAAGAGCCTATTGGTGGTGGGAGTTGTCCAAACAATGGGTGAGATGGATCTAATAAGGGAGGAGGTTTTCCAAAGTCGAAGGCTCCTATGTTTTCCCTTCAAAAGTTGGCCATGATTGTTTCTGTGTTCTTGTCTATAATGGCGTTCACCAATACTACATTTCCTGGTTGGTTCATGAAAGCTTCAATGTCAATAGGTGATGGTGTAGCTTTCTTTGGGCTGAAGGATGGCTGAGTGCTCAAGGGGGGTGATGTTGTTTTATCCAAATGATAGGGCTCCATTGTTTCTTTCTTCTTGGCTAAGGGAGTGACAGGTGGCATGAAAATGCAGAATGTTCCTAGGGATGAGATGCAACAATGCTGATGGATGCAAAGGCGGAAGGCTTTTCTATGCAAATGATTTCCTAGGTTGAGGTAAAGCTATATGAAAAAACCTAAGGAGGATTGGGTTGGGGATTCTAACTTCAAAGATATGTTGCCAAATCATGAAAGGTCTACTTTCATATGTGCAAGCTTGGTGGTGATTATGTCAACTTAAGGATAGACTGATGATCCTTTAGGAAGAACACAAGATTGACCACTTGTGGATCCCAACCTTTAGCTCAAGGTGATGAGGGATAATAAGTGACAAAGCTAGATTACCCTAGACAAAGCTCTGCCAAAGGGATAACCTTGGTGAGGCTGGTGGATTTTGGAAGACCTTAGGAATGGAAAACTTTTGGCAAGGTGAAAACAATTTTGAAGGCTTGGATGCGAAGTTTTTGGATTGCTAGCTAGATGATTTGGTTCTAAATTTGATGAAAGAGCTAAAATGCTTAAAGAGAGGACTAAAGATGGCTAGCTTTCCTACAAAGATGACTCTAAAGTGAAGCTTATGCAAGAAGATGTGGAGAAACAAGGGGGTCTAATCATAGAAGTCATGCCTAGTTGGTAAGGCATAAGCATTGTTAACTCTTGGATGTTGGTTAAGTTGGATAGTGCGATCTAACCAGGTGTCTTGAAGGGATTCGTCAGCAGCTTTGTCCTCTACTTTATGGAATTTGGCAATTTGAGGGCTTGGTGTTAGTTCCTTTCTCTTGGCTGAAAGTTCTTGGTATGCCTGAGATGGATTGAGTTTAGATTTGTGAAACTTTTGTTTGGGTTTGGGTTGTTCTAACATGAATTCCTAAATTTTCTTGGCTTTGAGAGATCTCGATTGTTTTGCTTCGACTCATTCAAATTCTGGAACAGGCAGTGACTACGCTAAGTATGCCCTAAGCTAGGATTGACCAAGTTTGGCAAACATTCATTCAACAAATAAAAAATCAAGCAATAGATAGGAACAACCAGATAGAATTTTTTGATTCTCAGAATTTGATACTTGTGCCAAGGAGTGTGTATGTTTTACAAATGTTTTGATCAGTCACTTCAAACACATTAACACCCTAGATGGTTTTCTACAAGGCTGACAGTTGGTTTAGCTAGGGAGTCCTCAATATACCTAAGGTATGTGAGGCCCAAATCTGTAGATGAAACCAAAAAGATATCACACATCCGAGAGGAGCGGTAACCCACTTCTCCTCTTTCACTTCTCAAGGGTATAAAGTTCCTTGAGGCTTAGCTCGAGTGACAAAATCTTGATTCCAAGAGAGGTGTCTTTGGATTCACCTCCCGATCTTTATACTCTGTCGAAACGCTGGAGTTGAGGTCATCCCAAGAGGTGATGAAATCCCCAAGTAGGCCTCCTAAAAAGAGAAACAAGGTTTTGGATCCTAATCTTATGCACCCAAGATGGCCTTGAAAGATGACAAGGGGAGAGAAGACTTGGATGACCTTGAGCTAAAAAACACGTTTTTTCTTTTACCAACTAACTCTTATGTGTGCTGATCTAGACCTTGCAAGCACTCATGTTTAAGATGCAAATGTTCAATTTCAACTTTGAAATGCGCCAACAAAAGTAAAATCGATCGAAGAATGTGAACAAGAAGAAGAGTTAGGGTCAACAAGAAAATAAACCCGCATGCCCGGAGGCCCTCCATGCCAAGTATCAGTTAATTTCTTTTAAGACATTCAAGAGTTGGTGTGATTTTTTTTTAAGCCCAAATAAAATATGTGTGAAACTTGATTGTCAAGCGTGCACCCAGAGGTCCTCTACATCAAGAGTTGTTCAATTTTAGTGCCCAAATGAAGTGTTAGCGAACCTAATGTGCATTCAAAATTTTTTCTAACTTAGAAAAACTAATAAAAACACAAGTAAGTAGAGTTTGATTTTTGTGGAGCACTTAACACCCTCTTAGGTGGACCCATCCCCATAGATGGCATTGAGATTGCAACCAATGGTTAATTTGATGGGTAATTAAAGAGGGTGAGTCCAATGACAAACTCACTCAAAGCATTTTTATTTGTTTTTATAACTTAGAAGATTACAAAAATGTGGATTTAGATTCTTTTTATGCCCAAAAATTGAAATGTGAGATATTGCAATGGTTAATTGATCTTTTGCATTCAAGATTGAGTTTGTTTGTTTTAAGCACGCATTCCAAGAAAGATTGGTTTTAATCCATGGCATTCAAGATTATGTTTGAGAAACATTCATTCAAAGGAAAAATGTGTTTAAACATGTAAGTTCATTCCATGAAAAACTTAAAAAATGTGATTAAGTTTGTTGCTCCAACCTGCAATGAGACAAGAAAGCAAATTGATTAGTCACCCAAAATCTTCCAAAATGAAAGCTTAACTATGGAAAAAAAATTTTAAACTTTTTTTGTTCTTTTTCCTAGGCATAAAAATGCTTAGAAAAACCTCTACTCTATGGAACCACCAAAAGTTAAAATAAAAAGTGCAGGAACTGCTATGCTAAAATAGAAATACAACAATAATAGGCAGAGATGATAGTTAATCAGGAAGAGACGACAAAATTTGGAGACGCTGATCTGCAGAGATGCCAATCTTCGAAGATGATAGAGAAAGATGCGAAGACGATAGGTTAGTTTGGCGGTGTAGAAAATAGGAGACAAGTGCAGATGCTAATTTTTGGAGACGACATTTGAGGTTGGCAGCAGTGAAGACAACAGAAGACTAGAGGTAATGACGGAGACGACAGAGTATCTGGCGGAGGTGCTGATCTGTGGAGACGACAGTAAAAGATGACGAAGATGATAGTTTAGGGGCAGCACCGATAACAGAAGACCAGGCGGAGATGCTAAAATATGAAGATGTCAGTTTGGTCATGGAGACGACAGAGTAAGAAGAAGAGACAACAGTTGGCAGGCGCAGACACCAAT
Source organism: Cupressus sempervirens (assembly GCA_028749045.1). NCBI lineage: Eukaryota > Viridiplantae > Streptophyta > Pinopsida > Cupressales > Cupressaceae > Cupressus > Cupressus sempervirens. The sequence goes on along the minus strand of CM053788.1, from coordinate 673,133,458 downwards.
CTGCAAAGATGACACTGCACGAAAAGAACTGAAATGCACGGATTTTTTCTAGAATTTTTTAATTTTTTAGTTATTTTCAGATTTTGGAGGGTATGTCTTCTTCCCAAGTGCACCCTTCAACCTGCAAAAATTAGCAAAACACCTACAATCCACTCAAACAACAAAAAACATTAGATGGTTAGTTAATAAAAGCAACATATAGATTGAAATGGATGATTAAATGACCCATAGTGGGGTCCTACCGGGCATGCCAAAATGTGTATACTAATATATTAGCAAGAAATACTAATCTATTAAGAGAACAAAGCATTAACTAACAAAATTAATATAATATATAAGAGAGACTAAAGAGAAATTCCTAATTACGAATGTGAGCCAAATGAATGGACTCTCCCAATAGGAATTAGATCTTTGCTTGGTAGATGAGTCTATGTAAATGATTGGTATGTATGCTCAAGATGTTCAAACTATGATTCAATGGAGATGGAAATGACAAATTAGTAGCTTTGTGAGCTCTTAATTTGGCATTATAAGGGTATGGTTAAGAGCTTTGTTTCTCAAACTAGCATTATAACTTTAGCTCAAAGGTTGTGATGAAATGGCTTGGGAGGGGATTCAATTTATAGGCTAAGGGGTTGAGGGATGGAGGGCTAAGTTGCAAGGAGAGATGAAAGCTTAAGGAGGGCTAGGATGCACTCAAAGGGGAGCACATGGATTGTGCTTGTTTAGCACCAATCAGGGAGTGACACATGTCATAGGGTGAGTGGATGGAGGAAAAGGGAAGGATGAGTCAACAAAGGAGGCTCAAGGGATAATATCTTCATAAAGACCCTTCATAAATGGCTTGTAAGAGTAATGAATGGGCTTGTAAGAGTCTTTATGGATTTGTAAGAGCATTGAAGGCTTAGTGGTTGGGATATTTTGGAGGGAGTTGAGATTGTTGACTTTGCTTGGCTTAGGAAAGTCTTAAGATTGTTTAGGGAATGTGACAAGGTTAGGGGGGGATTAGAGGTGGTTTAGGATTAGATTAATCTTGTTAGATATTTGCAAGTGGATGGCATTCATGAGGGTGGGTGAGTTAGTGGATAAGCTTGGTTAGTATGGGTGGATGGGGTGGATTAGGATAAATGAAGGGTTAGGGATAGGTTAGGGGTTATTAGATTTGAGGGTTTTATTTATCAAATAGATTTTATTTAATAAATGGGGATTTTGGAATTAGAAAGAAGAATAGGATTTAATTGATAAATAATAGTTTATTTGATTTATCAATTAGGACTATAGATGATTAATTAAATTAATCAGCTAGGGGATGGCAAAGGATTAATTAAATAGAAATTTAATTAATGATGCCTTTAGAGATAGCTAAATAGGATTACCAAAGCAGTGCAATCAAATTTAGGTGTCTACAAGTGTCATGTCATGTTTTGTGGAGTTTTTGGAAAGGCAAGACTTTTCTCAACTTTAGTTTGAGGTAGGATGGGCATTGACTAATATATCTTCAGGCACATTCGATCATACCCTAGTAGTGATCGACCATGGAGCAGTACCAATTTTTGTACAACTCCTTTGCTAGCTGATATGCTTGATTACCAATGAAGAATGAGGCTTATACACACTTTGTGCCTTGTAGAGGGCTTTGACACATTTCTCACTCTTCTTTGTGTTGATGGGTGCTCCATGATTGATCGTAGAATGAGAATATATGGTTATCCAATTGAAATTCAGGCATTGTTCTTTATGGCACTTAGATGTGCTTGTCAATTGCTTAAACTAGAAGGTGGAGGAAAAGAACTCTTTGGCAATTTTTGTGTTTTTTCAATCATTTTCTTACATTTTGGCCACTATATTTGTTTTTTCTGGCATTGGCCCTTTGTCCGACACATGTTTTTAGTAGCTGGATTTTTTTCTAGAAGGGATCATTTTAAGGCACTTTTTTGCCTCGACAACCATTTGACTGCCAAATTTGGGTTCGTCACTTGCTAACATCAGTGCCATGTCAGCATTGGATCAACTTTCCTATCACCTCTTCAGGCTCTGTTTGGACCTACCTTCACATTTTTGCTCATATCTAAAGCATGCAGACTCTATTTTCCAAAAAAAAGATATTGCTAGAAAGATGGTTCTGAGCCCATCATAGTGGTATAGTTAGTTTTAAGTTTTGATGCTTTTTTGATGGCTTTTTCTGTTGTCAAAGTTAGGGGTATAGTTTTGCACTCTGGGAGACATATCTTGAGCATCTGATCTCCGATTTGGGAATTATTTATATTGTTGGAAAGCTTTTTTCCAAGATCTTTCCAGTGATGTTGGTTTTTTTTCCAAATTTCTACTCCAAGCACATTCTATTCATTCTTTTTCATTTTTACATTCTGGTGGATATCTTGGTTGTTTTAGGTTCGGAGATCAATTTTTTTTGCTTCAGATGATTCATCATGACTTTTACTATCTATTGTATTAGTTTAATGTCTCTTTTGGTCTATTTAGACATCATTTGTATGCATTCTTGCAAATGAACTAAGATAAAGTATCATATTCCATTTGTATTTTCATTTAAGTTATTTTTTCTTCTAATTCAAGTAGTGTCATCTGAGGACACTCATGTAGATTATTGTATTCTTAGGATTCACTATATCTTGTGCCTTATTGTACATGCACTACTCATGATTAAAATGCCATGGGGGGTTGATGTTTTTCCTTTGTTTTCCATCTTACTTTGTCCAGTGAGCTTCCCTTCTGTGACATTAACCTCATGACGTGTCTACGATTGATCACCTTAGTACACACATATGTACTATTTTGTGCATCTTAATTGTGGTTCATTGACAAATAGTTATTTTGGCCCACTTTTCCAGTTGCTTGTCACCTCAACCTTGTCTACATTAGGGGGGTTCTTCTATTAGTTTTCATGCTTCCTTGGTTCAATGGAGTGAGCTATGTATTCAGTTTATGTTCCTATGTACTAGGCAGATGTAGTGGCTGGGTACCTATGCATTTTAATGAGATGGATCATCTACCATATAGACACTCTTCTTTTTGTTCCTACTTTGGTTGCAACCTTCCTTGTTTGATTGATTAGCTCTTCAGGCTTTGGTGTTTCATGCCATCTGTATCTTTGAGTTTAGTTGTTTTCCTTTGTGTGCCTCCTGATTCAATGTAGATTATAGTCTTCTCAACTTGGTTAGGTTCTATTTTAGTAGAGGTTCTTTAGATAAATAGTTACTTTTGATAGAGCTTTGCAACTTCTACATGCTTTAGTGGTGTTCTTCATGATCATCTTTTGTTCCTATCTTCTAGGATATTCCCTAATTTGGAGTCTTCTTCATTCCTTCACTAGTTTCTTTTCAACACTATTTCCATCTTTTTTTGGAGTAGGGTTTTTCCCATGTTATTTTCTCTATTTCTCCTCTTTTTAGATATTTGGTTGTGCTTGGGTACCTCATTAGGCATTGCTGCCAAGACCCAAATCTACTTTTTGTAGTAGTTTCTAGGTTTTTTAGCTATTCCCTAAGTTTATCTTAAGGGGGTTTTTAAAATAATTAAATATTTTCTAATTAACTCTAGTTTTCTTAAGCTAAACTTTAGGCATCTAATAATTAATTATTTTATTACTTATTATGATGCAACCTAGGTTAGACCTTTTTTGGGTTTCAATATCCTTTATAAGGATGATCTTTCTTTGTAATTAACCAATTCACTTTTGATAATAGAAATCTCTCTTTTTGCTCATCAAGAATGTCTCATCTATGGATCTGGGAATTCTAGCCTCCATATATTTTTCTTCTCTTTTTTTGTGATAGATGTTTGCAAGTAGGTGATTCTTGGGAGCTATGGGGATGATCTTTCATCAAATTCAATAGTTTTTGTTGTGCAGTCTCTTTATAAAGCCGCTTCTTCTCCTTCTCTATTGTGCCTTAAATTTTGAGTGTCAAAATTTTGAATTTCTACCTCTACCATATCTAAAATCAACTTCACATTGTGTTGTAACTCTGGCATAAGTGTTTGGTCATCGATAGCTTTCATTTCAGCATTCAAGTTTTCAAGATTGGTCAACACCCTCACTTGTGGACCGCTCATGTCAAGCACTTTCTATATTGTTTCAACACCATGTTCTTGCTTTTGAGATAATAGTTCTTTAGGTGCATTTTCTTGTAAAACATTAATTTTTTTGAACAATTGTAAACTCTTAGAAAGTGCATTGTTGTTTTCATGTATGTATGTATGTCTGTATATATGTATGTGTATATGTATGTATGTATGCATATATGTATGTATGTTTATATGTATGTATATATATATGTATGCATGTATGTATATAAATATATATACATATGTATATGTATATATACACATATGTGTATATATACATATATACACACATATTTGTGTGTCTATGTATGTATACATACATAGAGATCTTTTGGATTATGGATTATAAACAAAAGAAAAGAAAATATGACATTAATCATTCCCCATTTGTTTTGATCGATTGTGGAGAGTTTCACATGAAGGAGGGTGGAGAGCTCTGAACGTTGGTGGAAGTTAGTGGAGATCTAGGATTTTGTTGTCATTCCATTATGATTGTGTGTCATGCCCTTTTGATCTTTGTTCCCTTGCTCTACCATTTTCTTCAAGGGGAGAAGAGGTACTTATGTAAATTTTTTTTTTCCTTCTAAACATGTATCTCTTTATATTTCCCTCAGTAGGTGAATAGAGAAGCTTCTCTTTATGTATATGTATGTGTATATATACATACACACAAATATATTTGTGTCTATGTATGTATGTACGTATATATATATATATATATAGAGAAGCTTCTCTTTTTGTATATGCATGTGTATATTTACATACGTACACAAACATTTGTGTGTCTATGTATGTATGTATGTATGAATGTATATATACAAAGAGATCTTTTTTAAGGTGCTTATTACATCTTAGCACAACATAAAAATTGACCCAGTTGCATATATTTTATAGAATCCAAATAATAAAACAATAAAACTCACTCAATGCATGCTAAGTGACTTACCTCAAAATCTTGCACCCAAATAATGCAGAGTAGGAAAAATGGGCAGAGTTTGCAAGAAATTTTACAAAAACATATCATAACGGATATTTTTAGAAAGAAATAAGACACAACCCAATTAAATGGGTCTAGTTGCTGATTAGCTGGATTGATTACAAATTCCTATATAACTACCATCAGATTAGGTATAATAAAATGAACAATCAGTTGTTCCTCGCTAGTAGGATCAAATACAGTTTTCTAAGGTGATAAAATTGCATATGTAGATGCATCACTTACATGCTAGGCATGAAGTAGATTCCCCAACTTAAAATGAATGGTTGGATATAAAGGCTCCATAATGATGTAGAGGTAAGGGTGCTGGGAGTCAAAACCAAGTTAATCCCACTTAAACCTATAAGGGACGTACAAGGTTCCCCAAACCCTCTATAAAGAAAAAAGTACACAAACAACTCCAACACCTCCCCAATGATTAGGATGGGTGTCTTAGGCCAAATCAAGGTAGATTCAAAAGTTTTCAACTGATTTTTGGTCCTCAAGTAACATCCAACACCCAAATCCCTCAAACTGTCCTAGAGGCCTAATTGATTTCCTAGTAGTCTTGCAATGACACAAAAGTGATCTTTCCTCTCAAAATTTCCAAAAAAATCCCCAAAAAATGGTGGATTCAAATACCCATTAAGCCATAATACAACATATAAGAAGGGTTCCATGTGTTCCTTTGGACCATATCCCGCTATTACCATACTATGGCTCAAAAATGTATGAAAAGAGGGCAATTTAACAAAGCAACTACAAGTTTCTTGTATTCCCAAGACCCCAAACTCTAGATAGACTCTCCTTATGTTGTAAATGTTCCATGTCAAAAAGGAATTAGTCCCAAAACTTTTGTAACCCTAAAAGCCCCAAATTAGTCTCCTACAAACCCTCAAAGGTAGGGTTTTCTAAATCTCTGCCTTCCAAGCACCTTCAAATTCAATTGAAGGTTGTTTCATCTTGTCTCTAATATACTAAAGCTCTTCTAATCATCGAACACTAACCTCTAATGGCTAGAAATCTTGTTGCTTCTCCATAGCCATGAATTTAGTACCCTTTACTTCACAAACTCCAATGTTAATCACCAATTCTTAGAACTTCTTGTCAAAAAAATTGTTAGACATGATTTGTACATATTGTTACAAGATCATTCCATGAGAATAAAACTCCTATATTCATGGAATGATCAACATTTCTAGTAGAAACTCAAACTTGTTAATGAAAATAATGAAACCCTTAAAAAAGGGACATCAAACTTGAAAGGAATGAACATCACAAATCTTAGTGCATAAGGAATTGAACAAACAATATGAAAAAAGGCTTATGAGAACATAAGACTACAAAAGTTCAATGATAGTTAAGCCGCCATGCACCAAATTCTTGAAAAATGAAGTTTTCATTGGCTCTCTTTACACAGTATGTACAATTGATCAATCCCAATGCTACTCTCTTCATACAATACCTCAAACTTGACTTAATAGAATCCATTACAACTATCCCAACTGATTTGGATTGGTTTCAATGCCTAGTTATTCCTAAAAATCTTTTATTCCAATTTCCCCCCAAAATGGAACTAACCGTTGGGATTCAAATATTTAAATTTCCAAACTTACAATTTATTGAATAAAATAGCTAATTAACCAACTAAACTTGTCTATTAAATCCTGAAGACCAATTTAACCAATCATAAACCTTTCTAAGTCTCGTAAGGACCTAGTTAACTAAAATATGCCATTATGCCCATATTTCACTATCAAAGATCCCAAGGTCCTTAACAGGCCCTTTAGGATTCATTACATTTTTATCATCTTTAAAGCCTTCTAAGGCCATGAATGGCTTCAACACATGCTAATTGATTGGTTTAAACTCTGCCTTGCCTCTAATCCATCTTTTTTCTTCTTGAGGGATCCTTGCATGTCCTGATGCTCCTATGTCACATACACTGGTCCAACAATGGAAGCCAAGGATGTAACCATGCATGTATTGGCACACTCTCCCTACGAGGATCCCAAGTATCTACTACTGTTGTTAATTTGGGAATCAGTATATGATCCAAAATGTTATGAAGCACTGAAGTTGATAATAACTTCTTCCATGTCTCCAGAAAATGCAGCATAGGTTTAGGGTCCCTTGGTTCATAGGAACTAGTAGCAGCTATTCTCACTACTAGAAGAATAACTTTAGTGAAGAATTGAGTATAAGGAGTTAAAGAAGCAAGTTCTACTTCTATTTAAATGCCATAATCATGAGGCTCATTCCCTTGCAGAAGCCTCTGCAAGAATGACATTACCTCTAAACCATGCAAAGGATGTTGAAGTGGTTCTCAACCTTGAAACACTCTTATAAGCAATGGCAAAGAAAATGCAGATGTAATACATATATTAATATTATTTATGTATATGGATGTATGTATGTATGTTTATATGTATGTATGTATGTATATATGTACATATGTATATGTATATAGATATGTGTGTATATATACAGAGAGATCTTGGCACAATGTAAAATTTGATCTAGCTGCACACATATTCTAGAATCCAAATAAAATAATAATAAAACTCACTCAACCTGTGCTAAGTGACTTACCTCAAGATACTGCATAAAAATAATGCAGATTAGGAAAAATGAACAAAGTTCACAAGA